>QGSO01000156.1:1813923-2413923 GCA_011037825.1 Carya cathayensis
GGCGGAGCACGGCGGCGTCACGCCGTGAACAGTAACTCCGAACGGTGAGCGGAGGAGACGCGAGGTAGCGAAAAGCCATAGAACTTCATGGAAAGCTAGGGAAAGGTAAAGGAACATGTGGTGGAGCTGTGGTGGCGAGGTGGTGGTCGGACGGTGGCTAACGGCGGCGGATCGGCCGTTTGAAACCATTTTTGGCCTTGGAGAGTGAGGGAGAGTGTGAGCTCTACGAAGCTCCGTTGGCCAAGAGAGAGAGAGAGGGAGAGAAAAAAATAAAATAAAAAGAAAAAGAGAAAAAGTGAAGAGAAAAAGGGTAGGGCCAGAGTATATTGCTTCAAATCTATATTTCGGGATCCTCAAATAAACCAACAGTGAGTTAAAACACTGATTAAAAACGCTTAAATGTCTTATTTTAAATAAAACACTTTAAATAAAACACTATGATGAATTAAGGTAGAATATTATTTTATAAACTAAAATTTATAAAATAATATTTCTTCATCATTATATAAAAATGATAAAGTACCGTTAATTAATCAAAGTGCATAAAACACTTAAATTTAAATAAGAATTTTCAACGTAAAATTAAACCTCTTAATATCTTAAAACAATTAAAATATTTAATCTAAATAAATATCCACAATTATAATATTTTCAGAACTCATTAAATTATTATAATTGTGCTACTTTAAAAACAAGCTTATTTAATACTTTGAAATTCGATGGATAAGATCCGGAAAAACGTCATCGAGGTACAACGCTTAGGATAAAACTGTTCATGATTTTACAGCTGTCGGTGAAGAACAAATTACGTGATTTACGGAAAAGATAATCTATACGCGTGATTCCAGATGAGGGTAAAGACAAGAGAGATGTGATTGCTGTCGGGAAATAAATCCAAAACTGATAATTTTAGCGGACTGTTACAGCTTGTGTGCTATCTAGCTTTGACTACTAGTACAAATTTTATTTTTTATTTTTTACATTTTTTTAACATATTTAAATATTTTTAAAAGTATAAAAAAATCTACCAATGCACTAAAAGTCACTTCCTTAATTATTAAGTAAAGAAAAAAAATTTAAAAAGATTTAAATACATAAATAGTCAAAATGAAAGACAAACTCATGAAGCATATTAGTTTTTTCCTATTTATATATATATATATATATATATTTTGAAATATATATGTTTTTGTTTAGATGGAACAATAGAAGGAATGCCAAATTATTAATAGAAATTACCTATTTTATATTTAGTTTTATTCTATTTTTCATCTGCTAATGCTAACGAAATATTGTTTTGTCATTACAAATATTAATATCAAGCTTCTTGATTATATTAATTATATTACTATAAGAATTATTATCATAATTAAAAAGTTTCGAAATCTCAATAAGTATATAATATTGTTCCCTTCTAAAAACTCTTCCAAATCCAACTTGGGACAACTGTCACGTCAGTACTGGTCCAGATTTTACAAGTATAACTAGAGCAGTGGGTCATATGTAATAATGCCTGAAACACGTGTAAAACCGGTTGGCTGTCCAACCAATCACTATGCTTTTTCTGGTACTAGTCATACTATTCATGCTTTGACTAAAACTGGTTGGCTACATTATTAACCAATTAATTAAATCCAAAACAAAATTAATAAATAATTCTTTCTTTTCCTTAATAAATGAATATTAGATGGGGCACGTTTCAATTATGTCAAACTTAAATTATATATTTAATGTTATCTAAAAACCCTACACCACGAGTAGTGTATATATATATATATATATATATATATTATGAGTGTAGGTTTTTCCAACAACATTAAATATACCATAAATGTTATAGAACAAAATTTTCAATAGATGGATTTGAATTTTTGGAGTTTCTGTTTTGAAATCTATAGTCTAGAGTGAGAGTGAGAGAGAGATACATATAACATTAAAATTCAGTTATTTTTGTACATTTCACTAATATAATTGGTTGAGTTAATTTTTTTTTTTAATATAAACTATTTATTTTGATCAATTACATTAGTAAAATATACAAAAAATTCATAAAAGTGATTGTATGTAACATAACTTTTCATAACATGTATTAAGTAATTAATACTGCTCAAGAAATCCCCTCGAGTAATTAATACTATCAATCCACTTTATATATTAAGCTCTCTCATTTTAAGTCCAAGATTCAGACAAACACACTAAAAAATCTAAATATGTAAACAATAAGAAAAATATTTCATCAATCAAAACTAATAACATATATATAATGGTCTCAAGCACCATTTAAGAAGCCGACTGCAGTGGTTAACCAACCCGTCCAAATATTATATACCAAATATTATACCACACGTATATATAATATTTAAAAAATAATATTTGGAGTGATAAAGTGGATAAATATCGTGCACTTTTTTAAAATAAATAAATAAATATAAAACTTATATAAAAAAATTTAATAATAAATCACACTCATTTCAAAAGGAAGACATAATATTTACATAATCTACACAATTGTATATGTCATTACCCATCATATTTATATAAAGAAATTAACTCCCCATTGGCACAGAGTGGTTGACCATGCATGCGCGTATCGGCGGGCAGTATGGTAAACTAGGAAATTATATGGCAGCCGAAGGGTCCAATTTGGTAGGAAGTCGTGTGGCATCTCTCTCCCTACGTCCAATGGTACAAAATTGATTTCATATGCCTTTTTTTCGACCACTTTCCTTTTTCCCATCCACACTATTCATAAAGAAATGGTGTCTTTTTCCTCTCTTTCCGTAAGTTCCATATCCACCCCGGCATCTCTATATTATATATATAGTTTTCAAACACATACAAACCAATACGTAGGACGTAATATATATCGAGTTCCACGCAGCCTAGGAAAAGGAGATTCGGGGTGTGAGTTTTGCGTGAAAGGTTTTGGTCTCCCATGGAGCCCCAGAACAACAGCAGCAGCAGCAGCAACAAGGAAAACAAGAGCAACGAGAAAAGCGTAGACGGAGATGGATTTATGGGTGCTCCAGTTCACATCCAAGTTATAAAGATCAAGAAAGAAATCGAGATAATCAAGCACCCGTCGCTGCAGCAGCCGGAGATGAGGCGCGTCAATGTTATCCGAGGATTCACCTGGCAGCCGTCACCTTCGCCGCTGGGATTGGCCGACAGGCAGCCTATCTCAGTTATTGGGAACGCTTAGAATTTCTTATTTTAGCAGTATATGTCTGCCACGCATCGATCTTTCGTTAACCAGTTTCTGCACTTGGGGTTTTATTTTGTTTCAGACGTTGTATGTACATATTCTTGGTGCAGGATTTGATGGAAACTTTACTACTTTAGGATCATAGGTTGAAAGCTTTTATGTGGTAAGAGTATCATATTTCCATGCTTTTCTCACGTTGGATGGAATATGCATGGTTTAGATCAGTTTTACGCAATAGATATCTTTCTGTGTTTGCTAGCAAATCTGAGCAAAATCGGAGACCCTTTTTTTTTTCTTTTTTCTTTGATATTGTAGTCCTTTTGGTTTGGATAGGCATTTATTTTCCCACCATATTTTCCCTTGTCCGTTAAGGAACCTCAAGAACAGCCTTCTTATCAAAAAGGGTAGGACAGCCTTCCTTCCACAACAAGTGACAATTATTGCAAGATGAATTATTTGCCAATGCAAATCCATGTCTCGGTTAGCAAGTAACATGACTTGATTAAGATTCGTATCTGACCGAGGAAAAGGGAAGAAAAAGAAAAGAAGAAAAAGTAGAACCTTTTACACTTACCATGTGTACACAAAAAATGATTGGTATAGACAAAATAAAACCTTTTACACTGAACTATTATTATTTCTGTGTAAATCTTCCATCCCACATTTTCTCTCCCAACATCACATAAATCATTCCTTGGTATCGTTATTACAAAAAAGACAACATCAAGAAAAGCATGTATGCAGGGCGGAAATTGATGTCTTAACCGAAAAACGTAGACCAAGTGTTCAGAACTTTTTTGCATTATTACATTCTGTTGCAAGGCAAACCAACAAAAAGAAACCTGCCATTTTCCGCTTGATATCTCTATATCGTGTATTTATTGAATTTGGACAAGCGTGAAATAGCGGTAGTATAAACCCAAGATATCCGCTTCATCGCATTTGAAAAAGAAGGTGACAAAGCAGAGGAAAAGAAAACATGATGGCCATATCTTGATAAGGGCAGATGCAGTCATGGGGAAAAGTTGACATAAACCCAGATGCAAAACCATAAATAACTGA
The DNA here is from genome assembly GCA_011037825.1 of Carya cathayensis. Classification (NCBI taxonomy): domain Eukaryota; kingdom Viridiplantae; phylum Streptophyta; class Magnoliopsida; order Fagales; family Juglandaceae; genus Carya; species Carya cathayensis. The sequence goes on from QGSO01000156.1 coordinate 1,818,191, forward strand.
ACAAGGAGTTATCGCCAGAATTGCCAATCAAAATTTTCTACGAACTTAGGTAACCGAAAAGCAGAAATATAGCTGAAACGAATACAAGAGAGAAAACAGTAAAAACAGAATGACAACATACATGCCACTATTTGGAATGTTGAATATCCCTGCACCAACAAATCACATTGAAAATGACTCCATCATCATAAATTAGCCTTGTGCCCTTTCTTCTTCCTTTGACAAGAATAACTTTACCCTCCTTGTGAGATCTCTCATCACATCTATAATCATATATTTCTTCTGCATTCTGAACTGGATGGCCAACTCAGTTGAACCTGAGACACCCTCTTTCAATAGTGATTCATCCTCCGTTATTTTGGTGGGGAAATGTCCTAATGCAATAACACAGAGCGCAATAATGGTTCGGAAAGCAGCTACTTCATTTGCAATACCAAGAGGAGCTTCAGCTGATAAAGATGCAAGTGTGTTCAAATCATGCTTGTGCACTGTACCCATGTCACTCGCAAGGAGTACTCTTAAGGCTGCCAAAAATCGGCCATCTACTAACTCTGGACCTCCCAAGCTTACCTGTTACAAAAACAAAAGAAGGGACAAATGAAATGGCCACTCTAAAACTATGAAGTGGAAGTTTTCCATGAATTTTGTTAAGCTCAAGGCTCCAAATTATGCCCAGTGAAAAGCCACTACGAGCATACAACTTAAAACATTAAATTTACAGATGACATCAGGGAGTTGGATATGTAATGAGGGTAGGCCTCGTCAAAACCCTTTTTATGGACAAGGCAACGAGTCTTGGTTACTTTCCTGATGAGAAACTAGCCACAGAAGAATGTCTATTTGTATGGTCAAAAGGGGCAGTTTGTTCAAAGTTTATCAAACTGAAACAAAGGGAAGCAAAGTATTATGTCAAACATCCTACAGTCTTTATCACAAGGGATGGCATAAGCCTCATTTTTTTTCATATTCCGGCCAAATTCTAACAGATAATCATGCTAAGCATAAAAAACATCAGAAATTATCTATTTTGAGACAGATTTCATAAACAGTTTAAAATAACTGAATTATGACACCAAGTGCAACTTCAAAGTACAAGCCAAAGAAGGGGAAAATTAACGGGTTTAAAAAATAACTAAAATTTCCTTCACCTGAAATCAAGGAAAAAAAGTAGACAATGAAGCTTTTGCTCCAACTCAAAGTGTAAATGAGGAAACACATTTTTATTAGTTAGAAAATCATGCCAAAAGAGGACCAATAACATTAAGAGAGCACAGACCTTGAGAAGAGGAGTTTCTCCGTAAAAATTTAGCTGAGATAAAATGTCTTCCTGCCATGGAGCTGGAGCTGAGAAGCTGGGCGAAGAAACTCCAGCAGCCATGCTTGCAGCATCCAAAAGAGCTCCATCATATCTGAGTTCAATACAGTCATAGGGGTTGGAGTGTATCACAAATCCATAATCCAGCAGGAAAAGATCATTGTTTAAACAGCCATAATTAAGTAATAAGGGATCATTTTGTTTGATCACTCTTGCTGCTACAACCTGGTTTGAAAGAGAGAGAGAGAGAGTTTAGCAACTTACTTTTACAAGTAAATCAGATTGGATTTAAAGAATATTGGAAAGAAAATATACAACATGCCTTTATTGGAATCTTCAAGTTCCCAGCATCTTGTTGCTGAACTATTTCGGAATTTGGATTGAAGCTATGGTTGCACATATCGATGAGTGGAAGCATCATGGGGACGTTGTGGGTCCCATCTGGGAGCATTTTACCGTGCAAACGAAATGCCCTAGAAGAGACTGCTGACATTCCCCACCCTAAGGAGGATGCATCTACACTTTGGCCACCAAAAGGGTGATCATCTGGTTTCAGATCTTCAAGAATATGTGTCACTTCTTGCTCAAAGTCAAGAAGAAACCGGCATCTCTTGTTTACCTGTTTGAAGAAAATTGCTAGCATCTTCAGATCATGGTGCAAAATCAATTGTACTCAAGGAATCTCTACAGAGGCTATAATTGAAAAACTTGGATTTAGGTGTTGGATGGCAGATGCATGTCTAAGGATCAGCTCTGTCTAAATCGTTAACTTAATTATTGAAGAGTCTGATGTTTTACTTCTGTATTATAGAGCAAAGTAAAGGGTGTATCAAGCACAAGTTGAGATAGGGTAACTAACTAACTACTATTGAGTTATTGAAAATTTTCCTTTCTTACCCTTTTATATGCTTCAATATGTTTGGTTGGTATCTATCTAGCAAATATTCCACGTTTATACCATCTCACATATGTTAGACATGGGTACTTTTGACACATTCCTATGTGTTCATGTAACACAGAACAAGCATGTATACAAAATCGTAACCAAGAGAAACCACAGGCAGAAACATAACCGAGAAATTCTGTTGCGGTTTTGGCCCTAATTGGATTTGTGTGGCAGGATTTTGCTGAATCCCACCTGGCCTTTTAACAATTTTGGTTCAAAAACATTATATATATTGTCTTTAAGCTGCTCAAATGTCATACCTGATGAAGAAGAGGAGCATACTGCAAGTTCTTTATATCCTCCCCAGGGAAGAAGATGGGTACACTGTAAGTTTCAGGGAGATTGCTGATGTATGGCCACCAGTAGGATCCAACCTTTGCTCTTTCTTGCAGAAGCTTCAAACCCAATTTCATTGCCCACAGTTCCTCTGCCAAATCCTTCCACAATGTCTAATTTACTCATATTCAAAACTCAGTACAGCCTAATTTACACAACTTGATGTTATTAACCTATACCGCATAAAGAATCCAACGAGCAATCACACAAGAAAAGAGTCTAATGTTTTGCGAAAATAGATAAACGTATGCATGCAGTAGCAAAACTTACTAATCAATAGGGAACTTAACCACAGTTCCTCAGATTATTTGACCAGTAAAACTTATATATATCAAAAAAAAAATCTCACCGTAATAGCTGATGTACGCAAAAGTTTCCAAAACAAAATACTGTTTTTTTTTTAGCTTATTAATATAAATCGTTCCCCTTGAGGGATTAGACTCAGGGTCCTTCACTCCCCGCCTCGGTTTAATGGGTGAAAGTGACGTGACTTAGTAAACTACAAAATACTTGTTTTAAACAATAATCATGTTTTTGTTCTTAAGAGTTAAGAGGAATCTGGGTATCCTGGATATAACGTAACAACAAACAAAAATAAATTCATGCACGTTATACCATTACATTACACCTTAAAATGATTTCTCAAGTTAAGGAATGATTAATGATTAATATTGAATAAAGCTTCGTATATCACCCCTCAGGCCCTAAAAAATAAAATAAAATAGAAGCTCATAAGAAACTCATCTCTAGGCTCGAGATTCTAAATGCTGAATGAAAGTTTTTAAAAATGTGATAACATTCTGCAGAAGAATGGTTGCTTTAAAAGAAAAATCGTCACTAACCCTTTGGAGTCATTATGAATCCCATAAGCAATTCTCTATTCATTGTTTTCATAAGTAAAAAAAAAAAAATCACTAAGAAGCTCAAAATGTGTACTCCAAGTTCACAGGTTTTATACAAGAAAAATACCTATCTAGAGAGTGGAAAAGATAACAGAAAATATGTAAAGTTTAGCCCATTAAATTTGTAGAAGCGGTCAAAAAATTCTGTATTGAAAAAGAAAATCTTGAGCTCCTTCATAGTTGGTTCCAGGTCCTCAGAGATTCTAGCATTTTTTCCCTCCAAGTACACCATAGGAAGTAGGAACTATTTTCCACACTGCAGCAATTTGTGGGCTCCACCTACACTCTCCAAGAGTCAAAAAGATCCTCACTAACATATAACTCAAGACAAACCAACCCAACAAAAAGATCCAATCAACAAAACACCAGCCATCTTGCAATAGAATAAAAGATGATCCACAAACTCCCAACTCCTTTTGCACATGCAGCAGCAGCACCACTCAATCACAACAATGTGTTCTTCCTCAAATTGTCCATGGTGGGAATTTTTACCAGAGAGGCTGTCTAAGAAAAAATTGCCACCCTTGGAGGCACCTTAGTCTGCCATATCTTCTTCCTAGGAAACAGGTTGTTATGATGAGGAATAAGGACATTCTAGAAAGAAAGAACATTTAACATCTCTCTTTCTTGGTGGGAGCCCAATTAATCTGGTCTTCTCCTCCTATTCCCAAACTAGTGGAATACAGCTGATTAAAAAATGCATTAAAGGTATCAAACCTTCCTATTCATCATTAGCTTTTCCTTGATGTAATAAGATAGATACCAGACTCTCCCCAATGCCAAAATCACAACTAAAAATCCACTGAAAAAGCATATTCCCATATATACACACATGACCACTCTTAAGAACGTTCCACATCACATTATTTGGCTACACAAAATCTAGCAAGTGACAATGACAAATCTTAGGTCCCCAACATCTGTGGCAAGGAGGGACACTTTTTGGCCATTTTGCAACCAAAATATGATAAAAGCATGACCTTTAGATAAGAGGATGAAAGAGAAACTAGAAGCAAAAACAATGAACTCCCATGAAACTTGAAGAAATGAAAACCAAATTCTTCAAATACAAAGGAGAGAGTAAGAGGAGAGAACTAAAAGAATATGTATACATTCTCATCAAACTCCAAAGTAGTAAGCTCCAACCTCCCAAAGTCCAGAAAAGCAGAATGCCGATTCTAAAAGGTGTAAATTGCCATTGCTCCAGAAACTCCTAATGAAGCAATAACTTTGTAGTTAATACTTATGAGTTCTGATGTAAAGCGAACTGCTCATTCCTTGTCATTCATCCTAGGCTTTTTGTTGAGTTTGGTTTGATTTCCTGCTGAAAATGACATTTTTGGGGCTTGGCTAGACTGTTGCTCGACTTTGGCTCGAGCGAAGTTGGCTCGACAATCCGCTTGAGCAAAGCAACAACCAGAGAGTTCGCTCGACATCTACTCGACAGTCAGCTCGAGCGAGTGCTTGACCTAAATGTCCACTTGACATGCACTCAACCCTTTGCTCGAGCAAATGTTCTGTTTTAATCGCGCCATTTTGTATAAATACATCTTATTCTTAATGTATTTGGGCGTTTTGAAGACTTGGGGAGAGGCCAAAACCCAGGGAGAACGCCAACAAGAGAGAGACCTCTTTGTGAGTTCCATTTGTGAGCTTGAGAGCTCATTTGGGTGTATTGAGGTTTTGTGATTAAGGAGTGATTTGTTATATCTCTCTTGTACTCCATCTTTGATAGTGAGTTCCTTTGAAGATTGACTCCGCCAGTGGATGTAGGCCATGCTCTAAGCCGAACCACTTAAATCATGGTATCTTTGTGTGCTTGCTTTTGGTTTAACTATTTTGATCTTTGTTTTGCTTCTGCTATTGCTTTCTTTAGCATCTAGCTTCTATCTTGATCTTCACTACAATCCCAACAAACTGGTATCAAAGCGTTTGGTTTGTGGAAGATCTTTGTTCATGAGAGATGGCTTCGTTGAAATATGATGTAGAGAAGTTTGATGGTCAAAATAGTTTTAGCTTGTGGCGCATCAAGATGAGGGTCTTTTTATGAAAATAAGGATTGGCGAAAGTCTTGGAGAAGGTGCCGGATGAACCTTCTACATCAACAAAGGATGAGGAAAAGAGAGCACATAGTGCGATCTTGTTATCTCTTTCAGATGGAGTTTTGCGGGAAGTGGCCGATGAAGAGAACGCCTTGGGTCTTTGGAGGAAATTGGAGAGTTTCTATTTAAAGAAGTCACTCACCAACCGTTTGTATTTGAAATAATGGCTGTACACTCTCCGAATGAAGGAAGGTACTCCTATGTCCGTTCATCTAGATGAATTTAACAAAATTATTATGGATCTAAGAAATATTGATATTAAACTTGACGAGGAAGATCAAGCTTTAATTTTGTTGTGTTCATTGCCTATGTCATTTGATAATTTTGTGAAGTCGATGCTATATGGTAGAGATACCATCTCCTTGGCGGATGTAAAATCTGCTTTGAATTCTAAGAAGTTGAGGACAAAATTGGGTATACAAGACACGGAAAATCAAGCCGATGGTTTGTTTGGGAAATATTCTTTTGGTGGTAGATCTAGTGGAAGAGATTCGGATCATGGTGGGAGTAATTCTAGTGGTAGCTCAAAATTTAACAAAAAAAATATTAAATGTCACTATTGTCATGTGTTTAGTCATTACAAGAATTAGTGTCCCAGATTGAAGAACAAGGAGAAAGGAAGTTCCTCTTATGTTGTTAGCGTTGAACACTCTAACAACTCTGATATTGTTCTAGAGTCAACAGCTCTAGTGGTCGTTTTGGTGACAAGTGGGTCATGGATTTAGCTTGTACGTTCCATATGTGTTACAGGATAGAGTGGTTCACTACCTATGAATCAGTCAACGGTGATTTCGTTTTGGTTGAGAATGATATGGCTTGTAATATTGTTGGGATCGGTTCAGTTGAGATTAAGATCTATGATAGAACCATTAGAACTTTGTCTAACATTCAGCATATTCCATCTTTGAAGAAAAATCTTATATCTTTGAGCATTTTTAACTCCTTTGGTTATCAGTATTCAGCTCAAGGTGGAGTCATTCGAGTCTACAAAAGCTCTTCAGTGGTAATGACAGTGAAGAAGACAGATGATCTTTATTTTCTTCATGGCAGTACAGTGATTGGTCGAGCTGCATCATCAGACGTTCCAGATTCAGTTATTTCTTGTTTATGGTACATGTGATTGGGCAATATGGGTGAACAAGTGTGGTTAATTGTGAGTATGCAGGTTTTTGCTTTGGTACTCATGTTGTTTTGATGACCATTTTGAGAAAAGGTTAGACTTGCTTTTCTAAAGCAGTGAGTGGCGTGTTTGTGAGTTCAAGCACTTGAGAAGGCTAGTGATCTACAGACAAAAAGGTAGAGCACTGTTTAGACCATATAGTTGGGTCCACTCCACAAAAATGGGGTAGCTGAATGGAATGAATCGGACTCTTGAAAAGAGCCCGTAGTATGCTTTTGGGTTTGCCAGGCTTGTCTACAAATTTGGGTGAAGCGGTCAACACAACTTGCTATTGAGTGAACCTTCTCCTTTTACAATGTTTCCACAAGAAATGAGAGTATAGTTGTAGCAAGAAGGTGGAGTTGTTGGGAGAGCTTCACAATAGAGTGCGGGTGGTACTCTAGATCATGCTATTGGAAAGGAGCATGATTTTGATTTTGGCATTGGCGCACAGTGAGAGCCAGTCTACAGTTTCATCTAGTAGATAAAGGAGGCAGTTTGGCCACCTTTTGGATATGCTCATGCAGACTTTGTGGTATTCTTACTTTGACAGAGAATATTTGTTGTTTGCCTTCATGTGTATTAGGAAACCGTTGTTCAAGTAAGCAGTCTGTATAGTGATGCGTGGCTTTTGTATGAAGAGGAGACTCTTCATTAGGACCAATCTTGTGATTTGGTCAAGTCGTCTATGGTGTTGAAGATTTTTGGGTGGAAATTGAGTTCTTCAAAGATAGACGTTGTGTCATGGTTTGGGATTTGTGGAGGAGTTTTGTTTCTCAATCTTTGGTGGGCATTTGTTTTATCTTTGTTTTCCAAATGTTGAAATTGGAGTTGGTGGAATTCATATTTTGTTTGAGCTTGATGGAATTCAAGCCAAGGTGGAGATTTGTTGAGTTTGGCTTGATTTCCTGCTGAAAATGACATTTTTGGGGCTTGGCTTGACTGTTGCTCAACCTTGGCTCAAGCGAAGTTGGCTCTCGACACTTTGCTCGACAGTCTGCTTGAGCGAAGCAGCAACCAGAGACTTTGCTTGACACCCGCTCAACAGTCAGCTTGAGCAAGTGCTTGACCTAAATGTCCACTCGACAGGTGCTCAACCATTCGCTCAAGCGAATGTATTTGGGCATTTTGAAGACTTGGGGAGCGGCCAGAACCTAGGAAGAACTCCAACAAGAGAGAGATCTCCTTGTGAGTTCCATTTGTGAGCTTGAGAGCTCATTTGGGTGTATTGGGGCTTTGGGATTAAGGAGTGATTTATTATATCTCTCTTGTACTCCATCTTTGATAGTGAATTCCTTTGAAGATTGACTCTGCCAGTGGACGTAGGCTATGCTCTAAGCCGAACCATTTAAATCTTGGTGTCTTTGTGTGCTTGCTTTTGGTTTAACTGTCTTGATCTTTGTTTTGCTTCTGCTATTGCTTTCTTTAGCATCTAGCTTGTATCTTGATCTCCACTACAATCCCAACACTTTTCATGCCTTTTTGTTTTTTGCATGCACATAAAACCACCACATATATTAGAAGCATGTAAAGTACTTTAACCCTGGGTGGAGCCTATTTTTTGGCACAATGATAAAATTTACTTTCCATAAGTCTTACTCTTCTCATGATAAGTATGAATGTAGCAGAGACTAGAAGTCTTGGCTGTTATCTAAATATGCGAAGATATAGGCTGACTTCCTTAATTGGTAAAGTATAATGAGACCACATTAATTATGAGTTGAGGCATAAATCATGGATTCTTTCACATATGTTAGTACCCATATTTATCCTTGACAATTGTCCAGTAACCAGGTTTGATCAAAAGCCTAGTGATAGAGAATGCCACCAACCAGCCAGCAACAAATTTATCTCCAAAAGAATCAGTATTTATTTATTTGATGAGTAAAAGAATCAGTGGTTATATATTAGCTTCATCCCAAGAATACCAATACATCAAGGAAATTTCTCAATAAACCATAACCGTCATTATAAGCTGAATACTGTTAAGGAAAATAAATTAAATATTAATAAGAATCCTATGTTGTATCACGCCAGAAAGACAGTAAAGGCATGCTTAGAACTCAAAAGGCACCAATAACATAACAAACTGCAATAGCTGACAGGAACCCTAGAATTATAAGCAGCAAGGATATAACTAAATCCAAGGCCATGAAAAGTGTACTACAATCGCTTGCCATCATCTCATGCTTTACCTGACTGTTGACCATCTTAGGTAACAATTAAATCCGTTGTTATGAGACTGTAGCAACTTGAGCATTGAAATGCTGTGCACAAGCCCAGACAAAGAATTCAATTTTCACCAGACGTCCAGAAAAGACTTGATTGAATAATCTAGACGCTACATTTGCTTAGTGTGTTACTTTTAAGGAGAAAGAATTTACCATTTCACCTTAACAGACATTATGTTACTAACAATCAACTAGTTAGTTCCCTTTAAAAACCAATAAGATGCCTGCCTCATTAACGTGCTTTCCCCATTCTGCATCGTTATCATTAAGTGATATAGGAACAACTGTTTGTTTGCAGCTGAAACAAAATTCACATAAAAGCAGTTCAAAAAAAATTTAAAATTGCACATTGTTGCCCACACAAGAACACTCCCAGAATTTCCAAAAGAAAAAAACAGATCATATTAGCTATAATTTTGAAGAACCCAGCATCCACGACCATACTATTAGTCAAAATCAAACGCATTGGTTTTCCAGGGAGAAAATGCAAAATGTAAATATCCCCATGAATGAAAAATTTCAAAAAACACAGGCTACACCATGTCAACATAAAGACTATCTGAATCAAGTATAAAAGGAAAAGCTCCATACCAGGAACTCGGTGACCCAAATTGGCCAAAACAGAGTCAAGACCATCTCCAACGTCTGACTCAAACCTCAAGGGAACGTGATCGGGAAGGGCAATAAGGTCGGAACCTTTCGGTATTTCTGCAGATGCAGCGAGTCCAAGACCTGTGGTGCCATCCTCGGCTATCTTCACCGCCGGATGTACGAACCCACCTTCCCTCCGGACCCACTTGATAAGGTCAGGTGGGTGTGGCACCAGGCGAGCAGGACCAGAGGCGGACGCTGAGGTTGTGGCCGCGCACGTTAGAGCACGGCAGTGGGTTATCGAGGCCATCACCATCTTTGATGCAGCCATGTTGGAGCTGAGCCACGTATGTCGCTGACCACACGCCCATTTATAGGTCTAGCCTCTCTTCTGAATTTTCCTTTTCATTTTTATTGTTATTTTATCATTACCCTTATTAAAAAATGAAAAATTATGTTATGATCCACTACCATTTCACATATAATTATATAGTTACAAGGAAATTATATTTGCGAGTCGATACAGAGAATACACCCAAAAAATATTTACATGGTATAATTTAATTTTAAAATTTTAAATTAAATTAATTTTTTTTTAATTTCTATAAAAAAAATTAATTTTTATAATTTGAATCTTACAAATTTAAATTTTATCATTTAAATGATGTGAACGGTATACTTTACAATAGGCCTGCAACCCGGCCAACCCGTACCAGTTTTCAACCCGATCCGATCCGTCTGCATGCCTGGAACAACAAACCCGACCCGTACACTTCGGGTCGGATCCCTCCCCTGAACGAAGCACGTATCAGCTATCATCTTTCAAGAAGTAGGACTTTCCACCATTTCAGTTTCTTCAATCAAAACCTTTCCTTGTTGAGAAATGCAGGAAAGCAAAAGAAAATTACTTTCTTTTATCCAGACCTTTTGTTTTAGCAAAGAAAACAAAATATACTAATTCTCGTTTAAAACAAATTCAAATCCTGGAATTTAACAAATCAAGAATAAAAAACTTCTCACCCACCGCCATGAATTATCTGTCAAACAACAAAAAGGGGAGATTAGTTCCATTAAAAGCTTTTTATTCTTTTTACATGAAGAAACATGGTTTTGTGAAATTATTTTTGTCGGCCACAAAAATCATCTCAAATTTTGGGAGATTGAGGAGAGGGTTTTCAAGATTTTTGGGGAAAAACAGGGGAAGGTATCAGTACCTTTAAGGGGGCAGCCTTGATGCCATTTCTCAGAATTTCTCAGACCAAAATGTTTGTTAGGGTTGTGGGTTCGATAAAAAAAAATGTTGCATCCTGCTTGGTATCCTCTTAAAATGAAATATGGCCAGTCGGGTCCTGAAGAAAACAGGGAGAAATTAAGTCCAGTACCAAGATACGAAGCAAGAATAAACACAGTGACAGAGAATCTATGGGCCAATTCCAAATCGATCAGAAATCAAAAGGAACAATCAAAAAAATTCAATAAACCTTCATAGTCCGTCTTACTTGGCTCAGAGACTGATCAGGGTTCTCATCTATTCCCCTTCTCCCGCACCTTTTGGTTAAGAAATCCAAGCAACATAAGAAGAAGAATAAGCTATGTACTCCATGCCCTCTTGATGGTTTAAATGGGTACCTATCAGTCGGGAGCTTGAAATCGAATCTTAGAATTCAATTACTTCTTCTTTGGTGCTAATAGAGAAAAGATTTATGCACGTAGGGGGATTCCAAACTCTTCATCTTTGATTCCTTCCTCACAGAAATGAGAAGATGATCTGCACATTAGTACTTCTTCCTTATCATGCTCATCATTAGCCTTCTTTGGCTCTCTGAGAAGGACTTCAACGGTGACAAACGAAAGGAAGGAATAATGAGGGAGAGAATGGAGTCGAGCTTTCGGCGTCTAGGGTTTGATTTGGGATATTATGCTTAAAGCATGACTTTAGGCGGGTTGCTTGGGTTGGAACCGGCATTTTACGGGTTCGACCCGAACATTAGTTTAAACCGTATTTAGTGGACGGGTTGGGTCGGGTCGGGACATTCGGACGGACCGGATTTGCGTCTTTTGTGCACAGGCCTACTTTACACATCGATTTAATAATATAATAACTGTAAGTATTAATTTTGATCGAACGATGAGTAAGATTATGTTATTTTTCTTATTTGTTTTACACGCAAGTCTTTTGTCGTTGACTTCCTTAGGTCAGGAAAGATTCATACTAAACTCATAAGTTAATATACTTAGGTCTTAATTTTAAACATTTTGGAATACATATTCATTCTAATCAAGTCTTGTAACATTTATCTAGTAAGTTTTGGACTTACACATGATTGCTAACTTGTTGAAGTTGACGATCAGATGCTTGCATCTCAAAAATGGATAATTTTATATACAGTCTTGAAGTGTGTAGTCATAAAAGGGAGTGCACATTGTAAATATAATTTCTTCTCAAAGATTAAGTCTTAAAGTCGGTCCGTTCATTATTCCTCAAATAACAACCCTCTAAGTAGGCTTCCCATTTTAATTTCCATGGGACCGTACAAAGAATATTTGAAAACTCATCCTCGCCCTCCTCTTGCACGGAAACAAAAACACTCATCCCCTCTAATGGTTTGCTCCCTTTGCAATCTTTAGCCTGGTAGGCCATGACAGGCTTGTTGAAGGCTTACCATTTTTTCCTAGAACAACACAACTTTTGTTATGCAAGCAAGCAAGCAAACAAAGCTGCTGCCAGAAGCAAAAAGGCATAGGATTTGAAGAATTTGAAAAGCAAAAGCCAAGTTGCAATTGGAGATGAAACTACTTATTAGAAGCTTCTTGTCAGAAGCCCAATAACAAGCTCTCAACCTGACAATGTTGGGGTGCTTGATTTTCCCAATGGTCTGTACCTCCGCCACAAACTCCTTGTACCTCTGTTGGTCGCCTCCCTCTCTCAGCCTCGTTATCGCCACATAGATCTTCTAGCACCACCTTGTATACTATCCCAAACCTGCTCTTCCCAAACCCATTTATTATGGTGGGAACAGGGAACTCCAGAAATGGTTTGGGTAAGAATCCAGCAAGCAATTTGGCTGGAAAGACGAAGGATTGAGATGAGGAAGAAGACAAGATGGTATTCGCGGGGATTGGTTGAGTTGGTGGCAACGGAGATGGTGGGAGATGGAGATAGTTTTCAAAATTACTGGTGGCAATGGAACTAGTGTCGTGCAGCTGTGGGCAAAGGATCTTGTGTGGTGCGGCAGTTTGAAATTTGTGAGGAGCTCAAATTTTCAATTAAGGCGATTTGTGTGTTTGCAAAAATTTTGATTATCCAGTGTGATCAACCTTATGTAATTTGTATGGAATCACTAATGTGGCGGACTACTATTGAAGGTTGTCAAGGCCTTACCAATGGACTGACCGGTGCAAAGTGGTACTCTTTCTCAAAATATCACTCATTATTTGCAATTTCATAAAAACCTTCTCCGAATCAATTTCTAATATTGTTTTTTCTACTACTCAGTTCATGGGTTTGGCCCCTCAAACTTTTTTTTTATAGGAAAAATTCATTATAAAACTGAGAATTACAATGAATACTTATCCACCCAAACAACTAGGGATAGGCATAGGAGTAACATTCTTCCACATGACTATATCATCTACATGCTAAGCATAACGAGCCAACTCATGAGCAGCCTCACTACCTGATCTATGAACATGTGGGACAATACAAGCATTAAACTTTCTCATTAAACATTTAGTTTTCTGCAGCAAATGAAATAAAATGGAGAAGGATGATATTGTTTCATCTTGAATAGCCTTGATCATCATCAAGCAATCACTCTCCCAAATAAGTTGAGTAATGCCACATTGCAAGCAGAATTGTAGTCCTCTGAGCATTTCAAGAAACTCAACTGCCTCAGGATCTATAACATCTTGATTTTTTTTTACTGACAGCAAGTAGAACCTCACCCTTCTGGTCTCTTAAAATTACTCCCACCCCTACCTTTTGTTGATTTGGAAATATAACTCCATTAACATTTAGTTTGACAAAACCAAAAGGAGGGGGCCAACTGCAATGTGATTTCAGTTTGGATTGTGGAGTAGCCAACTGCTTTTGAGAATATTTCTACATAGACAAGGCATGAGATACCATATATTTAGGACTTAAAACAATCTTATCATGCACCATCTTGTTTCTCCTAAACCAGAAGCCCCAAGCCAATACCAAGAACAACCCCACATCTTTGATTGAGCCTTTTCCATGGATGTCCAATGCAGTTTCTAAAAAGTTTCTTTGAACCTCATTATCGAGTACAGCAAGCAAAAACTGTCTCCAAGTGGTTTGAACAAAAGGGCAATGCAATAAGGCATGTGAGATACATTCTAGATCTTTTCTACACAAACTGCATATATGATCAACATTGACATGTTTCTGCAGTAAATTCTCTATAGTGGGTAGACAATTCTTACATGCCCCTCCAAGCAAAAATCTTCACCTTATGAGAGATTTTAAGCTTCCATAGCCTTTTTCGTAGAGATAGCAATTGATGATGATGATCATAGTTTGAGCTTTGCTTGAGCACCAGGTCGAGCGAACTCACTGTTTCTCGATTTTTTAGCTCCAAAACCAATCTCCACCCTCAACAATTAATAATTACATATACTAAAGAGTAAAATCTAAGTTAGTAAATAGTAATTATCAACATCATAAATATAATTATAATAAAATATTTCTTTAATAAATTAGTTACATAATCCACATTAATAATTCACTAAATGTTAATTTAGTAATTTAAATAATTTTTTTATTAATTTATTTAAAAAATATGAAAAAATAATAAAATAATTAGCTGGTTCGTTTGGATGTTCGGTCTGATCCAGAAAAAATAATGGACCGTTCACCAAACCGGACCTATTTACACCTATAGCTAGTTCTAACAACTCTTCAACCTTTGGAAAGGCTTAGCCTTCTCTAATCTTTGTTTTGTTACTCTTATGTTACTTTTCATTTTTCTTTTTGTACTTTATTTTTCAATGTTTCCATGGCGAGATCCTATTTTGACGAACGTGCGTGGGGTATGTGCGGCGGAGCTCCTCCGCCAAACTCCACATTACATAGCGTTGTTCATGGCAATCCGATAATAGTGTTAAAAATAACTCAAAACAATGATAATTACCGGACCACATGTCAAGAAATATGGGATTAGTTTTTTTTATAACCATTTCCCGATTTATTTTTCTTCATATCTTTATCTATATTAATCTATTTGGGTTATATCTCAGGATTTCTCTCTCCTATTATTTGTCCTATCCATTAGTTCAATTTACTTATTTGTCCTTTCCAATACATATTTTTTCTATTGGTTTTTCGCTCGTAGTAAGCAACAACGATTGATGTGTTCCAACAACATCAATTCTACAAAAAGACAAGAGAGTAAATATGTGTTGATTCCATGCCCATCTACCCCAAGTGCAGCTAGCCACCTGGTGAACTTAGATGTCCCATTGTCAAGGATAGCTGCAGAAGCTTGGTCAAGAGTTGAAGCTTCGACAGCACGTAAATAGTCTTTCAGAGCTAGCTGTTGGTCACACTGCTGGAGCCCTCCATTTTCGAGAATTGTGGTTGGTTGTTCTACGAAGCTTCTCCTGTAAAAGGATCATTTGCATCATAATATTGCGTGGGAAAATACAAAAAAAGGTTCATTTGAGAGATAGACAGATTGTTTGTGAGTGTTTATAATTTTATACAAATATAATGAAATTATTTGTTTCCGTTTTAATAGACGTAGACAAATTATCTTACAACTTAAATAATGTCTCTATTTTATATGCGAGTATATTTCTGAGCGTCTGACATAACAATATGTACATAGTTGAAACTCAATTTTGAGTTCTTACTTGACTCACTACAAGTGGATATTGCCTATTTTGACAAGAAATGATAGACCAAAAGATCACAAAAATAAAATTTAACAAAAAAAAGAAAAAGAAAATTTGCTGGCAAGAAATGCGCCACAGGAGAACCATCGCCACTAATAGAAAATTCTGGCAAAATATTTTGCGACGATCACAAAATCGTTGCAAAAAGCTATATTTCCGTCCATTTATACTCTATCTCAAAATAACAGCCGAAATAGTAATAAATTAAAATTTTTTAAAGCAATTATACGATTTTGTGTTCATAAATAATATAGCATCAGTCAAACAAAAGATATGAAAAATTGTAGTTGAGATATTTATATTTTCTGATTGGTTTGATTAACTTTGTTTTGTAACAATAAATAATTTTATATATATTTTTTTTTTATAAATAGAAATTTATTTAGTTTGGGAATACTTAATATAACTCATTGGTTAAAGATTCTTTAGGTTTGACTCAGCTTTCAACCTACATAGTTGTAATAACTGGTTGTTATATGATTTTACTATTCAGTCAAAAGGATATTGTACTTTGTTGAGAATAGAGTAACCGTTAACAATATAGTTTGTTTGTATATATTTGAATTGTTATATGGTTAAATCATTAGTTAAAATTAGTTTGGCCTTTAGACTTCACTTCTCCTCTAATAGAAAAACAAGTCGATTCAATTGGAGGAATTCACACAGAATCTAAAGAACTATAAAAAACTGTATGGGGTTGTGAGGGCCATGCACGCTCCTGTGGGATATAAGACACACGGCTTTGGTAAAACATGAGAGTCAGATACTTGTCTCCCGATCGACTGTGCTTCATATCTCATCTTATATATCGAATTAATTCTATATACGATAGTTAAAACTACTCTGTTTGATCGTTTTAAAAATAAGTGAGGTTTATTATTAAAAAATTAATTTTTTATGTAAATTTTATATTTTATTCACTTTTTTTAAACAATTACACAATTTACGATTGTAAATATTTTTTCTATTAATCATTTTTGTATATCATACATTACATTTTTTTAATTTTATTTTTAATTTAATTTAATTTATTCTTTTAAATTGATGAAATTCTACTACTCATTATTCATACACTACACATTTAGTAAGAAAAAAAAATAAAAGATAAAAAATTATATGTGATATGTCGGGATGATGAATAGAATTTTTCATAAGATAATAAGGCACATGTATTTTTTAGGAGTCCTACTCATCATTTCTACACTACACATCATACTTAATTTTTAATTTTTTTTTTAATTTTTATTAAACTAAAGAAAATTTTCTACTTATTATCTATTATCATCTATATCACATACCTGATAAAGAAAAAAATAAAAAATAAAAATAAAAAAATTATATATAATGTGGGATAGAAATAAAATTTTTGTTTCTTTTGATAGCCGAATGACAGTTTTTGCTGTAGTAGAGAGAAGGGTGGAACGAGAAGTATGGGAAAAAAACCTACGTGGACTGGTGGACAAGAGCTGGCAGCTCCACCCTCCTCTTGAAGGAATTGAAGGTTTTTTCGGTGTTCTAGAAAGGAGGAAAAAGGTTTTTAGAGAGAGAGAGAGAGAGAGAAACCGCATAAACTAAACTCATTTACCCGCGTCTGTGTCTCTCTTTCTCTGTCCTAAGACATCAAACAAAATTTACCAGTCTCTTCCCGTTGAATGATAAGCCACATATAATCCATTTTCATCTGTTTCTTTTCTGTTCTTCCTTCCTTCAATGGAAAGTTAGAAGCTTTATCTAGTGTTTACTCTCTCACACGATGGACTCCAATTCTCTGCGCTTCATCCACCCCCAGTCCTTCTTCTCTGCCGTACGTTCCGGTGACCTCGACTCCCTCAAACAGCTCTTGGATAAGCTGACCGGAGCCGAGCCCTCTGATGGGCCCACCGTCTGCGATCTAATGTCTTTGCAGAACGACGCAGGCGAGACCGCCCTGTACGTGGCCGCAGAGAATAATCTTCAGGAGCTGTTCACCTACTTGCTCAGATTCTCCGATCTCCAGACTCTAAAGATCAGGTCCAAGTCTGATATGGACGCCTTTCACGTCGCTGCTAAGCGGGGCCACTTGGGTATTGTTTTCAAACTGTGGCTATGCTTTAGCTTTCAATTCTTTTTCTTCTTGGTTTGTCTGTCATCATCGGATTTTGATTGGGTTTTGGGGAATTAGCTAAAGTTTTCCTTTTCTGTACGGTGGTATGTGATATATAGATTATTGGGAATATAGGCTGCTTTGGCTGCATGGATGGTAAGAGGAAGTGATTTAAGGTAGTTTGTTTGGTTGTTACTCTTTCGTCGCTGACCGGAAGTACCAGCTTTCAAGGCTAGAATCAGTATAATTTTTGCCTTCACGAAGCAAGCAAAAGTGTTTTGAGCATCCTAACAAAGAGATGCCTAATTTTTGCTCGCTTCTGAGGCATATATTGTTGCTTATCGGTGCCATTAAGTTGTTAATTTCATGTAATCTGAATTTTGGAGATTAAAATCTGACATATCGGGGATCCGAAGCCTCTCTCTATTGAGTACTAGGTTTTACCATTACTGTTCATTTGACATTTATTATAGTTTTGGAAGAATTTCCTTTACCCAACGAAGAAAGGATAACATTTTCTAGTATGATATTGGCCATCTTGTTCTTTAGGTATTGTGAAGGAACTTTTGGGCAGTTGGCCTGAACTTTGTAACTCTTGCGACTCCACAAACACCAGCCCCCTTTATTCAGCTGCTTTTCAGGACCATTTGGATGTAGTGAATGCCATCATGGGCGCTGATTCCGGCTCAGTTAGGATAGTAAGGAAAAATGGGAAGACTGCATTGCACACGGCTGGCAGGTATGGCCTCCTTCGTATTGTGAAAGCACTTATAGAGCACGATCCTGGAATAATCAGAATCAAAGATAAGAAGGGCCAAACAGCCCTCCATATGGCCGTAAAAGGTCAGTCTCCTTCAGTCGTCGAAGACATATTGCTTACAGATTGCACCATACTGAATGAACATGACAAGAAGGGTAATACAGCTGTGCATATAGCCACAAGGAAAGGCCGTTCACAGGTATTCTTCTACTAGTCTTAAGTTAAATATGTTATCAAATTTGTTTTCTCATTTAATTCTGTGGGGAATAGTTGTTGCTGGGAACATAAGTTGGAATGGAACAGTTATTACTATTCATTAGTTTGGTTGTAAGCCTAGAACAGAACCCTGAATATGTATTCCACTGTTTGGAACAATGGCAACACGCTGGTGAATAGAATCTTGTTGCAATCTATTCCCTAAAACACCATCATAGCATAATTCTAGCTTACATTTTTAAGGACTGTTAAATTTATCTTCAAATTGAAACATATACAAATGTTCAATTTATACTTCAAACCCGCCAGCTAAGCTCCACATATACTACACTGCCACATTAGATACAAGTCAGATTCATAAAAAAACAACCAAAAAAAAAAAGAAAAAACAAAAAAAAAACAAAAGGCAATCAAGAAAACTAAAACCAAAAATAATAAGAAACTGACAATTTAAATTACAAAAAACTTGAACAAAAACCAAACAAGAAAAATTGAAAAACAAAACTGGAAAAAAAAAGAGACAAAAACTATCACTTTTAACCTATCAGGATGTCTTGATCACCTCTTTATGTGATGGTACATGGCCTTGTTAGTAATTTAAGATGAGGAAGGGGTTTAGGAAAAGCATAAAGTAATCGCTTCATTCATGTTTGTGGCATTGCATGATGGCAGGCAAGGTATGACAAACTGACGAGGCTTCAAGTCATAAGTGAAAAAATTACCTCTTACATTTGTTAGCATTTATCATTAACCATGAAAGTCGAATTAAACAATTAGATGTATCATGTGAAGACTTACTGGGTGATTTTTACCATCTTTCTCATTAAATTTTGTTTTATTGGTAGACAAGATTTTATTGATCATAAGAGAAGGCAAGAGCCCAAGTATACGGGACATATATACATCATCTTTCTCATTAACTGTTCACCTTTTGGCTATTGAAAACCTTATCAGGGGCTTCAGCCTTGACTATTGGGAACACTATATTTTATGGGTTGATTGGATTGATGAAATTAAAGAGTACAATAGCAGAGGGTGAGAATACCCAACAAACACTCCAAAAAAAAAACCATTGCAGTGCAGAAAATTAAAATAAATTGGGAAATGTCAGTTCAGAGTTTGGTGTTCCCCTTAGGCTTTGGGTGGGGCTCGGCCTCCGAACTGTACATGAGATGAGTTTCTGTCTCATGCAGTTCGGGCTGATGACCGGGGAAAGTTTTGGAGATATGGGGAGACCCAAAAGCTGCCGCTCAAGGCGAGGATAAGGTTTCTGGAATCTAGCGATTTTGATCCAATAACTTCACGACTCATGATCAAGAAAAAGCCATCATGAAGATGATTTCGTTGGCTGAAGGAAAATTCATCAGCACTAGGGTTTGCACTGCAACTGTCCGTGGTTGGGACGGTCGTTGACGATCTTTTCTCACTTTGTTGGTGGAGCATAAGAACGCAGCTCCCGGAAAAAGAAGCGTGAAGCTTCTGGCTAAAAGGAACATCAGAATCTGCTACACCCAGGTGCACACTGCCAGCAGTGTGCATGGCCCATGAGCTGGTCAAAAGTCGGAAATTCTCGGTGGGGAGGTGGAGCCGGACACAGAAGACTCTAAAGGGTGCATGTATGGTGGTAGCTAGCGGTTGGGCATAGATCTGAGGCTAAAAGTCCCTGAAAAAAAAGGCAAGAAAAAAATTTGAAAGAAATATAAAAACAACATAATTCGTCTGGAAAGACATATTGGCAGCCAGCTAGAAGCGATTGTTGTATAAAAGAGGCTGAAATCCTAGTAGGTCTGGCCGCTCTTGGCGGCCTTGCAGTGGACGGAGGGAACAGCCAGTGATCATGGGCTGATGAAGAATGGGCGGTGCTTCCAATGATGGTGGTAGTGTGATGAGTTGGATTGAAGAGAAGGGGAAAAAACTAATGAAAATGGAGAAGAAAAAAGAAGGAAGATGGAGGGATGGAAGAGAGGAGAGGACTGTTAGAGGGAGAGGATGGGTGGAGGAAGGGAGAAGCCTTCCTTCAGTTGAGATTGTGGGTGGGGGGCTTGGTAGTGGTAAGGATTTGAGGGGAGGGGGTTGGGGGAGAGCGCAAGAACGGGACAAGCATCCGAACTATTGGGAACACAACTTTCTTGTTCTATGAATGATATAAATTGAAAAAATAGCAATTTAAAGGGTTTCATCCTTTAGATTTGCAAACTGGTAAATATAATTAAACGTATACCAAATTGCTTGTCTTAATATACTCTGATTTTTTACTTATAAAAAAAATATGCTCTAATTTCTTTATAACTAAATAATCTAAATATAATTCCACCACCATGTTTATACATCTTAGTTTTACGCTATAGTAAACTAGAAACTTGGACATAATATCCTCAAATTTTTTCTTGATCACATTTCAAAAACTAAGCTTATGTTTAAAATCTGATGCCTTTACATTTCATTTTTGTTGTCTCTATGTTGGCTGTGGTACTGAATATTATTTGCATTTTTTTCTCAGATACTAAGCCTTTTGCTGAGCTTTACATCTGTTGATGTCAATGCTATTAACAAGCAGCATGAGACTGCAATGGATTTGGCAGATAAACTGCAATATGGGGAATCAGCATTGGAAATTAAGGAATTCCTAGCTGAAGCCGGTGCCAAGCATGCCAGGCATG
This sequence comes from Carya cathayensis, assembly GCA_011037825.1. Lineage (NCBI taxonomy): Eukaryota > Viridiplantae > Streptophyta > Magnoliopsida > Fagales > Juglandaceae > Carya > Carya cathayensis. The sequence goes on from QGSO01000156.1 coordinate 1,839,408, forward strand.
TTGGCCAAGTGGATGAAGCAATTGAACTCAAAAGGACTGTGAGTGATATAAAGCATGAGGTGCACTCACAACTCAAAGAAAATGAACAAACCAGGCGTCGAGTTTCTGGGATTGCCAAAGAATTAAAGAAACTTCACAGAGAAGCTGTTCAAAACACTACGAATTCGATCACAGTTGTTGCTGTTCTTTTTGCCTCAATAGCATTCTTGGCTATATTCAACTTGCCTGGTCAATATTTTAAGGATGGACCTAATGCAGGCAAGGCTAACATCGCTGGCACTGCTGCTTTCAGAGTGTTCTGCCTTTTGAATGCTACATCTCTCTTCATTTCTCTAGCCGTTGTTGTGGTTCAGATCACTTTGGTGGCCTGGGACACTAGAGCTCAGAAGCAGGTTGTGTCAGTAGTTAACAAGCTAATGTGGGCTGCCTGCGCCTGTACTTGTGGGGCTTTTCTGTCAATAGCATTTGTAGTTGTTGGAAAAGGAAGTTCATGGATGGCTATTACTATCACCCTTACGGGAGGACCGATTCTTGTGGGGACTCTTGCTAGTATGTGCTACTTCGTTTTCCGACAACGCTTTGGGTTCTTCCGCAGCGACTCCCAGAGACGCATCAGAAGGGCAAGTGGGAGCAAGTCTTTCTCGTGGTCTCACTCTGCGAATATATCAGATCCTGATGACTATAACTCTGATATGGAGAAAATATATGCTCTGTAGACAGTCATAAGAACATGAGTTAACTCTGATGATGAATGGCTATCTGAATGTAAGTAGTTACTCTTGCATGTTAGCTATGTATGTATTGTAGGCTTCAAGGTTGTGCGAGCGAGAAAGTTGGTGTATAATGTATATTTACGAACATTTCAGTGTATCATGCAAGTTGCAATCTATATGGGAGGTTAATTGTTTGCAACCAATTAATTGCTTGCAACCGTAAAATTGTGATGGTTTGACTTGGGTTGACAGTAGGGTAGTAAATCAGGAATGCTTCCACTTCAACTCAATCCTAATCTTCTCAGGCAACTAGTTTGTACAATGGTTTAGGTGGCTATGTTTTTAATATATCCTCAAACCAGCTTGAATTTTTCAATTTTCTAAGCACCTGTGAACTGGTTCAATTAACACTGCCGGATCTCAGCAAACTAATGCCAAACCAGTGGAAAAGTGAAGTTAAATCAACATATAATGAGAACTAATATACATCTTTATCCGGGGGGTTGAACTAGCTCTATTCACAGATACGAAGTTGAAGAGAGTGGTTATAGAAAAGGCTTTCAAAAATTGGAATGACAAGGACTGATTCATCTAATAGGCCGATTCAAGCTGTTGAATTGCGTGTCGGTATTTGTAAAAAATCTAAATAAAACATGTACAATGCAATATGACTTCCGCCTAATTGCTTTATTGGAATTCAAGTTTCTCATAATTGTTCTATACACTCACAAATGAAATGTTCAATTTTATCATTTATCCTACCATAAAAAATGATGGTATGAAGGAATATTCTCCTACCATAAAAATAAAAAAAATGAAGGAATGAATATTCAGTTGGAAGACAATGCAAACGGTTGATGCGCATTTGCTCTGAAACTTCGTTGAATAACATCAATAAGAATACGATGAATCCAAACACAACGCAATTTATGTACGTGAGTTCAAACCGTCAAACGTACTTCATTTTTTACAAAGGGAGGTGTGGCTTTTTTCATAATAAATAAAAATCTCATCAGAGTCAACTCATCTTAACATATCTCAAATCAATCATTAATGAAACTCACTATTTTTAACTTTTCATAAAAAATTAAACATATCTCAACATACTTCGTACATTCAAACGTATCTCAATGAAATTTACAAAACACTACTATTCATAGATCAAGTCAGATTATGTGAGATCACCTCAGCACCCAAACGCAGTTAAATTCCTTAATGTGACAATTCAATAAAAAACATTTTTTTTATAGGTAACGGTTAAATTATATTAATACATATAGGCATAGCCCAAGTATAAACGGGGTATACAACAGATAACAAGTATTTAAAAGGAAGAAATAGAAACAATAAATCATGATAATCGAGGTCATTGAAATCTACAACTTGGGCCCAAAGAAACAAAGTACTAACAAAAAGTAATCTAATCTCCTCCAATGAACACTCCCTACCTTCAAACGTCTCGTCATTTCATTCCTTACTAATGCACCATAGAATATAAATAAGAATCATCTTCCACACAGCTAAGATTTGTAGAATACCGTCGACGTTCAACCAACATGCTAGAAACTCGACCATTATAGTAGGCATAATTCGGGCTAGCTCTGCCTGTCTGAATACATCGATCCATAGCACTCTAACAATCTCGCAATATTGTAGAAGATGGTCCATAGTCTCACCATTTTGTTTACACATACAGCACCATTCCTCCACTATCACCTCGTGTTTCCATAGGTTATCCATTGTCAAAATCTTTCCCAATGACACTGTCTATGCAAAAAACACTGCCCTAGGAGGGGCCTTATTTTTTCAAATTTTTTTCCATGGAAAGTTATTGTTCTGTAGTTGTGTGAGAGCCTTATAGAAAGAATGTACTGAAAAAAAAATATACATTTTTAGGTAGGTATTCACTACAAAGTATTAGCTGCTTGAGTGCTCGGTCTCATGGACCATAAGAGTTGGAAAAAATCTACAAAGTTGCTGGCTTCTCAATCTTGGGCCGGCCTAGTGAAGCTCACATTCCACTGGAGCAAATCACCATTCCTCTCCATGAGGTTCGCCACTGATGCTTCTTTCTCACATGCAAGTATGAACATTGTAGGGAATGAGTCCCTGAGAGCTTTATCTCCATACCATATTTCATGCCAGAATTTAGTTCTTGAGCCATTTGATATCACAATTATAGTATGACGAACAAACACTCCCCACTCTCATCTAATATGCTTCCATATACCCACGCCATAAACCCCACTGACCTCCTCAGAGCATCATCCCCCCCGTCCCTGCGTCCCATGTGCCTCTATATTTGTAACCAATCACCGACTTCCATAAAGTTTAATGTTCCGTATTATAGAGCCAAAACCATTTCCCAAGTAAAGCCCGATTGAACACCCTCAATTTTCTAATTTTCAAACCACCAGAAGAGATTGGGGAGCATATCTTGTCCCACTTGACCAAATGAAATTTAAATTCATCACCAAGTTCGCTCCAAAGGAAGTCACAATGCAGTTTCTCAATACATCTGCCACACTTACAGGAATTGGGAATAAGGATAGAAATAAGTAGGTAGATTAGAGAGAGTGCTTTTAATTAGAGTAACTCTTACCACTTTTCGACAAATACAATCTCTTCCAACTTGCCAATCTTCATTCAGTCTTCTCAATTACTACATCTCAAATAGTTTTAGCCCTGGAAACAACCGCCAGAGGAAGTCTAAGGTAATTCATAGAGAAAGAAGAGATCTTACAACCAAGGGGGTTAGCCAACAGCTAGAGAACCAACTCTGACTTGAATAAGTTTACTTTCAACCCAGACAAAGCCTCAAAGCAAAGTAGCAGTGCCCTTAGTGCCTTAATCTGGTTTAGACCACCTCACAAAAAATAAGAGTATCGTCTGCAAATCAACAAATGGGAGATGTGAAGAGTAATTTGATGTATGTCACCAACCAAAAAACTAGCCAAAAACCCATTGTCAACCATCGTTGAAATCATTCTGCTACATGCCTCCATGAATATGACTAAAAGAAGTTGGGACAAGAGATCCCCTTGCCTTAGACCTTGCGAGTTATTAAAAAAACCAACTAGGCAGCCATTCACCAAACTAAGAACCACGTCATCGATATGCACCACATCTCCCCAAAACCACATCTCCCAAGCAAATACAACAAGAAATCCTAGTTAATATGATTATAAGCCTTCTTTATATCCAACTTGCACAAGAAACCCAGATTGCCCAACTTTAATATACTATCTAAGTATTTATTGGCAATGAAAACCGAGTCCAGAATTTGTCTTGTCCATACGAATGCATTTTGGGATTTTGTAATGATCCACCCTAAAACTTCTCCCAATTGATTTGCAAGCTGATCTTATACACCCCATTCACCAGGCTAATGGACCAGTAATCCTTAGCCTCTGATGCCCCAATATTTTAGGAATAAGTGTAATAAAAGTGGTGTTGAGACTTTTCTCAAATTTTTCGAACCGAAAAGAATTCATGAAATACCTTCATTAAGTCCTCTTTCACCACTTCCCAACAAGATTGGGAGATGCCCATAGAAAATCCATCTGGCTCAAGTGCTTTGTCTTTTAGCATCTTTCTCACCACTTCATGAACCTCAACCTCCTCAAATGACTTCTCCAACAAAATGACATTCTGCAACTCAATGGACTCAAATGTTAGCCCATCAATCTTTGGCCTCCACCCCTCTAGCTCGGTAAGTAGCTGCTCAAAATAACCAGCAACATGTTCTTGGATCACCGGGATCTCTGTGCAAACAGCTTCATCAATATTCATCATCATCTCAATGGCATTAGTTCTCTTATGGGAAATTTGTCACTCTATGAAAAAACTTAATGCTACGATCACCCTCTTTCAACTACAAAGTTCGAGATTTCTGCCGCCAAGAAATCTCCTCCAATAGGGTAACCCACTCTAGTTCTGAGACTAGTTCTATCCTCCTCCACTTAAAGGGCCCGTCCCTCCTTTGCCCTTTCTACCTCATGGAGCTCCTCCAATAGTGACTTCTTGGGGTTGCCTATATCACCAAAAGACTGCGCATTCTAAAGCTTTAAATCTTTTTGTAAAACTTTCAATTTATCTGCAAGAATGAAACTGGGTTTACCTTGGAGTTGATAAGAGGACTAACATTGCCTAACCCGTTCCACAAAGCCTTCAATTTTTAACAATATATTTTCAAATTTAAAGTATCTCCTTCCTAGAATTCCCCCACAATATAAAAAAATAGGAAAATGATTAAAACAAAAACGAGGCAATCTTTTTTTACATACTTCCAAGTAATCAATTTACCATTCCAGGGAGACTAAAAATCTGTCAAATCTAGACCACATCTGGTTATTGGACCATGTGAATGCACCACCCATAAGAGGAAAGTCCAACCACAACTCAGATACAATCTAAGAAACTCAATATTGTTAGCTACAACCTACTATCTACCGATCTTTCACTTGGGAATCTAACAACATTAAAGTTTCTGCCTATACATCAAGGAGGGTCCCACAAGTTGTGTAAGCCGACCAACTCTTCCCATAGAAAGTCTCTACTGCTGTCCATGGTTGGCCCCTAAATTCTAGGAAAAGCCGATCTAAAGTTATCCTCCTAGTTTTGAAAAGAACAAGCTATTGTGTATCCTGGATATACTCAATTTTCTCCGCCACCCTTCTATCCCACATAACTAGTACTCCACATGATGCTCCAATCAAATCAAGAAAGACCCAATCAACATATGGACAGCTCCACAAACTTCTAATGATGCTTCATGAAATATTTTCCATCTTGGTTTCCTACAAGTACAAAATATCTGCATTTTACTTTTGGAGCAAATTTTTTATCCTCAAATGCTTATTTATCTCATTAAGCCCTTGGACAGTCCATGATATAATCTTAGGCTTCATAGGGAGAAAGTCAACCCCCCTTTAGATCTTTCTCAACTTGAACTACCCCAATTACGACCAAGTTAATCTCTTGAGCTCCCTCTTTTTTTTTTTTTTTAACCAGATTTCTTGATCTGAATATTTCCAACTTCAATGGCAGTTAACAAAGCCATAAATTGTTCTTCAAAACCTTCACACTCAATCCCTACACAACGCTGGATTTCCTGCACCTTATCCATAACCTAGTCCATGACAGTGTGTTGAGTGGTGGTAGAGACTTTAGTAGTATAAGCTCCCCATCCATCTCTGCCCCTTCCTTTGATGCTCACTTCGAGGCTACCAACACTCCTCTCTCCTCCTCAACGAGAGAAAATCTACATTCCTAGTTAGTAGTTTCACACAAAGGGTCTATCAGTTGTAAGGCTCCTTCGTTGAAGTTCCCAACACCTCCAGCACTCGCTAGCTCTAATTCTCCTTCTTTTGTGCTACCCATCGGCCCTTTTTGTCCGCTTTATGCTGAAGAACAGCCGGCCAACAATAAATGAGGTGGGTCACTGGTGTCTAGGACCATCGGCACCACAAACATGACCGTTGGAGGAGATTCCACAAAAAGTTTCACCCTCCCTTCATCTCTACTCCCATAGAACCTGTCTATATCCTCCCTCTCCACTGCTGCCGGTGGTTCCTCTGCCTAACGAGACCATTGGCAACATCTCCAATGTCGTTGGTTGGTGCCCACCTGTCGATAGGCCTACGTGGCTTGTGTCTCATCTCCTCCATATAGGGCTTACCTGTCTCTTAGTGTTCATTTGGTCCACGGGTTGAGGCCCAAGTCCTCAATCGAAGCCCTACTTTGCCTTCCCTCTTAATTGGTCCCCAGCTTAAAGCCCAGCTTAGTGGCCCATGCCACTTTGGTCCTCGCTAACTAGCCTTTATGTATCTAGGCCTCCCATACCATTTCCTTTTGTATCCATGCCACCCTCCTGGCCCAAGCCCATCATCATATTCTCTTCACTTTGTAAGGCACTCAATTTTCTTCTGCAATGCGTCTAACTGGTTTTTTATTTCTAAAAGAATATGATGCACACTTTTTTCTGCCAGGCCAACAGAACACCTACCACCACTATCTTGTCTCTATACGCCTCCTGTACCAATAGCCCCACCAGCCCTTATTGGATCAACAACTCCGCTCAGACTTTCCAACGTATCAGACTTTCATCCAAGCCCGTTTTGCTCACAAAATGGCACCGATGCCCTCGATTGTAGGAGAACCTACATTTGGTTGGTTCATGGCCACCATCATTATGGGTGGTGACGAACAAACATGTCCACCCTCTCTTCCAGCCTCCTGTAGCACCTCCACCAATTTCCTCCAAACCTCTATCTTCCTCCTGATGAGCAGAATAAAACTCTCTTCTTCCACCATTCAAACAATCCTCTAATGCTTTGATAAACCAGAGTACCGTGGCCACCCCCAAACTCCTTTCACAACTCCTCTCGTTAATATGCAAATATCCTCCATCCCTTGTTACCTCAAAAAATTTTGATTACTATATTCGAAAAAGCCACCATTGTAACGTTCAGTGTATGGAGAGAAAAACCAAGTGTACAGAGAGTGTCGAGCAACCTTATTCACCTTTCCTTCATGAAATCTCAATACAAAGAATTCAATGAGAGAGAGAGAGAGACCCACATTCTTTCTCCACCACACAATTTATATGTGAAAACAAAAAAGTAGTGATGGGTGAACGGTGAAAAATCAATAAACAAGTAGCACATGCACAGTTTTCTTAGAATTTGTATACATGAATTAGATGATTTTTTATTTTTATAAGATTGCTGTAACAGTCAGATATGAACGTCAAGAAACAAGTTGCATCTTCTAAAACAAATATCTCCCTCTAGCCCACGTGGTTTTCAATTAAAAAAAACAACAGAACCACATGGGTTATATTTTGCTTATAAAGTAACATGAATAGCTCAGGAAGACCCTAGCTTCTCTTACTTCGAAACCCTTTTCATCGTCCCAATTTCCATAAAGGAACAAACAACTACGATATACAATTTTACAAATTATACCAGATCAAATCTCAGCAACGGCCACACATGCTGAGACTGAGTGTACAATTAGCCTTGACCAGGGGCAGGAAGCAGCAAATCATGGTCGTCACTGCCCTGGGCTTCTCCTTGATGATCTTGAAGGAGGCCCACTCATGTCCAATGCAGGAGGATGCTGAGGTTCCTCGGGTCTTTGAACCTCCTGCATACACAGCAAGCAACAGTGTGAGCGTGGAAATAGCAATAGCTACCTTAATGCAAATTGATAGTGAAAAGCTGAAAACTGAAACAAGGAGAAAACTAGATAGGTATACTAGAAATAAAAATACAGGTCTTGTGCAAGTTTTTGAGGTTGGCAACATGAAATTTAGCTTCTATGTCAACCTAGCACTACACAAGCTTATCAGTCTGAAAAGGACAAACAAGTATCCACTCCTACCCATGATTTCATGTATTCTTCCTCCAACCCCTAGAACTCACATTTTTGTGACTGCCATAATAGCAGAAAGTGAGATTGCTTTTTTTTTTTTTTTGGGGGGGGGGGGGGGGGGGGGGGGGGGGGGGGGGGGGGTGATTGGCACCGGGTGTCCAGGAACAGCGTCCCGACTAATCCTAGGGTTGCACAGGCCCTCGGCAAGGAATTTCTCGCAAGTGCACATCAGGTAATTCAAGGGGAAAATCCCCCGGTCCGTTGGCCCCTAGAAAGTGAGATTGCCTTTTGATAGAGCTGAATGCCTTTTTTTTCCCCTTTCCAGAGCAAAAGGCTTTAAAGAGGCTCTCTCTCCAGAGCTTTGTGAATTATTTCCATTTCTCACTATTTTTCTTGTTCTCTTTTTGCTGTAAGAATAAGAATATGACAACATGGCAAGGCACTGATTTTCACAATTGTCATTCAAATTTTTTTAATTACCTCACCTCAACTATTTTTAGCCAAAGCGTATTCAGATGTTTATCTGGCCCACTGATACTGATGATATAAAAGAGAAGATCAACAAACCTTTGATAATGAAATAGAAGTTTTGCGTAATTGTGCCAGCACTTTTGTGTGCACACGATGCTGGTGCTGCATTTTCTCAAATTGTTGTAGCCTTGCAGCAAAGTTAATTCCATTATGCGAACTTGCACCATCCGGGATCCCATCTCCATCCTCAGTGATTTGTGATCCACTTGGCATGTGATGTAGAATTTGATAGGGGTTCCCTGATGATGTTCGCCTTAGTTGCTCACCGTTGAAGGAATATGAAGGTACAGCTTTTAAACGGGTTCGCAGTATCTTAAACGCAGCACTTTGCTGCATTCAAGTGTCAAATTCAAGGTAAGCTGTATGACTGACACAATTACAGCACAAACAACCCAGCAACTAAGCATTACGAGCAAGACCAATCTCCTTAGAATTTGAACTGAGCATCATCCTGATTATAATTAGTTGAATTATCTACATTTGAAAATTCTTGTTTTCAGTCTTAAATTTGCAGCAATAGCTCAGAGTCGCCAGATTTTCCTATTCATCTCACAAATTACAACCAGATCATGCATCCTAATTCACAGTACTCCACATTCCAGTTCCCCAAAACTGGAGATCCCAATGAGATGTGTTTGTGCTTGCTCATCGTTTTAGATCAACGAAGGGATATTTGGCTATGTTTGTATGCATTAAGTGCATACCCACTTACAACATATGTAGTGTAGCAGTGGATTTCTCTTGCAGGGAAATATTTTCTATTATAGGTATTGCCGGGAAATATTTTCACCATTATTAAAGAGCAATTTGGAAGTATTACTCTTCTGGAAACATACCTGGGGAAGCAACATCAGAAGGCCATACAAGGCTTTTAACAACCATATATATCTTCCAGGTTCAAGAAGCTGCAAGAACCATAAACTGTGGGTCAAGGAAAAAATATAAAAAGAGGAACTTGGGGAAACAAATGCAGGAAACATGAAATATATTATCCATTTAATTAGAACATAAACTGATCCACCATTAAATGATTTGCACGAGAGAAACATTATAAATTTGAGGATGGAAAAACTCTCTTTTATCCAACACCAAATACATCGAAAAATGTATAAAAAATCTTCATGCGTCACACAAATGTTCAACTAGAAAAATTCCCATATCAGCCAAGTGTGATTGTGCCTGTGCTTTAATATTGACCTCTCTGAAGAAAATACCAAAAAGAGGTTGCCTATGCAACACTTTCCCTTTTTTACTTTTTCAAATTTTACATTAGGATAGTCACTACAGATTAGTTTAAAAAATCATCCTTAAAACCATGTGGAGAAATAATCCAAACAGGAAACCCCTCTCCAACAGGGTAAAAAGAGAGATGCAAGACAAATCCTAAGATTCCCCAAGTCCTCCCTCTCCTACTGCCAGTCAGGAATAGAGTGAGTCAAATCCCGTATGTGTGCTAAGTGCTTCCCTTTCTATTAGCTAGGTATCTGGCTATGGACGCCTTTCCCTACATCAATAAACCTCTCATTTTGAGCAGGAGGATCCTTCTTTCATTCCGCATTGGACAAATAAAGTCAAGATGAATCCAAATGACAATAACTAGTACTGATTATTAGAAACCCAAGGGAATATGAGATGGATAAATGACAAAAAAGAAACTAAGATATTTGGGAATCTCATTTTTATCTCCTAGAAAGAAAGTTGCTTTCATTAAAATGCCAACTAAATGGCCCACATCAAGACAGGAGGTGCTACTCTCCAAGCATAAACAGCTTCCACTACCAAATTCCCAGCTACAAGAAGCCTGAAATCATGGAGCAAGAGTAACCCAAGATGTATATAAATAAAGAACCATCATCGACAGCAGCTATTCCACCCAACAGTGATTGGGAAATGGTCTACTGTTTCCTCATCCTGGTTGCATGTGTTTTGATAAGCAGCAGCAATTGAAAACAAAATTGTTCATATTCCAAGAAACTCTTCCACTTCTACACTTCGGAGGGAATGCTTACATGCCAAGTACAACTGGCTGTACTACTGCACTGCACCAAGTACAAGCTTCTTACCTTAGACTTGTCACTCCTACTTGGTTTCCATCAGATCATATATTCTCCAACTCAGCCACCATGAACATCATATAAGAGACAAAGGGCATCGACTTACCGTATTTCCCAGATGTGAACATACCAAAAAATCCTCAAATTCCAATGCATCCCACTCCCTAACCAACGTATGGAGTTCACCACATACAAGATAATGGAAATAAATCAGGGCATAATCCTCTACATCTCCCCCATCAGATGTGTGCGCCTGCACCCACTGTAAAGGACTATACTCCACCAACTCAAGCCAGTCTATTCCTAATTGCTTTACAAGCTTGTTCTCACCACATTTTGAAAGGAAAAACACATCAATAGTCGTAAAAGATTTTCAGCATTTCTCGCCGGAAGTAACCTTTTCCCTTTTTTTCAAAAGGTTTTCACTTTTCTTTTCTGTCTGTTTATTTCTCTCTTTCTATTATCATCTTTGTTCTCCGTGTAGCATGGGGGCATGATGTGTGGAGTTTATGGGTGGATGCCAAGTTGTTTGTGTTTTATGTTCAGGACCAGGGGTTTTCAGAATCACTAAGACAGGCACGAGATTGACAAAGGTTATTTCTTTTAGAAATGGGCTGGCGCTTGGTTGGTCAATATAGTGGAGGCATGCGTTTCAATGGGAGGTCAAAAGGAATTTCTCAAAACCATTCGAGAAGGCAACCGTAGCTTTTTAGTACAGCATCATGCAAACTCTTTTGGTCATTTCTTGTAGCTTGAGGTTTATGGAGGAGGTGGTAGACATAGTGTTATGGTTCTACATGAGAGAAATCAAGGTAGAGAGTGGGTTTGTTTTGCAAGAACACTTGGGGACTTCTATCACCTACCTTCCCCTGTTCTAGTGAATGGTAACAGAGGAGTAGAACTACCTATCGGTGGGCGCCCACCGATAGGAGAAGGGAGCAACCCCAAGTTAGGAGGAAGTCATCTGGCCCCCAGTGGTGTTGTATAAGGTTGTGCTGGTTAAGCCAGTGCCCTTATTGCCTTCTTAGGGTAATTGTCACCACCGTGGTGGTTCAGGGAGGAGTGGTGAGTCTTCTGGTACCGAGTCTGGTTTTCCAGTCACTTAGGCTGCATGTTCACTAGCAACGGCTGACAGAGTTATCCTTCCCAAGGGTGATGCATCTGAAAATCATGAGAAGAGTGTTCTATTGGCTATGAAAACTGAGTTGCTCGATGTGAAGGAGAAGATCAACCCTCTCCTTTTCATAGTGAATTTGGGTTTGGGATTACCTTTGGGCTCAGCCCTTCCTAACCCAAGCCTTTTGTTTTCTTCTGGGTTGGTTTCATTGGGCCTCCCTTCTAGGCCCGCTGTCAATGGACTGAATAGTGGTGAGAAAGAAAAGGTTTTGTTGGGGGTTGGCGCTAAGACAAATACTCGGCCCGTGTGGCGGGTTAAAACTTCTCCCGGCTTATCTTCCCTTGACAGAGGTATATCACCTTCTACAGGGCCCAATTCGTTGGGAGGCCCACCATCTCCAGGTCCAACCCAGAACCAGCCAATCAGTGCTTTCGATCATTTTCCCATTGTTATACCGCCGATTTTGTCACAGGTGAATGAGGTTCTAGAGAAGGTGTTGGGGGGTGCTTCTCCCTCGACTATTATAGACACAGATACCCTTTTTGTGGTGTCACCACCGTGCGAGGGTGGCAATAATATGCAGCAAGGGAATTTTCCTTTGAGTTCTAGGCTTTCAACTATATCGTAGATGTAGGAGACTGCAATTGTGCCTCTGGTTGACCTTACCCCCTGTAGGTCCTGCCCTTTCCCTGTTTTCTTCTCTTAGCGATAATTCTATTATCGCTGCTAGGCCCTTGTTTGTGGCTGCTCCTTTGGAGGATATCTCGGTATTGGGTTTTTTTGCTCTGTTTTTCCGAAAGCTATGGCGGCCAATAGTGCTGACTTAGTGGACATTCAGCTAGTCCAAGGTGTAGAAGTTGGTGTCGAGAGTGGTCTAGGGGATTGTGGGGAGGAGTCAATGCCTTAGTGCACTTTGACTTAGTCTGCGGAGGATGGTTGCAACCTTCAATTGGTGTCTAGGGAGGATAAGGTGGACCCAATGAATTTAGGGACCTTGTCACCTTTGCTTGCAACGGGTGGATTACCTTTGGACTGGGTGATTTAGAAAGTGAAGGAAACTCAAGATTGTGCGGGGTACTTGCACGGGGTTTGAGGAGCAATATAGGCATTACTCATTGATATTGTGGAGGGTCGTATTCTCTCCCCTAAATCCACTTCAAGAAAAGATAGAGAGCTTACACGTCTTCCTTGTTCAATTAATTATGGTATTCGAGAGGGGAGTGCTAGTAGAGGAAGATCTAAGGGAAGAGTGGTATCTTCCCATGAAGCCTAAAATCCTTTCTTGGAATGTTCAGGGTTTTAATGATCCCAATAAGCAACTTCATGTTAAGAATCTTCTCTGTCATTGGAAAATGGATATTGTTGCAGGAAACTAAGCTCAAGTTCATGATTGAGCATCATTACCAGTTTATGGGTCTGTCCATTGTGGGTTGGGTGTGCCTTGCTTCCAATGGAGCATTCAGGTGCATTCTTATTATGAGTCTATTGAGGAGTGTATTGAGAATTATACTGTGGCTTGTTCTTTTAAGAATGTGGATGGTGGTATTTTTTTTTTTTTGGGGGGGGGGGGGGCGCTTTGGTTGGGGGGTACGACCAAATGTGGAAAAAAATAGGAAGGACTTATGTAATGAGCTTGTTGGTTTGGGCAGTTGGTGGAACTGACCTTGGTGTATTGGCGATGACTTTAATATCACTCAGTTCCCAAGTGAAAGATCGGGAGAAGCTCAGCAAAGTCTTGCTATGAATGAATTTTTTGAATTAATATTTGATATGGACTTGGTGGATCTACCTCGTCTATGGTACGCACACTTCGTCCAATAATCAAGCTTGGTCCTGCTTGAACAGATTTTTGGTGTCCACTCCTGGGAGGCTCACTGCTCTACATTGCTACAAAAGAAATTATCTAGGGTCTGTTCAGACCATTTTCCTATTGTGCTGGATTGTGGGGGCATTCATGGGTAATAGATACTTTAAGTTTGAAAATATGTTGAGGTCTTTGGGGAGAAGTTGAGATTGTGGGGGTCCTCGTATCTCTTGGAGGGCTCACCAAGTTTTATTTTGGCTCGGAAACTCAGCCTTGAAGAGGGATTTGAAGATGTGGAATGCAGATTTCTTTGGACATATTGATAGTCAAAAGTGGTCCCTTTTTGAGGATTTACAAAGGGAGGTGAGCACTCCTCTTTTTGTGGAGTTTTGCGGGAAGAAATCTTATGGAGACAAAAATCGCAAGCCCTTTGATTGAAAGAAGGGGATAGATGTAATAAATTCTTCCATCAGGTGGTTAATTCTCATCATTGGAATAATGCTACTGAGATGCTTTAGGTTGATGGATAGGTTTGTTCGAATCATGATGCCATTAAGAACCATATTGTCTATTATTATGAAGGTCTTCTTATAGAGCAATTGCCTTGGAGACCTAAACTTGATGGCTTGTCCTTCAAGGTTATCAATCAGTCGAGCTCTATTTGGTTGGAGGGACCTTTAGAGGCGGATGAGGTTTTTCAAGTGACTTGTGGATGGCTAAGGATAAAGCTTCAGGTCTGGATGGGTTTTATATGGCTTTCTTTGATGATTGTTGGGAGGTTGTTTGAGAGGATATCATGATGATTTTTTCACGAACTTCACTCTTTTGGGAAGTTCCAAAAAAGCCTTAATGCAACTTTTATTGCCCTTATCCTAAGAGAGTTGGGGCTATGGCAGTGAAGGATTTTCAACCCATTAGTCTCATTAATGGGGTGTACAAGATACTTTCTAAAGTTCTTGCTAACCGCAGGAGTGCCGTGCCTTATGAGTAGCATAATATCAAAACCCCAAAATGATTTTGTTAAGGGAAGAAAACCTTTGGATTCAGTTCTTATTGCTAATAAATGCCCACCTAGCCCTTTTCCATTACCAAGGAGCCTCTCAAACCTCAGATACATATTGTCTCAGCTACGAGCTCCATCGGAGTCTAGGGGGGAGTTCGGTCGGATCCAGTCCGGTCCCGGGAGGTATTGCAGACCGGACTGGACCTATTTGGTCCAGGGTTTTCCCACCTTGGACCGGTCTGATCCCATTCTCTCAGTCCGGTCCGTTTGGTCCACCCTATGACTTTTTTTTTTTTTTTTTTTAATCCAATGGCATTTTGTTTAATGCTTATATAATTATATTGTGATATATTTAATATATATACATATAGTATACTATTATATATATTAGTAATATGCTAATACTATTTAGTCTATTAGTATATAGTAAATTAGTAATAGTTAATTAACTTATTTACTATAACTAATAATACACTAGTACTAATATTAATAATACACTATTACTTATACTATAACTAATAACTATATGTAATAATAGTAATATTATATGTAATACTATATTAAATAATAGTAATAATAGCAATACTCTTATTACTAATACTTTATGTAGTTATGGTGATTTAATACTAACATATTACATATTAAGTTAACTATACTAATACTATTATAAATTTATACATATATGACATATTATCATTTATACTATAACTTTTATAATATGTTAATATATTAATATATACTAGTGCTATATATTATAGTTAATAGTTATACATTAAAGAATATAATAATACATTGATACTAGATATATATAGTTATAGACTTATAATGATTTAGTTATTACGAATTTATGATTAGTATAACTATTAGTATTAGACTATTAGTAATTCAGTATAGCTATATTATATTAGTAATATTAGTTATGTTGAATCAATTAGTTAGTATAACTATATTCTACATTATTAGTATTAATATAAATATTAGTATTAGTTGTAGCTATATAGCCTATATTAGAATTGAGTCCTAGACTATATAATAAACTAATAGTATTAGTAAAACTGTATAAGTATATTGTATAGCTATATATTAGTATTAATTATAGTGATTAGTATAACTATATACTAGTATTAATAGTAGACTATTAGTATAGACATATATTAGTATTAGTTATACTGTTATAGTGATTTAGTATATTATAATTTCTATATTATATTTATACTATAACTCTTATAATATATTAATATATATTAGTACTATATATTATAGTTATACATTTTTTTTTAATGTATAACTATAATATAAAAATTTGTTAATGTATAACTATAAACTGTATATTATAGTTATACATTAAAGAATATAATAATACATCCATACTAAATATATATAGTTATATTTCTAGTGATTTAGTTATTAACTTATTATGATTAGTATAACTATATAAATTATTTTTTTTGATAGGTAAATAAATTTTATTGATCCACGTAAATAGGCCAAGCCCGAGTATATAGGTAGTATACAAGAAAGAGCCTACTTACAATCTAAGTGCTACGGATAGTAGCATAAAAGTCATTAAGACTCGTTCCGTTCAAAACGATAGTAGATGCCCAAAGGAGTAGAGTGTGAAAGAAAAAAGCTCGAAAAGCATTCGGATAGCGTTCCTTATACTCAAAACAGTGGCCATTTCTTTCAGTCCACGTGCACCACATTAAGCATAAAGGTACCATCTTCCATACAGCTGCAATCTGTCGATTCTCTCTTAGCCCTTGCCAACAAGACAGTAAATCGATCACCCTTTGTGGCATGACCCAACAAGCGATGCCAAGCCTCGAGAGGATCTCATCCCACAATACCTTAACTACGTCGCAATGAAGGAGAAGGTGGTCCACTGATTCACCATTGTGTTTGCACATGAAACACCAATCCATAATGAAGAGTCCACGCTCCCGTAGCTTATCTATAGTTAGTATTTTACCATGAAACGACACCCACCCAAAGAAAGCGACCTTGAGGGGAACTTTGCTTCTCCAAATGCTCTTCCAGGGGAAGGCATTGGGGGAGTGATTCGTCAAGGCCTTGTAGTACGAACGGACTATAAATTTCTTATTCCCAGTGCATGTCCATAATAGTTTGTCTTCCCCTCCGGCCCTGATCTTCAAGTCATGTAGCGCGCTGTAGAAGTCAGTGATGGCGCCCACCTCCCAATCCTGTGCCGCTCTAGTGAATCTCACAGACCGAAGTATGGAATCAGCGGTAGGGCACGTTGTTAGCCACTGAGGAATTCTGATCAAACCCTATCCTATAAATAGAAGGGAAAGCGTTTTTTTAGAGCGACATCACCACACCAAATATCATGCCAAAATCTAATTTGTGCACCCCTTCCCACCACAAACTTACAATGACCACAAAAATCATCCCATCCGTTCCAGATAAGTTTCCAAACTCCCACACCATAAGCTCCTCTTACTTCCTTTGTGCACCAGCCACCCCACACTTCCATATTTGCATTCTAAGATATTCTTCCATAATGCGTCTCCCTCAAGATGATACCACCATAACCATTTACCAAGGAGAGCCTTGTTGAAAGTTCTCAAATTCTTATGCCCAAGCTACCGCAAGACAGAGGGGTGCATACTTTATTCCATTTAATCAAATGGAATTTCTTTGTATCCTCTAAACCTCCCCATAAGAAATCCCGAAAAATCTTCTCCAGTCTATTCGCCACTCCTACTGGCACAGGGAATAAAGAGAGAAAGTACGTTGGAATGTTAGATAACGTACTTTTAATAAGTGTGATTCTCCCCCCCTTAGACAAGTAGATTCGCTTCCACCCTGCCAGTTTTCCTTCAAACTTCTCGATAATCCCTTCCCACATTGTCTTAGATTTATGAGAGGCCCCCAAGGGAAGTCCAAGATACTTCATAGGCAAGGATGAAACCTTGCAACCCAGGATGGCTGCCAGCGTGCTTAGGTTGTTGACTAAGCCTACGGGGACTACTTCCGACTTGGATAAATTCACCTTAAGGCCTGATGCAGCTTCAAAACAAAGAAGTGCTCATAAAGAGCGGAACTGTTCCTGGTCTGGGTCAAAGAAGATCAATGTATCATCGGCGAAGAGAAGGTGGGAGATTGTCAAGCTGCCATGTGTGGAACCACCCACCGTGAAACCAGAGAAAAAACCCCCTTCCACCGCCCTTATCAGCATTCTACTTAGCACATCCATGACAAGAATAAATAAAAGCGGGGAGAGAGGATCCCCTTGTCTCAAACCCCAAGAACTATTGAAAAAGCCTTCAGGAGTGCCATTGACCAAAACATAGAATCTGGCTGTTGTAATGCAGTGCTTTATCCACCGGCACCATCGTGCCCCAAAGCCGTACCTACCAAGGATATACAACAAAAAATCCCAATGCACATAATCAAAAGCCTTTTCCATGTCTAGTTTACATAAGATACCTGGAATGCCGGATCAGATTCTACTTTCCAGGCACTCATTGGCGATGAGGGCTAAGTCAAGAATTTACCTTCCTTTCACAAAAGCGTTTTGGGACTTCAAGATGATCTTCCCCAAGACTTCGCTCAACCGCTTCGTTAAAACTTTGGAAATGATCTTGTCGACCCCACTTATCAAACTTATGGGACGGAAATCATTCACTTCCACCGACCTTACCCTCTTGGAAATGAGGGCGATGAAAGAGGCATTAAGGCTCTTCTCGAATTTCGTGAGGGTATGAAATTCAATAAAAACCTTCATAAGATCCTCCTTAACAATTTCCCAACAAACATAAAAGAAAGCCATTGGAAAACCATCAGGTCCCAGGTCTTTATCTTTATTCATACCTTTTAACACTCCAAGAACCTCGTTTTCATCAAAAGGCCTCTCCAACCAAACTATATAAATTATAATAGTATTAGACCATTAATATAGCTATATATTAATAATATTAGTTATGGTGAATCAGTGCTTTAGTATAACTATATAAGTATTAAGTTATTAACCATAATGATTAGTATAACTATATAAATTATAGTGTAGTGATAATTATATTAATTAAATATAAGTATAGTGATAATTAAATTATATTAATTATAGTGATAAATATAATATATAGCTATACATAGTATTAATTATATTGATTAGTATAACTATATAAATTATAAAATAGTATATTAGTATTAATAGTAGACTATTAGTATAGGTCACTATAGCTATTGTTGAAGTATTAGTTATAATGATTTAGTATAACTATATTAGTATAACTACAGTCTATATTAGACTATTAGTATTTTTTTATACCATATATAATTATATAATTAATTATATACAACTATTATATAAATAATATATATAAATAATAATTATTTTTTTAATTTCCATTTGGTCCGATACGGGATGAAAACCCCTAGATCGGGACCGAACGAAACTCATTCCCAAAAATGGCTAGTCCGGTCGGTTTATCCGGTCCGGACCGGCCGATTCTCAGCCCTACCGGAGTCATCATCTCCGACAGCCCATCGTCCGGGACTTCACCCACTGGTTCGCCTTCTCCCCGGTGAGTTCTGTGGGGTCGCCGATTGTTGTTTGAAGGATGATGGCATATTGTTGCCCCCCTAAAAAGCTTCTTTTTTGGTATGGACAACATCGTTAGGGAATATTCTCACCTTAGATAATTTAAGGAAACGCCACTTCCTTGTATTGGATTAGTGCTACATGTGTAAGAAAAGTGGGGAGTCTCTGGATCATCTATTATTCCATTGTGATGTAGCCATGAGCTTATGGAATGATATCTTTGCAAGAGTGGGACTCATTTGAGCAATGCCAAGAAGGGTGGTTGAATTTTTGGCCAGTTGGCAAGGAATCTGAGGTAATTCTCAAATTGCAGCTATGTGGAAGATATCGACCTGTCTATGGTAGTGCATATGGATGGAGAGGAATGGTCGGAGCTTAAAACTTTACTGGCATAACCATAAATGATTTTCTTGTATATTTAGACAGTCATGCCTAGGTGTGGCTCTTGTATATGTCCCGTGTACTTGGCTTCACCTATTATCAATAAAATACTTATTTACTGATAAAAAAAAAAAATGTTTGGATAGTAAAATCCAAGTGTGAACACCTGGCATCCTATGCAAATTAGATATGGAGAAGGCATACAATCATGTTAACTAGGACTTCTTGTGTTAGGAGGTGTGGTTTTGGGCCAAGATGGATTTCATGGATTAAGCATTGTATTTCTACAGTCCGTTTCTCGATATTGGTGAATGGACCTCCGATAGGGTTTTTTAACAGTTCTAGGGGATTAAGACAATGGGACCCTCTTCCCCTTCCTTTTTGGCAGTGTTATGGATGCTATTAGTCGTATGTTGGGTGCAGCTGTTAATGGAGGTTTTCCTTCTAGCTTTTTAGTGGGAGGTGTTAATATTTCCCACCTTCTCTTTGTTGATGATGCCTTACTTTTTTGAGAGACGGATCGTGGTCATATTCAAAATTTGAGGGCACTATTGCTTTGTTATGAAGCTGTCTTGGGACTAAAGGTGAATCTGTCGAAGTTTGAAATGGTTCTTGTTGGTTCAATGAATAATGTTTAGTGCTACTTAACATTTTGGGCTGTAAGGTTCCTTCGCTTCCCTTGAAATATATTGGTTTTCCTTTGGGAGCTGCTTTCAAGGTGAAATCTATTTGGGAGGGTGTGTTAGAAAAAATTAATAGAAGATTGGCAGGATGGAAAAGAATTTATTTGTCAAAGGGTGGTAGAATCACTCTGATCAAAAGTACTTTATCTAACCTCCCTACATAATTTCTTTATTTCCGTTACATGCAAGTTTGGCCTCTCGTATTGAGAAAACCTTCCTCAATTTTCTTGGGGGAGGTATTGGGGAGGAAGCCAAGTTCCATCTTGTTGGTTGGGATGAAGTTTGTTCTCCGGTACCTTGTGGTGGTTTGGGGGTGTGTAACTTGAGGACCTTCAATAAAGGAGAAGTGGTGGAGATATCACCTAGAAGGAGAGGCTTTGTGGAGAGTAGTAGATTCAAAATACGCGACTATTAAAAGGGACTATTGTTCTAATGAAGTCAGGGGGCATATGGTGTGGGGTTGTGGAAAAATATTTGTTCCGGATCGGAGAGGTTCTCCAACTTCTTCAGATTTGTGGTTGGGAAAGGCCATGGTGTTTATTTTCGGTATGGTGTTTGTTGTGGTGCAAGGGTTCATAAGTATGTTTTTCCCACTCTTTACCAGATTTCTAGTGACAAAGAGGCCATGGTGGCTGACTTGCTGGTATGTTCCAATGGCTCTATCCATTGGAATGTCAATTTTTTAAGAGCGGCTCAAGATTAAGGACCTTTCAGGATTTTCTAATGATCATTGCTTTCCTTGGAAGAGTATATGGAATTGTAAGGTTCCTCCTAAGATTGCTTTTTTTTATCTGGACTAAGTCCCTTGGGAGAATTCCCACCACTGACAATTTGAGGAAATGTGGTCTCATCATTATGGATTGGTGCTTCTTGTGTAAGAAAAAGGGGGAATCTGTGGATCATCTATCATGACATTGAGGTGGCTTGGTTTTTGTGGGATGAGATCCTTAACTGCACCGGGGTGGCATGGGTTATGCCTGGAAGACTTATGGATATTTTTAAGTGCTGGACAGGTATTAGGGGTAATGTTCACATTGCCACTAAGTGGAAAATGATCCCTCATTGTATTATATGGTGTTTGTGGATGAAGAGAAATAATAGGTGTTTTGAAGACTGGGAGCATTCCTTGGAAGAGCTGAAAAGATTCTTTTTTAACACACTATTTTCTTGGGCTTCGGTCATTATTTGTAATGAAGACAGTTTTCATGGTTTGCTTGTATTCATCACTAGTGCTTAGTGATAATTAGGCGTATGCTTTGTATACTCCCTGTGTACTTGGGCTATGCCTGTTTTTCTTAATTAAGTTTTACTTTTACCTGTAAAAAAAATAAATAAATAATCTCAGAAATATTGCTACTGGGATATATTTGGTTGAAGCTTCTACGAGAAAGGCCACCAATCAAGAAAGAATTTATGAAATCACATGAACCAAGTAGTGAGGCAAATTAGAACTTTGTCTTTAACTCATGCACCTGTAATCTAAGGTAAGCAAAGATTGGAGTTTCCAGCAAGCGAATCAGCTTATCCAACTGGACCAAAAATTTGACATTGATATCTTCCTCCACCAGAGAATGAATCACAGCACTTGCATGCTGGTATGTCTGCCAAGCAAGATAAAACATGATCCTAAGTGAACATAAAAGGTTGGAGAAACAAGATCGATAAATGCTGCTAGAAACTCCAAAAAAGAGGAAAAAAGGGGGGAAGGTGACTGTGAGAGAGAGAGAGAGAGAGAGATGGAATGGTTCACCCAAAAATTTCAAACCACTCACCTGTGCTAATAAGCAAAGACTTATAATTGCCATGGGTGAATGACACCATGAAGCATATAGAGAAACAAACAAGTTTTTCCCAGCAGGATTCACCAGCGAGTCTTTTAAAAGATTCCGGAGCTCAGACAATTCGGAGGAAGTGAGTAAAATTAAATTCAAAGCCTGAAAAAAAAACCTATAAGTGTGAAATGGATAAACAAAATTCACCTTCTTAAGTAGCTAGAGATTTGATACAGCTGAAAAATTAAATAAAAAACATAAAAGAGAATTTAGTACTATTGAAAAAATAACAATAGAAAATAAAAAGTTCAATTGAAAAGCACAGACCAATTTAAAGCAAACTACGGGGACTAATTTTGTATTTAAGCTTAAAAAGAAACAAAAAATAACAATTTAAGAAAATAGAATTTGGTTTATGACATCCTAGTTATTCCACACCATCTTAACTCTTCGTATAGGATGTTTGCTTCGATTAATTCAAAAAATTATAACAGAGCAAACATGCATGTCCTTTGGTCACTCAAGGACTAAAAGGTTAATACAATTAATTGACAGAACCTGAACCATTATAGATGCAAAATCTAGGTCAGATTCTCCTTCGAGTATGGTTGAGAGCTCACGGTAGACCCTTTCAGCATCTAAAAGTACACAAAGCCGACGGATTATTAGAGCACCACGCCTGAGTAAAGAACAAACATGAATTAATTATAGGAGAAAGAAATAATACATTTAAGTTACTATTTATTACAAATCGATAATACTAGACTTAAGAGAGCAAGAAAGAGACGGAAAGAAACTCACTTCTCCAGAAGAGAATTGTCCACTCGGAAATTATGTACGAGGAAAATAACAAGTTGGCGGAAGTGTGGAGGATCTTCTGCTATGCATGCATGAACCTCAAGAACAAGGAGCACAACCTGCAGAGATCCATCATTGCCAAACATTTAACAGATATAAACAATCAGATAATGCATTTTAGTTTTCCATACACAAATTTCTCCATATACTTCAACGAATTAATAGAGTGCAAACACAATAAAATATCGAAGTTCTCCTTCACATTTTAGTAATTAAACACATGCTTTCACAAAGATATATAGGATCTTAGAGATGTCAGTTGGAATGGAACAAGCATATACTTTGAATGTATTCCATCATTAATATTGAAGTTATCCGAATGCCTCTCTTCTAACTAATCAAGCACATACTTTCACTAAGACATTAACACTTGCCCGAGATGTGGCCACTTCACTACCCGAAAAATATCGAAGTTTGCTCAAATCCTTTGAACAAAACCATTGTTGTAGAAACTGTCTCATTCAAACTATACCTCCTTAATCATCTCCAGTGATCACAAAATCATCTACATACACAACAAGAAGAAGATATCCTGCATCAATATGTGACTGAAATAATGAATGATCTGATTGACATCTCTCAAAAACAAATTCCAATACCACCTCGGTGAAATTTCCAAACCACGCTATCAGAGCTTGCTTCAGACCATAGAAAGCTTTTTTTTTTTCCTTTTTTTTTATAAGTAAACTTATTAATATCAATAGGCGTAACCAAGTACACTGAATGCATATAGGAGAAAACACCTAGCCCATAATAGTAAGCCTCTAATGAACTGTAAGCCTGTAATAGGGAACAACACCCAAGAGGGAGAAATTCGAAACCTATCCAATTTACACCAAGCCCAATGGGGACAAAATACGCCTCCCCAAAGTCACTGCAAATACCCTAACCCCTTGTTTCCCACATAACTAATACTTCACTCGAAACTCCCTTAGAAGCTAAATAGGACCATTCTACGTAATCCGAATGATCCTACTAGAATGAAGGAAGGCTTCAAAATACAATTTGTCCTACCCTCCCTCTAGTCCTCCCTTGACTTGGACTACCTCCCTTAGCATCGTCCTTGATTGCCCAAGTAACGCTTTTACTCCCTACTCTCTTATATCTTGATTTTGTGTCAAGTGACCCGACTCAATTGTAGTGAGTAGTGCTGTGAATTGGTCATCAAATCCTCCGCGTGTAATCCCCATACACTACTATATCTTGTTAACATTTTGCAAAACCCAATCTGATGACAACCCAGCTATATTGTTTATCGATGGAAGAGATATAAAGGGACACATCTTCCCCAGACTCAACTCCCAACTGTACACCAGGCCCATGAATGTTCCTCCTCGCAAGGCACCAATGATAAACCCACAATTTCCTCCACACCATCTCCTACATACAAATCCCACACGTCCTTAACAGCTCCATTGTTGCTGTCACAAGATGCCTGAAGAGATACTGACAAATTGGTTCTCTCTGTCATGAGTGGTGAGGCCAAGGTCACCATCGGAGGTTCTGGGTTTGCGACAAACCCATAAAATCCCCCAAGTCTCGGCTATACGTCAAGTTCCTTCGCCTCTGGCGTGGGTGCCGTCGTTTCGTCGAAGTAAACATTGATTGGAGGTGTGCCACCCCCTGGTGATCTTTTTTGTGCCACTCCGACAGACCCTACACCTCCCTCAGACCTTGGCATTACACCATTTTTCTTCAACTCTGGCATGGGTGCCATTGTTTCTTCAAGGAGAACACTGACCAGTGGTGTAACACTAACCATCGGCCCTTTCTGTGTCACCAGTGGTGGAGGGCATTCCATTTCAGCCATCTCTACGCTAATACCCGATATAGAACCCACTTCAAATATAGATGACCCGACTTTCCTTTTGACCTGCCACACTCCTAGATCTAGTTATAGGGATTGTGCCGAACCCAACTTTCTTTTTTCCTTTATCTGGTTTTAAAGGATTCGAGCTTATCTTGGGCTCCCTCTTATTTGTTTTCTACAAAGAATAGCGATGAAGCGCCATGATATAGGCCTTACAACCCTGTTACTACCAGCCGAAAGCCTAAAAGCAAGTCTATTTTCGTAGATAAAAAGGAAACCACTGCGTTCAACTTGACAAGCTGGTTTTTCATCTCCTTTAATGTACTGTGCATCTCTCTTTCAACCATACTATCATTGGGAAAACCAATACTATCCCTTGTTCCATAAGAAATGGCTCTTACGCTTTCAGAGGAGTCAAACCCATTTTGTTGGTTCTGTCCATGCGTGACCTGCAGGGGCTCTAGACCACTTTTACAATTCCCCCATCTTGCCCCTAGAATCAAACTAAGTCACCGAAGCATGACCCGTATTCAAAGCTTCCACGTATGATCGCCTCACCACCGTGGTTGTGCTTGGGTCTTTTTGTTTCAACGCCAAACTGATTTTCATGACCAAATGTAATCTTCTGGCTTTCCTTTCCCTCCATACCCCATCATCATGAATGGAGAAAAACAAAGCAACAGCTCTGTGTAACTCAACAGCAAATTTCTCCCAACCCAAACTTTCATACCCTTCCGAAATGACTAGAACACCCCGCTAGCCTCCTCCATAGGTAATAGTTAGATATCTACCATGTATGTTGGAGCATCGTTGAGCCATGAAGGCTCTATTTCCTTCGCGCAAGTGTTTTATGAATTCCAATTTTCTCTCCACCTGCTTCCACCGTAGCCACCAGCCACCCTATACCACTACAACCCATAACTACAAACCCCCAAACCACAAACCCCCAAACCCTTCTGCTCTTCTCCATAATTTTTATTGAGGATCTCCATGTTTCTGGTGAAAACTCAAAAGCCTTCGATTCCACCCAAAATGGCACAAATTGACCCATAATAATCTTCAAACCTTCAATTTCAAATGCAAAGGCTTCCTAAGCTCCATTCCTCCGCATTCCATCAAAATTTTTTTTGATTGGACATGAACTATATCAATAGCTCTTTTTATTGAACATGAACTCAAAAGCTTTTTTTTCCTTTTCCTTTTAAAGCTTACAAACAGATCCCTGATACTCCCCACCCCTAAGCAAGAAATGTTCCATATAAACTTCCTCAAGAAATTCAAGTGATTGCTCCAATTAAAACAAAACAATGAGCATTAGCGAACTAATATTGTTGTGCATCAATGGTATACAAAAATAATGTGTGATATTGGATTTCCACCATTTCCATATGGTAAAAGACCAAAGTTTACAAGGATCTAAGGGAAATTTAACAGATTTCCAATGAATGCATTTCAGAAAGATTTCACCGAAGAACTCAAGCCCCTATTCGATTACTACCACATTCAGCCTCTCACTTTCATGTGCCTCTGCTGAATTTTGATTCCTTTTAGGATGTCTTCATGCATCCTTACTCGACTGTGTTTAATAGAAATCTAAACAATTGAGCCATAATATTTGAAATTTCTTCTTTCACTCTATTTTTCAACAAATGATGATGATGTGGATGCATCCCCAGCTTCTCCCCTAAATGGAGGAAGATTTCCAAGCCTGTTGTAAGATTTTTAATTTTCTGCAGAGGGGGTACAAAATTGGTGGATAGGTTTTTTCCCGTGGTTTTGATATATCATTGACATTAGATTCTTCATTTTTTAGGCATCTTTGAACAGCCAAGATGGCTGGAAACATATAATTGACCCAATTATACAAGCCACTTCCTCACAATAATCCTTATCAACTGTGAGTTCCATAATGAACAGATGTATTTCTCTCGATACTGTAGTCATCCCTCTTATTGAGGATGTCCTTTAAAACTTTCAGCGTCAATTATATTTTTCTTACACTCACTTTGTACATGTTCATAGTTGGTTGGTCTGCTTTTGAGGCCAAAGAAGGATCATCGTTACAGGTTTTATGGGACATATACCACCACTCTGTCAGATACGCAGTCATCATCCTAAGCATTGTTAACACCTTTGACAGTTTTGACATCTTGGAGCCCAATGATAAGTGGAAGAAGATATAAATCGGAATTCTAATATTCCCAGGGCATCAATGCAGCATTTTAGGATCTATAACTTAGTACATTGTTATCAAAGGGGTTGGCTCAAGTGGTAAATACGTCGGGCTTTGGGGGAGCATTCCCCCTAGGTCTTAAGGTTCAAATCCCCTTGGGTGCAAACAATCTCTATGGGCCATTGGACAGGGGGATTTTCTCCTTAAATTACACGAGGTGCACTTGCGGGAAACTCCTTGCCAGAGGCTTGTGCACCCCCAGGATTAGTCGGGACGCTGTTCCTGGACACCCGATGCCAATTAAAAAAAAAACACTGTTACCAAAAGAAAAAAGATGAGCTCAGAGAAGTACCCCTCCTATGGCCCTCCTATTGGAAAGGAAAGGAAGAGTTGGATTGGCTAACTCCCGCACCAAAGGTTTCTGGTAATATTCAGAGGATGATTTGGGAAGATTCTAACATAAAGAATCTAAGGTGTACATAAAAATCCACATGGGGAAACATATTTTAAAGAACTGAGTTCTTTATTGGGTGTTTGGTGCTTGGGGATCAATAACTTTTAGGTATGTTATCAAATTACTTGGTAGATCAAGTTAATGGTGGTGTTAAGATCTGTTCACTTCACTAATTAATAGTAGAGTTGTAACATTTGCTAAAAAATGTTACTTATCAAAAAACAAATTGCTAAAAGATGTTCCCATAGTGCATTTCACCATGTGAGCTGTTCAACTTAATTTCATTATAAAAAGGAAAAGTATCGGCTCTTCTATATAAACTCATTAGATGCTTTTACTCTTGCATTTTACAAGATGAAAATCAAACGCTTAATCAAATATGTTATTAGACCACCCAAGAAGTTTATTTACGCATACAATTTGATCTGAGTTGGTTGTTCTTAGTCTCTACACAATTCCCGCACATGGCACAGGTCCACAATTAATGATGAAACAATAAGGGATGAAAATGTGCAAGCAGGAAAACAGGATTACCTCATCAGAAGGATCTGACAGCACTTTCAGAAGGGTGTCAAATATGTCATCAAGGGAACTTAAGACCTGTTTCACATAGAAAATAAATTAGAATGTTATTGACCTCAAAAAAAGAAAGGGAAAAGTTAACCGCCATCAGAAATTCAGTGCAAAACAACCAGCGAGAATAAATGAGAGTATCAATTGGTAAAAGTGGGCTTATTACAAACTTTCACCTCTTCCTGATTTGGTACACCACTTAGTTTGCTATCTTTTCTCAGTAATATTAATTAAAGATGGTAATAAATGAAATACCATGTAACCAGGTTAGGTTACACGTGCCTTTTTCAAGTATGGCTTAGCCAGAGACCATGTTGGTGTACATATTTCATGTCTTTTTTCACTTCTTGGCACTACATATTTCATGGCACGTATACAACTTAATTCTCAGTCACATATTCCAATAGCTGTATTGAGCTAAGCCAAACGCCTGCACCAACAGTTGCAAATGAGCTGAGAGAAAACCCTGTCTATCCAAACACACCTCAATAAGAATACAGGAGCTTCACTTCAGCATAAGCCATTAAAATATAAGTTCAAGCTTGGCTCAACAAAACCAAGCTCAGAAGCTACAAAACTAGCTCAAGCATGTAACCCCAAAGAAGTTGCTGGCAACAAACTTTTTAGGAAACAAGCACACTTCGAAGCCCCGCCTCAAACTTAAAAGCTGAAACTCAATAAATTTACCAGCAATCATTGACAAGACCATCTGGCAGGCCCTCATTTCCATCAGAACCTAAGTTGCAAAGGTGGATAAGGCAATTTACGGACAGTTCACTTGCATTAATTGCTTTCTTTTCCAATATGGGATGAATTGGCATGAAGTAAAGCATTTCCATATTATAGCTAATTGATGAAGCTCCCAGATTTACATTTGATAAATATAATCATTATAAGCCTCTTTCCCTCATTTGACACAGCCTAATGTTCACCTACAACAAGCCAGCTCGCAAGCTCGACTTCTTTTTCATAACAAGTCTTAGTGTGGCTTGGGCTTAATTAGTTTAATAGGCATACAGGACTTTGCAATCGGTGCCCTTTTAAGGAAAATTTCTAGAATATCCTCCCAACTGCCATTAATAACATATAATGAAGAGTGTCACCATATGCATGCATAAATGTGCTAGATTAAGAGAAGTGATTTACACCATGTAATGGTAGAAAATTCATGTCCCACTCCCTAGTTTAAAAAGAAAATTGGCAATGAATGTGAAAGAAATAAAGCACAGTTAAAATGCAGTAGCAACTTATTTGGTCCCCTATCATCAAATACCCAACAAGGAATCAACCAAACCAGGAGTCCGATGTATAACTAACAGACTCCCCAATAAAATTGTCAATTAGAACCAGATCAAATAATAAGGAGTTAAGGCAGGCAACTAAACAAACAAAAAGGCACAGAGGCAATAGATTTAGATCACTTTAAATCCCAACAAACATTTCAAGGAGTAAATTGTGATTAAACACGGACTGAAAAAACATTCAATCAGTACATCACTTGAACAGAGTACAACCATAAACATTATGTCGAGACAGGAAAACATGAACGCAGCCTCATATATATTATCCATAGTTGTGCAGTTACCTCCATGCGATGTCTCTTTAGGAGGGTTGAAATCCAGTGCAGTGCTTCGATTCGAGTAGCCTCCCATTCTCCAGATAATTGCCTGATCAGTCAAAATTGCCATTAATCACCATCAAATCATTGTGTATACTAGCCCTTTCCAGGGTAACATCATAATCAACTCAAACAAGAAACTCTTGTGAGCACTTCTCTTTAGCTCTGCCTGAGGAGACATGCTATATATACCCATAAAAGTACAGATTTCTAGTTACATTTCAAGCCCAGTTTTTGGTTTTAAAAACCACACCTCCTTGCAATAGTGAGGATTGCTCCTACATCGAATCCTTCAGCTGGATCAGCCTTGATTGAGCGAAGCTCTTCATTGGTTTCACGAGCAACCTTATGAAAATATAGTGTAATTAGTGGAACAGGGAAAACGATGATTTTGTCACAAAAACTAGATAGCATCACTGCAAAATTTAAGAATAAAATAAAACACAAAACCTTCCCCTTAAAATTAAAGTAAAAAGTGAAAGCTCAAGACAACCTACCACTCTAATTTTCTCTTCTTTATCAGATATGCAGGGCAAAATGGCTCCAAGAATATCAGCATAATAAGGAATAAGCTGGTCCCCGCCAAGTTTTACAAACTCATTTATCTGAACAGTCAAGAATTATGTAATTGTTATCAATATCAAAGAGATTATATTAAAGAGTGTAATTGTCTGTAAATCTAGAAAAGGTGCCGATATTTAATCTCCAATCAGATAGAAAACTATATTTCAGAGAGTACTGCTGACTAAAAATAGCAGAGTATTCTCTCTATGGCAAGTAGCAGAATTCTCTCTTTATGGTGGTTCTACATAACTCACCCATGTGATAGCTGTTAACCGAGTAAATTCATCCTGAGAAGCTGCTCTCTGTACCAGTATTTCTGCCATGCGGCCATAATCTACAGACTTCAAGAGTAGCACTGCTCGAGTCAGAAAATTTTTTTTGCTTGGTAAACAAGAATTTTATTAATGAGAATAATGGGCAAGGCCCAAGTACACAGGACTCGAGTCAGAAAGTTATGAAAGAACAAAATTATGTTGTTTCTATGTAAAAATATTTGGCACTGATGCATAATAAAGCAATTCTTTGTTCGATTCCTAATTCAAAGGGCAAAAATCTTATGACAAAAACCATATCAGATGAAAATAAATAGCGGGCCCAAGAAGTTTAGATACTATATACATCAAAAGTTGGGATTATGTTAACAGAAGGATTATGTTAACAGAAGCCTTACTGGAGAGTTCTTGATCTCTTGAAGAAACTCTGAAAGAGCCGAATCAGCTTGTTGCCGTATTTCATGGCTAGAATCACTTAACATATTAAACAAACCTGAGATTTATCAAAGATGCGGTAAGTTCATACGCATTGAAAGAAAAGAGCAGACATAAAAGAAGATCATCAGCTCCAAATAATGGGACAATTACCATCAAGAAAATCAGGAAGGAAACCCAGCATGTCGATATCTGGAACACTGTCCAATACCGTGATCCATCCTACTAAAAATTGCCGGACATAAGGATTTAGAACATTCATCCGTTCCCTTAGCAGGGGTATAAATTCTTCAATGCTGAGGAAAAAGAATATAAGTGGTTGTGAAAATTAAAACAGTCACAACAGTTGGCAAACTCGTCTTATGATCGCTTGAATCTTAAAAAATACGATAATTGTCTTAAACAGGAATAAGATGGCACACCTGAATTGATCACTTTCAGTAACAATGTCCTGTTTCATTAGAGTAAAATCTGAGAATTGATTTAACATATAGGAAAGACTATTTTCATAAACTACAGGGATAACCCAACGATATGTTCTTTTCTTGTACAAGTGTTGGAGAATGGGAGGATCCTGGAATAATTGGTTACCTTCACAAGCCGATCCAAAAGATGAGCAGCACTTTGTACATTGGCATCTGAGTCTGCCGAGAGCTTACACAATGCATCAAAAATCTGATTAAAGAATATGATGAAATCCCCTCTTACAACCTGTGCATCAGGGCATCAGCAAAAGATAATGTATAAAGCCCACCACACATTCAAAAAAACAATCTGTAAAAAATTCTGTGAATCCACCCTCACCTTTGCGATATTATATAGAGCTTCACAAGCATAATAGCGAACTCTGCCATCTTGGTCAGAAAAAGAAGCAAGCACAGGTGGCACAATTTGCTGGCAAAATGGATCACAAGCAAAAGCATAATTAAGGAAATTATACGAATGCATTAGGGATGATAGACAGAAGAATTACATGTTCATCGAATTGCAATGTAACCGAGTTATATCCTTAAAAACTCTAGCACCAATACCACAATCAGTAAAAGATTGGTCGTCCTCTTCAGTATTTCAATGGTACAAACTTCCCCATGATTATGCAGCAAGAAAGTCTTGATTCTAATTACCAAATTATGTAAGTTGAAATGTATGTAAACACTTGTGAGTGTTACAAACCATTCCATAGAGTATCATTATTTATAGCATGCCAAGACAAACTTTTGGGTCCTTGTTTTTCTTTTCTTTTTTTCTTTTTTTTTTTTGATAAGTACAAACTTTTGGGTCCTTTATCTTTCTTAATCTGCACAACTAACGTCATCCAACATTCAAAGCATGAATTATAAGAACCACAAGTTTTAAGTAGCTGCGAGTGCAGCCTTTCATGTAACACTCTATTCTACGAGTACTAACAATAAAAACGTTCAAAGCCTTCTGTTGAGACGCTCTTGGATTTTCTTTTGAGATCAGCTTCAGGAATAGAATTCAACTCCTTTCTGGGTACAGGTCAAGCAGAAAAAGTATTTCATCCTTCTAGTTCCAGAACTCTTGCTCAAGCAGATCATAACTAAAACATCTCTGACTAGTGCCATAAGCTAGCTCAAGCGGTTCAGCAATAGAATTTTTACCCGGAAAAGCGGTCTATACAACTTTAGTTAATGGAAGGGATTTTGTAGTGTGAGTAGCATTTAGGGTTTAGGGAATTCTGCATATCATGTTTCTTTTTTCTCTTTTCTTTATTCCTTTCCTTTTGGCCCTTGTAAGGCATCAACTCTCTATCCGTCAAATATGTAACAATCACATGTAAACATCAAAATAGACACCATGATTGAAGAAATAAAGTGTTTTTGGCACTTCGCTATCATCCTAAATGTTATATTGATATAGCAGCAATATTGACTCGTACGAAAAGGAAGAGTGTGCTCACAAGTCAACTCGGTGTTAATGCAGCAACATCAATGAAAGGCCTGCATTAGTAAATTTTTTATTGGTATCAGCCTACCAAGGCAGATGCGCGCTATCTTTGCACACAAGTAACAAAATCATTGCCAAAAGAAAAATAAGAATAGGGTACATGAGGATCTCCAACAGTTATAAACTAAATTTAGGGAGGTGGTGGTCGGCAAGGATCCTCGATGATTCCAAAAGGAAGAGGAGATAGAGGATGGTTTGGTTCTTGTAAGAAAGTATCTTCTCCAGCTTCTAAGGGTGGATTAGGAATTAGGAACCTGATTTTATTTAGTCGTGCACTCGTCAGATATCAGAATGGGAAAAGGCCTTGTGAAGGTCAGTTGTAGATTCTAAACACGAACACTTGTGGGGTGAATGATGTTCTAATGAATTTCAAGGACCTTATTGGGTGGGACCTTGAAAGAACATTAGAAAATGATTGGGAATGTTCCATAACCAAACTACATTCAAAGTGACAGACAGAGCCAGGATTAGATTCTGGCATAATTTGTGATGTGGTCATAGGGCTCTTAAGGAATCTATCCCAAATGTGTAGTGTTAGTCGTGTTAAGGATGCTTCAGTAGTAGAACATTTGGAGATTTGTAGGAATCTCACTCAAGTTTTATTAGACCAGCTCATGATTAGAAGATGGATGCCTTCACTGCATTCTTTACTTTGTCATATTCCACTAGTTTGAAAAGTGATGAAAAGCTTCTTTGGGCCCCTTCCAAGAAAGGGAATTTCAATGTTCATTCATTCTTTAATGTCCTTATTCTCCATGGCAACAATCCCTTTCCTTGGAAGAGGATCTGGCAAACTAAGGTCCTTCAAGAGATGCGTTTTTTTTACAGGCACTCTAGGAAATATAATTTTTTTTTTTTTTTGATAAGTCACTCTAGGAAATATAATACACCATAGAAAATCTAAGGAAGTAGCATATTGTTGTAATTGATAGGTGCTGCATGTGTAACAGGAGTGAGGAGATCCAAGGATCACCTTTTAATGCATTGTGATATGGCAAGTGCTACTGGAGTGCTTTTTCAGCCGGGTTGACTTAGCTTGGGTCATGCCCAAAACAATAGTGGACCTTTTCGACTCATGGAGAAAAGTAGGTAGTAGTCCATAAATTACAGCAATATAGAAAATGGTTCCTACTTGCCTCATATGATGTATTTGATGGAATTGGGAAAATAATTATAGCAGCTTTAATAATCACGAACATAAAATTACAAGAGCTTAAGATTTTCTTTTCTTTTCTTTTTCTTTTTCTTTTTTTTTTTCTTGATAAGTAAAAAAAAGTATAATAAACCAAGTAATTAGGCATGGCCCAAGTACACAGTGAGTATACAAGAGAAGAGCTTAAGATTTTCTTCTTCAACACTCTTCTCCTTTGGACAGCTTCTATAGACTTCAATTAGCTAAATTTACATGATTTTCTTGTATCATTTTTGCTTTCTATATAGGTGCTTTCATTCTTTCTTGAATACATTAAGTGTACCTGGAATATACTTTTTTTTTTTACTTACCAAAAAAGTTAAGGGTGCATGAGATTCTGAGTACAAGAATGAATCCAACTCTTTGATGAATTGAGATGGGAATCCAACTTTATAAAAAGATTAAAAACAAGATTAAAAACTAAAAGCAAGGGCGACTTACTAAAAAAATCATCCTAACAGGAACTCCAATACTTCTGAGCAGGTGAGAGAAAGAGAGAGAGCTCAAATATCTCACTCCTCCCAACCAAAAAATAGGAAAATTCAATAACAAAATGCTAAAGATTTTCACCATAGCTAGCAAAATCTAAAAACTAACATACCCCATATGACCTAACAGCAATAACGAATCTATATAAAAAGTAACATTGTGCTATGGCGTTTTCAAGAGCCAGTGGAGTTGAACTGTAAGTTAAAAATGACCATGACAATCAATGAGATAATAGTAATTGATAAAGCATGCTAACAACTGCAAAACACCTAAAGCCTCTAAGAGTAAGTTGTAAAGAGGGGTTTCCATGCCCCCTATAATTACAATTAAAAATGAAAATAAAAGCAAGCCCTTTTCACCATCTATCACAGATACTTTTTGTCCTCACACACCTTGACTAACACATGCCATACACAACCAACGTCATAACCTGTACTCTATGTTGAATAATGAGGCACCTGACAATAGGGGCTCATCAGGTACTTTATAATTCATTGCCAGCATAACCATTTTGTAATACCGTAAGCAATATCACAATAGAACCAGGTATCATTTCCACCTATTGCACACATTGTAATTAATTTATCCCCAGGTCAAGAAGTCAGTGTTCCAGTCATCCATGCTTAGCCCAACATGTCCATGCCTATCACTGGATTAGATAACCAACACTTCAACTTACATCCTGTTTAATTCAGAGAACACACTGCTACAGGAAGCTTATACGTTTCTAGTGAGATTCGACTCATTCAAAAATTTGTCTCCAACTCCTTACCTCGAGATGTTGAGCTGCTTCGCTGGTCAACCCAACTGTCGCAGCAGCTAATCCTATCAATCCTCCCTGCATCAAACAAAAAAATGCAACCAATTTCACATATAAAAAATCCAAACTCCACAAACCTAAGTGCAAACCAAATAGCGTTTAAAGTTTAAACACACAAATTCCACACAGCTTCACCAATTCAATTATTACTCCTAATTCATTGAGATACCTTCCGGTGATTCGCTTGTGGCGAATATGTAAATTCGGTGGCCAACAAATTGATCACCGCCGAAATCTTGTCGTGATCCCCAGCCGCCGCGAGCTGCTTCACAATTCCCTCAACCTATACACACATAACACAGACACGTATTATACGCATATGCAAGTCCTCCAAGATCCAGTAAAAACCACCCAAAACCCTAGAGAAATTACCAAAGTGGAGAGAAAAGGGTAGAGGGTCTGAGAGAGAAAAAGGATTGGGGTACCTCAAGAGCGGCATTCTTGCGCTTCTCGTAGAGCTTGTCGGAGAGATTGCGAAGCACGGAGGCGGGAATCACAGAGAACACGTCGGCCATAGCAAACCCGTCCGCTAGAACTATGCCCCCCTCCTCCAAGAAATCCAAGAATTTCAAAGTCGTTTACGGATCTTCTCCTGCTCGAATCGAAACATTTCTCCCTCAAGGGTCCTTAAAGTTTTTCCTTATCCCAAAGATCCCGGAATCAACGAAACTGATAATGGAATCGGAATTGTAACTTTGAGTTTTGACCCAAATTTGAGAATTCAGATCTTAAACAAAAATAAATTAAAATTCCCGCAGATTCCTTCTTCTATTTTTCCTTCCGCCTTTTACTTTTTTTGGTCTGTAAAATGAGTGTGACTCTGTGTCACAGTTTCTTCTCTCGGCTTCGCAGTCGCCGCGACACAGTAATGTGAAGGTGCTAAAGTAGAGCGGTTGCGGGACGTCGAAACAGTGGTGGCGCATGCGTGTTATTAAAACGTCCCCGTTCAACTTATGTCTCATTTGGATTAACAGTCCGTTTGATTCCCAAACTCATCACATATAATGGTTGTAATTTTTTTAAATTTTAACATAAAATATAATAAATAATTTAACTTTTTTAAATTCTAAAATAATAATATTATTAAAAAATAATATTTTAATAATATTTTATTTAACTTTTAATTTTTATCTTAACTTTACTCAGTTCAGCTCATCATCCAAATACAATTTAAGCTTAAGGCTGGTCTAGAAGATAAAACTCAACTCAGTTCAGTTCAACATCCAAACGCAATTTAAGTTTAAGGTTGGTTTGGAAGATGAAATGAAATGATTTTAGATGAAATATGAAAGTTGAATAAAATATTGTTAGAATATTATTTTTTAATATTATTATTATTTTAGATTTGAAAAAGTTAAATTGTTTATTATATTTTGTATAGAAATTTTAAAAATATATAATAATGAGATAAGATTAGATGAGATAAAATACTTTACGAATCCAAATAGTGCTTTACTTTGGATATAGAAACATTTCATCTTATTTCACATCATCTCATCTTATCAACTTTTTTTAATTCACACACAAAATATAATAGACAATTCAACTTTTTTAAATTCTAAAAAAATAATAATATTTTAAAAAATAATATTCTAACAAAATTTTATTCAATTTTTATCGCTTCATCTCATCTCAAGTTACTATCCAAACCTCACCTTACTTTTTATGTGAAATTACGGAATTTATTCAAATTGCAATCACCTCAACTTTAATAGTTTCGACCATTGTTCTCCAATTATTAAAAAGTTGTGTAAAAACTGAAAGTGACCAATTAATACAATTTTTTTCATGAAGGGTATTTGTGTCAACCTTTTAGCAGCTAGAGAGAATTGTTTGAAAATTAATAGTTTAGGGGAGCGATTATAAATTGGGCAGTAAATTGAGGAAGTAATATAGTAAGATCTTAATCTCATTCTCCCCCAAAAGGCATCGTCTTGATGTTGAGGTGATCAGATAATCTGAATTATTTGTAAATAAATAATGTTTTATGGGTCTTATTAAAATGTATTTAAATATAAATAAATTGAGATATGTATTTGAATATATGAAGTAGGTTAAGATGGGTTACAATTTTATAAGAAGTTAAAAAAAATAGTAGATCTTATAAATAATTGTTTTGATATGAGTTTGAGTTATGCTTGACATCCAAATATAGCCTAAATTATAAGATTCTCAATCCCTTGGAGTACGTTCTACAAATTGTCTAAGGACGAAACCACTAGATGGCGCTACACCTAGTTTTAGGCCCGGATTGGTTACACCAAAATCAAAAAACTCATCTCATCTCATCTCAACTCATCATTACAACTTTTTTAAATTCTCATACAAAATGTAATAAACAATTTTACTTTTTCAAATATCAATATAAAATTAATATTACAAAATTATATTATAACAATATTTTATTCATTACTATTTAAAACCTCTCATCTCATCTGTATAACCAAACGAGGCCTTAATCCTTTTTTCATTTTACATTTTACTGTGAAGTCAACTTGCACTAAACTCATTCAAGTAGTTAGGTTTAACTATGTTTAGTAACTTTTCCCGCCTCTATACTCAAGCATATAAACAGAAGATTGGATGTACTTCAAGTTCAAGTTGAATATAGAAAAGTTTTACTCTCAAGATTTCATTTCTTTATTCTCTCAAAGTTCCATTTGTTTCATGGTATTTAGAGAGGATACCTTAGCCCGCTCCAATTTTTTACTTTTTCGTTTGAATATATGGCAACCACTTCCTCTGTTTCACTCATCCCAAATGACTCTTCTGCAAATCCATATCACTTTCAAAATGGAGATTCACCTGATATCGTTCTTGTATCTCAAGTCCTCACAGGAGACGATTATAATACTTAGTGTTGATCAAATAAGATGTGATAAGATAAAATACTTTACGAATCCAAATAATGCTTTAGTTTGGATATAGAAACATTTCATCTTATTTCACATCATCTCATCTTATCAACTTTTTAAAATTCACACATAAAATATAATAAACAATTCAACTTTTTTAAATTCTAAAAAAAAAATAATATTTTAAAAAATAATATTCTAACAAAATTTTATTCAATTTTTATAGCTTTATCTCATCTCAAGTTACTATCCAAACCTCACCTAACTTTTTATGTGAAATTACGGAATTTATTCAAATTGCAATCACCTCAACTTTAATAGTTTCGACCATTGTTCTCCAATTATTAAAAAGTTGTGTAAAAACTGAAAGTGACCAATTAATACAATTTTTTTCATGAAGGGTATTTGTGTCAACCTTTTAGCAGCTAGAGAGGATTGCTTGAAAATTAATAGTTTTGGGGAGCGATTATAAATTGGGCAGTAAATTGAGGAAGTAATATAGTGAGATATTAATCTCATTCTCCCCCAAAAGGCATCGTCTGGATGTTGAGGTGATCAGATAACCTGAATTATTTGTAAATAAATAATGTTTTATGGGTCTTATTAAAATGTATTTAAAAATAGATAAGTTGAGATATGTATTTGAATATATAAAATAGGTTAAGATGGATTACAATTTTATAAGAAGTTCAAAAAATAATAGATCTTATAAATAATTGTTTTGATATGAGTTTGAGTTATGTTTGACATCCAAATATAGCCTAAATTATAAGATTCTCAATCCCTTGGAGTACGCTCTACCAATTGTCTAAGGACGAAACCACTATATGGCGCTACACCTAGTTTTAGGCCCGGATTGGTTACACCAAAATCAAAAAACTCATTTCATCTCATCTCAACTCATCATTATAACTTTTTTAAATTCTCATACAAAATGTAATAAATAATTTTACTTTTTCAAATCCCAATACAAAATTAATATTACAAAATTATATTATAACAATATTTTATTTATTACTATTTAAAACCTCTCATCTCATCTCATCTCATCTGTATAACCATACAAGGCCTAATCCTTTTTTCATTTTACATTTTACTGTGAAGTCAACTTGCACTAAACTCATTTAAGTAGTTAGGTTTAACTATGTTTAGTAACTTTTCCCGCCTCTATACTCAAGCATATAAACAGAAGATTGGATGTACTTCAAGTTCAAGTTGAATATAGAAAAGTTTTACTCTCAAGATTTCATTTCTTTATTCTCTCAGAGTTCCATTTGTTTCATGGTATTTAGAGAGGATACCTTAGCCCGCTCTAGTTTTTACTTTTTCGTTTGAATATATGGCAACCACTTCCTCTGTTTCCTCATCCCAAATGACTCTTCTGCAAATCCATATTACTTCCAAAATGGAGATTCACCTGATATCGTTCTTGTATCTCAAGTCCTCATAGGAGACAATTAAAATACTTGGTGTTGATCAATGTATATGACTTTAAAAGCTAAGAACAAAATTGGGTTTATTAATGGAGTAATAAACCAGCATGATGATGCAGACCCGTTGTATGAAGCATAGGAAAGTTACAATAATATAGACTTATCATGGATCTTGAATTTTGTGTCAAAGGACATTAGTGGAACCATTGTGTATGCAAGAACAGCAAAGGAGATGCGAGAAGAATTGAATCAATTTTCTCAAGGAAATGTCCCAAGAATTTTTTAACTCTAAAATAGTTATACGTGTAGAGCCTTCAATAATTGTAATTGTGGAGATGTGTGTGGTTTCTTTTTCTTTTTTTTTGATAAAAACATGTGCGTGGTTTCTTAGAGTATCAACAAATACAACGCATTATTCAATTTCTCATGAGTCTAAATGAAGTGTTTTCTCATGTTAGAAGATAGATATTGCTGATAGACCCTTTACCATCTATAACTAAAGTGTATTCTTTAGTTATTCAAGAAGAAAAACATAAGGAAGTTGGGTCTGGAAATGTCCCAAAAAATAGGAAGTTCAATATCAAATTCTGGAAAACAGTAAGAACTCTTGTGCACTCGTTATGGAATGACTAATCATACAGTAGACAAGTGCTACAAGATTCACAGATATCCACCAAGTTTTAAGCAGAAGGGATAGTTTACTTTAATAAATCAAGTCATGGCTCAACTTGAAAGTAATCCTCTTGATTCATATAATTCTTTGCCTTTTTCTCAAGAAGACTGTCGGAAATTACTAGCTTTAATTCACACACACCCATCTTATGGAAATATTCATCAAGTAGCAAACATTTCTTCTACTTTGAATTCATTATCTTCCTCTTTTTCATGTAATCTTTCTAACATCCAAAATGGTTATTACTCCAGTTTTTCTTTCAATGTCACAATGCCTAATTCAAGTCATGACACCTGGATCATAGATACATAATCAAGGTGCCACAGATCGAATTATTCATTCCATAAAATCCTTCACTACTAGACAAGTTCATACTTCAGTTAAACTTCCAAATGGTAACAATATTTTAGTCTTATTTGTACGATCCTTCTCATATAATCATCTTTCATTCAGCAAACTAACCTCCCATAAAAATGTTGCTTTATTTTTTTACCAGACGAATCTTATATATATTCAGGGACCCATGGAGGATGATTGAGAGGGGTAGAAGATTTGCTAGGTTATATATTATGCAACAACCATCAATCAATGCTATCGAAAAGATTTCTCAATTGCCAAATATCAATTTTGTATCAGGTATCAAACTTACCATTTGGTATAGAAGTTTAGGTCATCCTTCTATATCTAAGTTACATTTTCTTTTTCAATTTGTTTCATATATTCAATTTCCAAATAAATATGTGAACATTGATCATTGTAATGTATATCCATTGGCAAAGCAAAAATGATTGTCATTTCTTGTTCATTCCTATGGTACTACTACTTTTTCATTTCATTTGGTGCATTGTGATGTGTGGAACTCTTTTTCAATTCCTACTCATAATAATTTTAGATATTTTTTAACAATTGTTGATGATCATTCCAGGTCAACTTGGGTATATATAATGAAATCAAAATCATATGTAAGACCTATATTCACATCATTCTATAATCTAGTTCACACATAAATTCATTCAAAAATACAAAATGTGAGATCTAATAATGGTCTTGAGTTTAAAATTACAACTTTTTTTTCTATCTAAAGGAATTACTCACCAAACTTTTTGTATTGAAACACCTCAACAAAATTCAGTAGTAGAGTGTAAACATCAACACTTTCTAAATGTAGGTAGAGCTTTGAGATTTCAGTCCATTGTTCCTATAAGTTTCTGGAAAAAAAATGTATACTTACTGCTACATATATTATCAATTGAATTCCTTCTCATATTCTCCAAAATAAGTCTCATTTTGAATTATTACATTGAACCAATCCATCTTATGAACATCTAAAAGTCTTTGAATGTTTATGTTATATATTAACTCTAAATCAGAATATATTAAAGTTTTTTCCTCGTGCTAGAAAATGCATTTTTGTTGGATATCCTTTTGGCACAAAAGGATATAATTTATTCGATCTTGATTCTCATACTTTCCTTATATCAAGAGATGTGGTATTTTGTGAAAACATATTCTTGTTCCATTCAAAATAAAAATAATTACCTATATCAACTCAAATTATTTTACCTAAACCTATTCCATATACTTTTTCTATCAATAACCATCAATCTGCTTCTCATTCTCCATCCAGAATTGAGTTTGCTCCTTCATCCAGTACAATAAAATCTATTCTTACATCTAAAATTGAACATGTTGCTATAGCTGAAAACAACTCTAGTATATCTCCTCTCCAAGATAACAAACACTTTCCTCCTCTTAGAAAATCAACTCGACAACATAAATTTCCAGACTACTTGCAAAATTCTCATTGCAACTTGGCAATTTCTGCACACTACAGGAAATTTACCTTCTCACAGGGAGCAAGATCCCCACAATTTCACTATTTTCTTACAACACATTTTCAAAAACTATGATTTTCGTTCATCGCTAATTGGTCGAAAGTAAAATGTCTGCTTAGAGGATATACAATAAGAAATCATGGGTGGCCGCAATTGCTACAACTAACTCGACCGACAAAACTCGCAGCAAAATCACCTAGCCAAGTTGGTTTGAAGGGCAATTACGATGAGGAGACGTCGCAAATTTTGATCATTTATGGCAATTTTGTAGTGCTATAAAATCCAATATTTGGCGATTTTGGGGCTGGCGATAAGAAGCTTTGTTCCCAATTACAGTGAATTCATAGACGCTACAATTTTAGAGAT
This sequence comes from Carya cathayensis, assembly GCA_011037825.1. NCBI lineage: Eukaryota > Viridiplantae > Streptophyta > Magnoliopsida > Fagales > Juglandaceae > Carya > Carya cathayensis. Next base: position 1,881,795 of record QGSO01000156.1, read on the forward strand.
TCTACATATGGTGAATTCATAGACGCCGCAATTTCAGACCTTGTTCATTATTCAGTGAGCATGTATGGTGCAAGAAATGCCAAAACCACCGCTTGCTAAAATTTACAGCTAGGTTGGATATGCGGTGAATAAATGACTTTACCCACTTGCAAAATTAGATCATAGGTTTTCCAAATGCTGGCTTCAAACAATAGTTTAGAAACTTTATAGGTTTTTGGAATGTAGCAACGTTATTTGAAAATTGTTTTGAACCCAGGTACATTTGCAAATCTTTTTACGTATATGCAAATTGAAATAAATGTTTATCATATTGAAAGCTATCGCAATTCCCTTGTATATCATCTTGGCATATTGATGATGCCGCTGATCATAAAATAAATGTTTAAAATATTGATTCTTTGCCAATCTAGCCGCCCAATATGTATCAATTGACCAGTCATAAAAAATTCTACTTCTTTCTCAATAGCAAATTAATATATCTTTGAGATTCATCTCATTTTTGTACTCTGCCAAGCCTGTATTTGAGGACTTTTTGTTTTAGACTTAATATATAAAATCAAACACCATATATTTTACCTCCATTTTTATGTACATTGCCATCCAGTTTTCATACAAAGCTTGAATGCGAATATTTTATTTACTTTTACATCATATGTTATAGCAGGTATCTAATTGTCATGTAATTGCTTAAATTCTTAAAAACGTCTACTACCACTAAACACATAAATATGTGCTACTCATTGGAATTATTGTTAATGTGGCTATACATTTAACCGTGGGAGTGAAGTATATATGTAGCATCTAGCAAGCTCATTGGTGCATCAAAAAATTTACACTTGGCTGATATCAACATTTGAGAGCTTATGTCTACTTGCAAAATATAGAGATTCAAACAATTATTAATGTCTACTTGCAAGTTACAAAGATTCAAACAAAAACTTAACTTATGCCAGTCATTGCATGTACAAACGAAACAAACATTAAAACCTACAACAAAGTATGGCTTTACCTTTCCTATGCACCTGTCTCATCCTCTGCAAACCCATCTACATACTCAAGTAATCAATACAACGTTTCTAATTTCCTTTCATATTCTGAATTGTCATCTTCTCATCATGTTTTTAGTGTTCCAATTTCATGTCATAAAAAACCAGAATTTTATCACCAAGCTGTAAAGCACTCTCATTGGAGAGATGCCATGTTTGCAAAACTTACTACACTAGAATCCAATCAAACTTGGACACTCACAAATCTTTCTCCCAAAAAAACTCCTACTGGTTGTAAGTGGGCCTATAAAATAAAAATAAATGCCGATGGTTCTATTGAGAGTTATAAGGCAAAATTAATTGCCAAGGGGTTCACTCAAAGGAAAGGTTTTGATTTTTTTGAAACTTTCTCTCTAGTGGCAAAATGGTAACAGTGAGATGTTTTTTGTCGTTGGCTGTACACAATTGGTATTTTATCTATTTAGATGTCACCAATGCCTTCTTATCTAGAGATTTAGAAGAGAATGAATATATGAAAGTGCCACCTGGTTATCTTAGCAAGGGGACACAAGCTTGTGTAAGCTACAAAAATCACTCTATGGCCTGAAGCAGGCCTCTCGACAATGGAACTCTAAATTTACTTTAGCACCACTTCAACTTGGTTTTAAATAATCCAAGTCCGATTATTATCTTTTCATAAAGTAAGAAGGTACTTCATTTGTGGCTCTAGTGGTATATGTTGATAATATACTCCCTACAAGTACTGATATGGCAGCAGTTGATTGTATCAAGTCATCTCTAAATGATCATTTTAAATTAAAAGATCTAACTTGGAAAGTATTTTCTTGGAATGGAAATTGCTAGATCAAAAAGAGGTATATCCATCTATCAAAGGAAATATGTTTTAGAGCTTTTATCTGATGCTGGTTTACTTGGATTCAAACCTATACAATTTTCAATGGATCCTGCAAACTTGTTAGAACAGATGGTGATTTACTCGAAGATGTCTCTCGTTATAGAAGACTCATAGGAAGACTATTGTATCTTACTAACACAAGACCTGATATACCTTTGTAGTGCATCATTTAAGTCAATTTCTTGATACTCCTCGAATAACACGCATGCAGGCAGCTCTCAGAACAATCTCACCGGATTATCCATCTTCAAACATAAAGTCACTTTTTAACTGTTAAAGGTAAAAATCACTTGCATCCAATTATCCATAATCAAATTTCCTAGCTTTTAGCTACAGTACATGTAAAGATAAAACCAAATTTGATTATTAATGTACAATGAGCAAATCTTTATTTTATTATTTTGTTGTAACTCTCACTCTCTCTTCTGGATATTTCTAGAACCAACTGCCATCAGTTTTATTTCCTTCAAATTCTTTTTCCCATTTTCACTTCTCTTCTTCCTTTCGTCATTCCGCCTCGTGAAAGTGGAGAAGGAGGATTGTCTGCACCAGGGAAGCCACCACACCACCCGCATGGTCCCTTCATCTCCCTGTCTCTGTCATATTTCATCTTTCTCCTACTCTTTCAAACAAAACCTAGCCTCTCTCTCTCTCTCTCTCTCTCTCTCTCTCTCTCTCAGACTACACTCGGTAGCAACTCTGTAAATCGATCTCCACCAAATCGTTCATAAAAAAAAAAGAAAAGGAATAAAGTTAGGTAAATCCATTTCATAAAAAGACTAAGAAAAGTGAAGAAAACTAAAAAATAAATAAATAAATAAATGCAAATGAAAAAAAATAGTGAGGCAAAGAAAAGGAAAAATATATCATACGAATCCGCATTTCCATGACAAACCCATAAACACATTTCACAAAAACAGAGGGAATGGGAGGGAAAATATAGATTTGCTTGTCATTGTTGTAATCCATTCTAGTATCAGCAGCCACCAAATATAAATTCACACAGCCTTCTACCTCTATATGACCACAAGTAGCCGTTACCAAAAGATCGATTTGTTCACACACCCACGCTCTCGCTATATTTCAAGCTACATTGTCTGCTACTTGAGATTGTGCAGTTTGGTGAGCGAGAAAAAGTGCCCACTTTGTCTCTCTCTCCCACTCTCTCTCTCTCTCTCTCTCTTTAGGAAACAACAAACGAGGACGATAAGCATATGAGTTTAAAATAAAAACTAAAAAAAAAAAAGCTACAAAGCATATGAGCTTAAAAAGATGGTTGGATTGGAAAATGGAGTATGTATAGTTGTTGGATAGAATAAAATTTAGAAATAAAAAATATAGTTGGATGAAAAATATATAAATTTGATTTGTAGTTAAGACTTTATTTATATAGAATTTTAGATGGGTTTAATTAGACATTTGTGGTTAAATGACAATTGAAAAAATATAATTTTTTAACCCATAATTTAATTAGAATATGATTACTAATTAACATATCATAGGTAGAATAGTAAAATATGATAAAATAAATTAAATTAATAATTAGAAAAATTAAATATTTTTTAAATTATTAATTACTCATTACTATATAATAAATAAATGGATAATCTAATGTAGAGATTTGATGTGAATAACTAAAGTCAAATTCATCTTATATTATTTTATTGTTACATAATAAAAAAATAGTTATTTTAATGTGGAGACTTATGTAAATGGAATAGCCAAAATCCAAATTCATCTTACATTCATCAAAATTGTCATTTACATATGCATAATTCATTAACAATGCTCTAAGAACTTTAAGATATATTAAAAATGCACCTAGTGACGGCATTTTTCTTTCAGCATATTCTCCCATTAATATTAAGGCTTTTGCTAACTCTAACTGGACAAGTTGTTCAGATAGTAGAAGTTTTATTTTTGGGTATTACATATTTCTTGGTGAATCGTTGATTTCTTGGAAATCTAAGAAGAAGAAAACCATTTTCAGATCATCTGTTGAGGCAGAATATCATTTAATGGCTTGTGTTGTGTGTGAAATAGTTTGGATCATTTCCTTACTTTCTAATCCCAGTCAAACACGTCCTCTACCTTCATTACTTTTTTGTCATAATTAAGTTGCCCTACACATTACAGCTAATCCAGTGTTTAATGAGAGGATGAAACACATTGAGCTGGACTACCATCTGGTCAAAGAAAAGATTCAAGTTGGTGTCTTAACAACTCTTCATGTTTTATCAACTCACCAAGTAGCTGGTATATGCTTACTAAGCCTTTAGGTTTTGTGCCTTTTCATACTCTCCTGAATAAGATGAATGTGCGTAACATATACACATCATCTTGAGGGGGACTACTACACTTTTAATACTTCTTTCATTTTACATTTTACTTAAATGTAAAGTCAGCAAAGTCAACTTGTACTAAACTCTTGTAAGTAGTTAGCTTTAGCTTTGTTTAGTAACTTTTCCCACCCCTATAGTCGTGTATATAAACAAAGGCTAATGCTCTAGCCAAGGCTGGTGCACAGGGTGCAGACGTGCTGTTCTTGGATATGCAAAGTCTTCCTCAGAAGATTAGAGACTTTGTGAGACTTGACAAATTGGCTATGGCTTACATTTGATCCTAGTTTGGCATGAATAGGGCTCTCTCCAGGTATGTTTCTCTTTGCTCTGTGTCTGTTATTTTCTTACTCTTTGGTTGTGCAGGTTTTTTTCAGGTTGCTGTGTGTGGTTTTCTTTCTTTGGGTTTTTGTATTGTGGTTGTGTTTTCTTGGTTTTTCTGTTTGGAGGTCTGGGTTTTGGTTTTTTTGTAACCCCCTGGCCTCGGGTTGTAACCACGGTATTTCTCCGCCACAAGTGAGGGCTTATGAGAAATCCTGGGGACCGGTCCGGCTATTAAAACCAAAATAACAGCCCTCCAATAACCTACGCCACGTAAGAGGTTTATTGGGCAAAATCTCCATCTGCATACACCCGATTAGAGGACTCTCCCCTCTCTCACTCCTTCGTATTCCCTTTCTCCCTCACTCCTTCCACTCCATCCCTAAAGCTCTCGACCCCCTCATCCCGCACAGCGCTCGACCCAAACGGTGGCAGAGCTCAATCCAGATGGTGACGAAGACCCATATGGTAATCTCTCTCGATAATCTTTTTCAGTTTTTGCTTTTTTAAATTTCTCTATCGGCGCTCTCTTGGTAATCTTTCTCAGTTTTGAATTTTGAAATTTATCTCTAAGTTTTGTTACTGTCATGATTGTCTCTCGGTGATTTTGTTATCTTCTCATTACCAAGGATTTCTCTTCTTAATCTCATGTCTATGACTTCGATGTATGAATTTGAGGGATGGACATGAAGCCCTAATTAGAGCGACAGTGGAGTTTCTTACCAGATCAAAAGAAGAAAAAAAAAAAAAACAACTCTTGATTCTCATTCTAGCCTCTAGCCAGTAGGATAAGGGCAGTGGAAAATAACTGGGTGTTTGACAATAGTTTGTTGGGAGAAATTTAGTAGTTCATTAGGGGTTTCTTTATCTAAAGTTTCTTTATCCATGTGGGTCAGGTGGTCTAAAAAAATGGAGATGTCGGCGTCGGACTGAGATGGTGGCAGTGGAACTAAGCTTTGTTGGGCGGCAAGGATTGATGGCTGTGCAAAGCGACGCTGAGCTTGGAGTGAAGATGGAATGAACCTGAGAGAGAATGGAGATGCTAATTTCTGTGTAGTGCTTCTAGTGATCATGTGTGGTGAGATGTAAAATATTTATGGTGTTTCAGCTTACGTGTCGCCTTGTGAATGGCGGGCTGTTTTTCATACTTTGACAGACGGACCGCTCCGCAGCGCCTCGCAGGGCTTATTAATAAACTTGGAACGGGGCTGCTATGTGGGTGACTTCCAGCTCTTCTGGTTAAAAATAAATAAATAAACAAAGGATTGGATGTATTTCAACTTCAAGTTGAATATAAAAAAGTTTTACACTCAAGATTTCATTTCTTTATTCTCTCGAGTTCTATTTGTTTCAAGAGAAGAAAGATGGTTATGCAATCAATCCTTCAAATCGTGCCCCTCCTTATCCTCCTCTCCCCTTGAAATTGCCTCGAACTGAGACCGAGACCCCTACATCCTCAATAGTCCCATTGGAGGAAGGGAGAAGCTTTGCTTTTTCTCCAAACTTGTCATACTTCTCCTAATTTCTCATCTTTTTTTTTAGGCCCATTCATTTTCCCATTCCACTTGATTTCCTCCTCTTCTACATTTTCCTTTCCTTCCATGGATTTTTTTTCTCATTTTTCTGTCATTTTTTTCATATTGCTTCCAATCCTTAAACGCTAGATTTACAACCATCCGTCCACTAATAGCCTACATGCATCCTGCCAACAACAGTGCCAATTCTATATGATTATTTGTGTACTATCCCACTCCAACGTACACGCGTTTGCGTTCCTAAGCCTATTTTGATTTTTTTTTTTTTTGCAAATATAAATAAAGCAACGTACAATATTACAAATTAGCATTTATAAAAGAAAGAATAATGCTACTCAATCTCTCAAATTTCCATACATCTCATTTTTTTTAATTTTTTAATTTTTTTTTAAATTTATTATTCTTAAACTAATTGAATTATTTTATTCATTATCTATATATTAAATATTTGATAAAAGAAAAAATAATAAAAATTAAAAAAAAAGTGTATTGTGTGAAGATTGTGTAGCTTTTTTTTTTTTTTTCCCTTAAGATAAAAGACGCAACCTTTATTACAAATTCATGCATATTTGTATTTACACTACGGGGAATTAGAGGAAGTAAACAATCATTATGCTCTGCAAGAAGATCCCTAACGTCTCCAGCACCATCTAGTATATTCTAGCATATTGTCGGAGATTTATAAAAATGAAAATAAAAAATATTTAAATAAATAAAAAAATTATATTAAATATGAAAAATAAAAAATAAAAATAATAAAATATTATTATTATTAAAAATATAACAGCTAATTCAATGTGGAGTTTAAATTTTGAATAATTAGTTAAAAGTTAAAAGTGATGTATTAGCCAAACTTTAAGTTTTAGATAGCTAATCCAATATTAGTATTCTTAGAAATGGTGGAAGCACAAAAGATAGAGGGGCCACTAAGATAGGTGTGAAGTTTATATATTTAGAAAAAATAGTTTTTTTTTTTTCTAAAATTTCATACTTGTCAAATATAATGAAATTTTCAAACTTTTACCCTCATTTATAAGGGATGGATATATTCTTAAGGCCCAAGGAGTTGGGATTTAGTATTGAACGAGTTAGGTTGTGTTTGGATGTTAAGTTGAATTGAGATAAAAGTTGAAAACTGAATAAAATATTGTTATATCATTATTTTTTAATATTATTATTATTTTAAAATTTAAAAAAGTTAAATTGTTTATTATATTTTGTATTAGAATTTAAAAAAATTATAATGATTAAATGAGATGAGTTTAAGATCCAAACTGGCTTTTAACCATAAGAAGAAAATCTGATTTAACAAGATTGAGAAGAAATCATAATTTAAAATCTCAATTGATAATTTAAAATGAAACTTAAAAAAGTGTGGGTGCACCAATTAAAATCTTCCCTTATTTTTGTCTCTAGTAATATAACTACCCTTATCCAATATCTCTAGTGTCTACTCGTGGAATGCTGGAGAAAAAGTAATGTTATATATACTTATGGAGTATACAAGTTATGCAGTTATTTTGAAAAAGAGTGAGATATATTATTAAAAAATTATTTTTTTTTTTTATGTAAATCTCATTTTTATTCATTTTTTTAAATTAATTGGACAATTCTTGCATATTCACAGTTTCAATTATCATTTCTCCTTCTGAAAATTGCATCACCATAATGCAACTTGTCTAGTAGAAAAGTTTTGACCTTTGGGTCAAAAAAGAGTTTGACCACATGCAGGTGAAGCAGCTTGCTTCTTCTTCTTCTTCTTTTAAATTATTATTATTATTATTACTATTTTAAATAAAAAAAAATGACAATATACAATTATATGAGAAATGATTTCTCGTTAAACAGAGAATAGATTAATTTTAGGATAATTTTAGAGATGGAAATGATATTTATAATTATAGAAATGGTAAGTTTTGTGCACTTATTTAAAAAAAAAAAGTAAATAAACATGTGATTCACATTAAAAAAAAAGTATTCTTTTAACAATGAACCTTACCTTTTTCTTAAAAAAAATACGCGAAGCTTTCATATCTTAATATTATATATAATATTACTTTTTAGAGATACTCCATAAACATGAATTGAAGGTGCATTTCTATAGAGAGAAATACTATTTTTTTTTAAATTTAATGATTAAGGAAATTTTTTTTAATGATGTTGTGATTTTTTTTAAATGTTTATGATGATTAAAAAATGTATAAAAACAAGAAAAAAAACAGAAATACATGCTTCAAGATGTATTTTTGAGAGATGTTTTCGGTGACTCTAGCACCGCTCTTCTATAGAAGATCCTAGTAAAGTGATTGCCGTTGAACTCTTGTCCCACATTATAGGTCGGAGGTGCATAAAGTTGCTAACTAAAAGTGGAAACAAGAAAAAGATTTGGTAGTTTCACGGGCTACCCAAAAGTTAGAAGTGGTTAGAGAATGCATATTATCACAAGAGTTATGCGAAATACAAGTTTGTATATTAATATACTATTTGTAATAAGAATAACGTTAGATATAGTTATAATTTGTGTAAGTATTGCGTATTCTTTTTGAAAAAGAGTGGTGTATAGTGTACACCCTTAAAAAAAATTAAGTTTTCATACGAGTCTCAAATTTATTTATTTATTTTTTAAAATATGATATTTGCACATTTTATGACTGTAAATATTATTTTTCACTCCTACATTGACAGTAATTTTATTTATAGTCATTTTGAAAGGTTTTCTTTTTCATTTTGAAGTTGATTTAAGTTTATTATTATTATTATTGTTATTATTTATAATATATTAATGATGTAGCATGCTAATTATATCCCTTTTTGGTTGGTTATGTATTTGTGATGTGTCATCGTATAATTATTTTTAGATGTGACAAGTGAATACCACGCTAGCCATAAAATTAACAGATATTGGACAAAGTAATAACTTCGAAATTCAAAATATACAATAAGTATATTTTTTTAAAAATAAATAGAGTAATGTTAAAAACAATTTTAAGGTATATAAATCTTGTAGTCTCTTAACAAAATGAAACCCATCATTAAAAAAAATATTTTTTCATATGAATTTTAAACTTACCTATTTTTTAAAATAAGTGTGCAAAATTTGCACACCTTAAAACTGCCTACCAAAGTAAAAGTGAAAGGGAAGGCTGCTCACATTGCTCGACCGAGAATGGACTAAGCGTATGTTTGGAATTGCGGTAGAAAATGTAATTTATAATTTTAGGATTTATAGCTTATAATTTAAGTAATATGTTCTACTATTAAAAAATTATTTACTGTTTAGTAACCATATGTTTAAAACACTTTGAGACATATTACGTTTATTTGGAAACAAATTTAAAAAGTGTTTTTCGAAATAGAAATGACGATTATTTGAATGTTTAAAGATTATATCCATATTTTTAAAAATTTGAAAATTGTAATTATTTTAAAGTTGTATGTGTATTTTTATCTATTAACAGTCTTTTTAAAATTTGAATTGCGTTCCATATTATCTGGAAAAGCACGTTTGAGGAAAAATATCAAAATAATATGTTTCCTCAAATGTAATTTTTAACTTATTTGAGATTAAAAATATTTTAATATATTACACTAAAATACATAATTTTTTTTATTAAAAAGTTTTTAAGGCTATTTAAATACTTTTTAAGGCTCGTAACGCAATTCCAAACAGGCCTAAGTCTAGCTTGGTAGGTCAAATAACCCTTTTGTGTGCATAGGATTTGAGACTACATCATGCCCACATTCTTAGGTGGGGGCCATTGTCACGTCCCCTAAGATTTTTTTTCAGACAAAAATTCTATATGCAGTTATTTTTGTACACTCCACTAATGTGATTAGTTGAGTATTAAAAAATTTAATACAGTCAATTATATCAGTAAAATGCAAAAAAATATACAAAAATAACTGTATATAGCATTACTCTTTTTCAAAACCCTATAGCAATACGAAACATTTTCAAAATCATATCTTAAATTCCAGCTTTGACCCAAATAAATTATCTCATCTAATATCGTTCCATTGTAAGTTTTTCCTTATTCAATTTGATTTTTTCACAATCAATCCTGCAAAATTATTTCGTTTACTTAGGTACATGCTATTTCAAAATAATGTAAATAAATAAATTATTTAATATAAGAGTCAGGCTAGTGTGCGCTGCAAGTGACCACTAGTGTAAAATTCATCTTTTATTTTTATCCCTTTTTTGATTTACGTTTTTTTTATCATTTTTAAATATTTTAAAAAATTTAAAAAATACATTAATATACTAAAAACCACTTCTTTAACTATTAAATAAAAAAAATATTCACTAAACAATCAAATAGAGCGATCAACAACGAGCGGCTGCTGTACAATAACTTTTCTCTTAATATAAAAGTCTAAAACTTAAAAAATATATTATCTTTTCTTATTACCGGCTAGCGGCTACCAAAAGTAAAAGTTTTCATGTAACGTCACATTTTCATCTATTCCTAATTATAGTTTTTATTGGATTATTCCTATATTGTTACCATCCCCATTCACACATTTACATTTATAAACGTTCATTTTTCATATATAATTTTATAATGTATAATTATTAATTTTTATATAATTACGTACAAATAAAGCAACTCCCTAGCCGCCTAGTGAGTCAGACCATAAAAATAGATTTTTATAATACAGATGCTATTTTTTCAAAAGAGATACGGAGTTTTCACGTCTTAAATCTAAAAAATAAAAATAAAAAATCATTTTTCTGCTTTAGAAATGAAATGCAAAACCGTCTTCCAGGAAAGATGGTCGACCTCTCAGAACATCCCACAAAATCTTACATCATGCAAAGGCATCGAGATTGTAACCAATGTAATCGATACTACTTTTGTCTGTCTGAGCTATGACGCCAGATTTCTGCAGCAGGCGTTGAAACAGTTCTAGCCAACAAAATTGGTGTTGGTTTATGAACTTCGTCACATTCTACCAAGCACTCCAAAATGGGATTAACAAAAAAACGTGCACGCTAATTTTCCTGCAAAGGGAGTTTTCAGTGACTCTTCAAGTTCTCGAAAGCCTGTGTCTGGTTCTGCGGAAGGGCCAACCTCCGAACCTCGTCATATACCTGCTATTCCAAATTCAACGAGACTTAAAAGTAAATCTTGAATATGCCTTCTGTACAATTCCTAAAGCATATACGTACGAGCTTTGTTATTTGTAGGCTTCACACACCATATACCATACTTTTTTTTATTTTAATTTTTAATTTTTTTTAGTTTTATTCTTCTTAAAATATTTGAATTCTTTTACTCATCATTCATAAACCACATATCTGATAAGAGAAAAAAATTAAAAAAAATAACAAAAAGAATTGTGTTATATTAGACTTATGAATAGAATTTTTCTATACTAAAACTTGATGATTTGAAAGATGGACCATCAAATTGTGAGTAGAAATTCTTCTCTCTACTGCTAATAGGCATGGGCCTAGCCGCCTAGCAACCAAAAAAAGAATAAAACAGAGCAGATACAGCTACATCTGACATCCTAAATCCCACCTTGTCAATTCAAAATGCAAGCCAAATGAAAGTTGGCTTGAAGTTGATAACCATCTAAATTGTCAACTCATGGAAGGAAGATTTGTTATCAAAGTAACAAATACTAGAGCTAGAGCAATCGTACAAATAGATAGAATTCTTCATTTCCCCATGTTTTTTCAGTTTTGGCACATTTCAAGCACTGGGAGGGAGAAAGAAAGAAAAAGGGGCAAGAACAATGAACATCCCGACAGTCGTATGGGAGTGGAACTCAATTCAGAAGTGGAGCACTACTTTCAACGAGAAAAAACAAAAACACATTTCAAATAATAAAATATGGAAAAAATTGACTAAGCTTCCTTGATCCTTGGAAATATTTGTACTGGGACCCCAAATTAAAACATTCCAACATAAAAACATTGCACAAAATTTAGAAAAGCACTATAGGAAACCCCAAGACGCAGTAATTTGTGATAGGCTAATAATGAAACTCTGGTACCGATGTGTTTATATAAAAGCTTAACTGTGATTGGGTATCACACTGAAATTTTGCTCTTCAAAAGTAGTTGATTCCACTTATACATTGCAAATGACGTGGATCCAGCCTGTTCCACATTCAGCACACCCCACATGGTCCCAAGAGAACACTTAGGGGTTGGTTCAAGTGGTAAAGGCCTTAGTCTTGCAGTATGCTCACTCCAGATCTAAGGTTTGAATCCTCTTAGTTGTAAACAATTCTTAGGGACCATCGGAATTAGTTGCAAGAAATTCCTTGCCGAGGGCACGTGCACCCCCGGGATTAGTTGGAACAGACACCCGGTGCCAATAAAAAAAGAAAAGAAAAGAAAGAAAGATAGTCCCATGAAACCAATGAATCCTTACCCTCTAGAGAACCATAAAGCAATAGAAAAAGAATATCAGCCTCCAAAGTTACCACTTCGGCACCCTAACAACCTTCTCAATCTTAATTGTATCGGTTCTTTAATTACTCTGTTGAGCACAGCAAAACATCTGAGGCTCTGACATGACAGCCAAATTCATAACTATAAGTGCTTACTCTATTCGTTTTGTAAATAACTGAATAAACCATACCTATTAAAAAATAACTGAATAAACTATATGAAAAAAGTTCTGTTGACAACATTCATCTTAGATAAAAGAACTGGAATGATAATCATATATGTAGAAATAACTTTAACATGCATTTGAAGGACATAACTGTCATAACTCTAACTCATGTAGGGAACTGGGCACAGAAAAATGACATGTACGAGTGGCGTTGGGCCTTTTCTAGTTTAAAGGAGTGTGATATTTTGTAGCATACTGACCAGATATGTAACACTAATTAATCATTCTTGATTATCAATTTTGGGCGGCAGCACATAGACTATCAATATGCCATGAATCATTGACATGCCGTTAGAAATGGGTGAGGGTTTTACATTTGTGTACTACTTAATCAGACAGAACATGCAAGGTGAACTTGCAAGAAACGTTTGAGACCATAACCCAAAATTTTCAGTTCACACTGTAGCATGACATTCGAAAGTCAATTTGAGAATCCAACAGGGAAATGAATGCTAACCAACAAAATGATCCCATATAACATAAATAATAGGTCTATTCATATAATAAGAGGAAAAAAACAATTCATATCATATGAGGAACATGAAAAATCACGAGTTTACCTATTTGCTGCACTTGTGATCTTATTGTTCCAAAACCAAATTATCAGGAACCTGTGCAAAATTCAATAACATCATATTTCCATATAAAAAGTCTCATACCATCCAAAAATAACTACAAATAAAAAGCTATCCATCCCAAAATACAAATAATTGTCCAATATAATACAACCATTGGTTTCAATACATAATACACAAAAATGTGCTCTGTCATGTGTCCATGAATTATATTCAATACAGAAATTTTTGGAATATTAAAATTAAACCACCTCATTGTGCCGATTGTGATCCATCCAAGTCAAGTTGCACTGGTTGTGATCCATTCAATCCAAATTGCATCTGTAACGAATAATATTCAAATATTAATGTGATATCGATATTACTATTCAAATATTTTAAATTTTTGTGAACTTACATTTTCTTGACTTGCAATCACTGTTTCTCGAAGCTGGGTTCCATTGATGTCAAAAGCTGAGCTGTCTGGAATAGACTGATGATAAATACTCGTTAGGAAACGGGAGAATATTGTAATTCAAATATAAATATATAACTATTAATATACCTGCACGCCACCAACATTGGACATATCTATCTCTAAAGGGCCAAATAAATTTCTGCAAGTATCCACGACTGGTGTATCTCGTCCATCTCGCTAATAATCAAGTAACAAATAACAAAACACATTAATCATATTTGCATTAATAAAATATAAACAAACATGTAATATTAAAAATGTGCACCTCTTTACGTTTCCCCTTAATTGGTATTTTCTTCGTCTTCGCTTTAACTTTCTGCATGTCTTTCTCCATCCTGGATGCTCTCCTTAGAGATGGAAGTCTGTCTTTCCCTCTAACAACTTGTGAACTGAGTACTTGTTTTGAACTACCAACTATAGTTGTATCCTTTGTCGTACAACCAACATTGGAACCCGTTAGGATCATCGATGGGGGTTTTTGGTTGTCACGATATAAGTCAATCATTGCATATAACTTATTAGTTGCATCCTCAGTATGCTCTTTTGAACCCGCTGCATAAGTAATCATTTGATAGCAGATATTCAATAGACTTGAATATCTGTTCGTATCTGCCCGCTGATTCCCTGCGTCATAGCTGCTGTGGATTAAAGTATATCTCCTTTTGATGTCCTTCCGCCATCGATCTAAAATATACCTATCTGGCAATGATTTTATCCCGTTACACTTGAATACGGCCAAAATGTGCCTACACAGTATCCCCCCTCATCTGAAATAACCCACATGAACACTTTGTAGTTGCATCTTCCTCACTAAAGTCCACAGAATGTGTAATCAGCTTGGTAAACTCTTCCACACAAACTTCATCTTCTACTAGATATGTCTTTATTCCACCATCCCTCTTAAGTAAAACTGGATCCATATCAATAATGCCGGTAATCTGCTGTTGAACTTCCTTGAATTTTGCATTCGTGTACAAATCTTGAAATCTCTTTTCAATTGGAGATCTAGATATGCAGGGAATTGTGGAGTTGAATGAGTGGAAGTCCGCGCTATTTTCATTCTCAATTTTCTTTTTCAATTCCTCGTCAAATTGGTCGACAAACTCTTTCAAGTTTGTCTTAGAATGCACATAACTGTCAAAAAAGGCATTCATGCTCTCGTTTCGCTGGGTTGTACTCATTCCAGCCCAAAAAAACTCTTTCAAAAATACCGGTACCCAATGCTCACGCTCAGCGAATAAACTCTGCAGCCAGGCATTCTCATGCAAGTTGTATGTGGTGATTAACTCATCCCAACATTTCTCAAACTCTTCAATGGTTTGGGTGTCATATACACATTTCATCAATGCATTTTTCAGCCCACTTTTGTAGGAACCATGGGAGCCAAGCTTCTCAGGGACTTTCTTCATTATATGCCACAAGCAAAATCTATGTCGACTTTCTGGAAAGACAATAGCAATTGCATTTTTCATCGCTCTGTTCTGATTTGTGATAATAGCTTTTGGAGCTATACCATCCATACACTGCAACCAGGTCTGGAATAACCACACAAAGGTTTCTGTATCGTCATTGGAAATCAATCCTGCTCCCAACAGAATTGATTGCCCATGGTGGTTTATACCAACAAATGGTACAAATGGCATCACAAATCTATTTGTTAGGTATGAGGTATCAAATGTGACCACATCTCCGAAATATTGGTAGGCTACCCTACTACGGGGGTCCGCCCAAAAAACATTCTTTAATCTCCCGTCTTCATCTAAATCCATCAATGCAAAAAATCCAAAATTTTTGTACTGCATCCTAACAAAATACTCTCGAAGCGCTCTAGCACCACCTTTCCCAAGTTGTAGATGTATTGCCTTATCGATGTAATTACAACAATCATTTTCCAAATACGAGAGGTTCTCAAGAGATCCAAAGCTCTTATTCATTCGGATGCTAGCTAAGTCGTTTGTATCTAGGACTCTTTTTACGGTTTCACTCACTTCTCTATTACATCGAAAGAAGCGGGATTTCTGTGGATTGAGGCTGTGATTATGGATATTATAAACTGTTGTCAACCGCATCTTTCCCTCAACTTTTAAGGCATTAATTTTTGCCTTACATTCCGTCTTTCCTGTCGGACGTGGTTTGGCGACATTCAACGTCCTATTCCGGGCCTTCCCACCACGGGCACAAGCAAGAGTGACATATCTAACAGTCTCATCCTCTCCCCTCTCACTCCTTTTTGTCATCACCCCAAACCCGCATTTCTTAGCATATTGCTTGTAATAGGTCATTAATTCTTCAAAAGAATTAAACTCCATCCCCGACTTTGGCTCCTCAATCATGTCACCACCATCCATTTGGACACACTTAGGTGTCCCAGCACTGCCATCCTCAGTTTCCCGTGAATTTGGTCCATCCTCTTTACTTTCCTTATCAACTCTAGAAGAAATACATGGCGCTTCAATTTCCCTACAATCGGGTGTATCCTCTATATGAATTCTTGAGCTCATTGCGGAGCTTGTAGTAATGAGAGGAATCGGAGGTCCCATCCCATATTGAAATTGATAACCAACATTCTGCTTAAAGCACAAAAATGAAAGCAATATTAAACTTCCAGGAAAAGCAAAGTTATAAAAAGAAAAAGAAAAAAAAAAGACACGAACAGAATTGCATCACCACCTGAATGTTGCTTGGATATTGGTTGCCATCTAGATGTGGCATAAAAGACGATGACCTTGTAGGCCCTGGTCCATGCCAACCGTGCATGTAATTTGAATGGTTTGGAGCAGTTTTTGGTATGTCCTAACATAAAAAACAATAATGATAATTAGCAAGCACAAGGTTGATGTATTCATCCAATAAACATCAATTCAACACATTCCTAAAATTTTTTAAAATAATATAACATACTGCGCTGGGAGGATTTGAGTTAGATGGTGTTAGCGGAGATGAGTGTTCTTCTCCTTTTTCCATGCTGACAATCCCAAGGAGAGCTATATATGCGCTTCAGTAAATCCAATGGATTTCAGTGATGACAGCTATACCCTGAAAGATAATAGATTCCACACAACGTAGAAAACAATTCAAACATGAAATAAGACAAGACTGGCATAAATTCTAACCACACATCAAATACATCCGGGCAAGCGTGTTGTCATAACTGTAGTCCGTCTTAAAATTGCAACTTGCAAGATTTCTGGATTTTTTCATCATATGAAGCACTATAAGTTCCACAAACAAGCATCTGCTCACCAGAAGTTAGATTTCCTAGCGCAAAGAACACAAACAATACCTTTCTAACATATTTGTACCTACTTCAACATGTTTAGTATATGCTATCCCAGTTGTAAAGATATCCGTAAGCTCAACTACCACATGACCAGCTAAAGAATTTTATGTCTGAGTGAGTATCTGGCCAATGACCATGTACTTTAATCTGATTAATGTATAAAATATCATAAATGTGTATATTTACTAAAGCACAAGAGAGTTGTATAAAATGCTTCGTTTATATTGTATGTAGATGGTAAATAACTTAATTGTCATGTTACATATTACTCTAATAAAGATACCACCATCTTGCTCTTAAAACCTTTCTTTATTGTATTTTACGGATTTCTTGTAATTTATACATCATTATTAATAATGTGTGCTTTACTTCAACCAGGTGTGTGCCTGTGCTTGTGCTTTGCGCCTCGCACCTAGGCTCTAGACAGCATTTGAGCTTTAAGAGTGCCTCACTTTCACTAACCACCAATACTGCACAAATCACTTGCCAACAAGAGGATAATTATCATATCCACGCAAAGAGCAGCTAAATTATTAAAGTAAATAATTCACCGAAAGTCAAGAAAAGCTCACCACTTCTCAAAGAGCCAAAGAAACAAAGAATTATCTACCGATGCCCATGCCCAATGAATCTTGGGAAAACTTCCACATAAAGCATTTCCTTCCCCACCAGCAGCATTATATCTTTCAATCAGTACTGGAGGTAGCTCCGAAGTATCGACCACCCCAACCAAGGGAGGCCACTGCAGTGAATTTACACAACATTAGACTACGTGAAGATGGGAGTAAACAATCCATTTCCAACAATCCAGGATGTCTACAGAGGCAATCTTTACCATCTAAAATATCAAAAAGTTAATGCAAAGAGCAACAAGCATTAGGAATGAACAGAAAATGAACATAACCATAATGATAGTGATGACAATAACAATAAAATATTATATTTCAATGAATGACATCGTAAGCCATACAATTACATTAGTACATAAGCTTATGGTTATTAGAAGACCAAAACAAAGCTAAAAAATCTCTGTTCGTGCATATTACAAAAAAAAGTGGAAGGTTGTTCAAAACTCCACTTCTCAGATTAAATCATTGAATAAAACTTTCAATTAGCTAGAGGTTTTATTCATTATGAACAAATATATATATGTATATATATGAAGAAATAAACAAAGAAAAACACATATCGCTTCTTGTTCTTGCTAAAAATGCAATAAGATGACCTCAGTTAAACACAGTGCTGGAAACTATTATTCTTATCTATCCTGCCTCCATGCACAGACAGATCCCAACACAAACCCCTTTCCCACCTCTTACGATCCATCATAACCAAAAGGTTACAAGACAGTAAAATCGGGTTACTTCTATATGTTACTCATTAAATACTGATGGCAGACTGCAGTAACCACATTACAAAAGGAAAGACTTCTTCAAAACCGCAAAAGATTAAGCATTTAAGCAGGTAATGGGATCATATCAAGCATGGAACATCATTAATCCTAACAATTGACTTATTGTTTCAGCAATATTTTTATATGAATTAAAAAACTACAAAAACATCAATATCAATCAGGTTATTTATTCTTAAAATCACAAATTACCCACATATAATTCGGCTATACATATTTCACTAATTATAATCTGCGCATATCAGAAATGTTATTCCAATACAGCCACAACATCCCTTTTTTTAGCTGAAGAACATGCCGTTCAATGAACTTATGAGCCTTACAATCATCAAATATTTTTTAGACAGAAAAATTGAAAATAGAGATTTTCTAGTTCCCTTCTACTGCCTATCATTATATTGAAAAAGGATACCCAACTAGTATCAACAACTGTAAAGCAGTATGACTTTTGTCACATAACATCAGAAACATTACCATATAATGACTTTTTTATGGTAAAGCCACCAGTCTGTCTCACTAAAAAGCTGCTGTATGAAACAACTATGATAGACGTATGATACATAAAACTACTCACATACATGTTCTCTGTGCCAATCCACTAGAAGCAATTGTAAAGTAGATGTGGAATTAAAAATAAAAAATAAAAAAAATTAAGTATCAGATAGAACAACTAATTTGTGAAAATACTTAAAAGGAACTCAAGGCAACTTTTATATTGATGTGTAATTCTCAAGTCTGATTAGTTTCTTTAACTTACTAAAGAGTTTGTGATACTAGGATTGGTTTAAACTGAATTGTGAAGATATTATATGGGCACGTGCAAAGTCCTCACAATACTATTAGAGCTACCAGATCCGCACTATATGAACAAAGATGGGCACCAATAATAACTATTACTTTCAGGATATCTCTTAGACGTGACTACTGTTTTTTTATCAGTAAATAGGAATTTTATTAAAATTAGGCGAAGCCAAGTACACGGGATATATACGAGAACCACATCTATGCATGAATGTCTAAAGATATAAGAAAATCATGTACATTCATGCCATTAAAGTCTATTAAAATCGACCAATGAAATAATGTATGAATAAAAAAAGTTCAAATCTCGACCATTGTCCATTCCCGATCCTCAAAACTTCGACCATTCCTCTCCATTCATATGCACCACCATAGGCAAATCGGTATCATCTTCCACATCACTGCGATTTGAGAATTACCTCGAATGCCTTGCAAGCTGGCCAAAAAGTCAACAACCCTTCTCAGCATTACCCAAACGAGTCCCACTCTAGCAAAGATATCATTCCATAAGGTCATGGCTACATCACAATGCAATAATAGGTGATCCACAGACTCCCCACTTTTCTTACAGATATAGCACCAATCCAATACAATCAATTGGAGTTTTCTTATATTATCTAAGGTAAGAATCTTCCCTAATGAAGCTGTCCATACCAAATAAATAATAATAAAAAAAGGCCTTCAGGGGGGCCTTAGTCTTCCATATGTTCTTCAATGGGAATGTTCTTATAGATTGTGTCACGAGGGACTAGTATGACTGTACAGTAAAATTCCCCTTCTTGGATTCTGATCACATAATCTTATATGTTGCTCTAGTCACTGTACAAGTATACACAAGGTTGAAAAAAATCTGTAAATGTGTCAATTTCCCAATCTTGGGTGGCTCTAACGAAAGTGATATTCCACTGAAGAGAGCCACTAGAAAGATCCATGTGCTTTGCTACAGAAGCCTCCTTTCTTCGAGCAATGCTGTATAGTGTTGGGTAGGCTTCTTTGAGGATTCGATCTCCACACCATAGGTCATTCCAGGATTTAATTTTGGAATCATCCCAACTACAAAAATGTGTATCGAAGAAGATTGGTCCAGCCTCTTCTTATTTGTTTTCAAAGCCCCACCCATGTGATTTGCTCACCTCATTCGAGCACCATCCTCTCCACAGTTCACCATATTTTAACTCAATAATCACCCTCCATAAAGCTCCCCTCCCTTTGTGATATCTCCACCATCATTTACCCAATAAAGCCTCATTGAAAACCAACAAGTTCCAAATTCCCAGCCTGCCTTCTCGTATAGGGGTACAAACCGTAGCCCAATTCACCAAATGAACTTGAATTCTTCGTCTATTCCCCCCCATAGAAAATCTCTTTGCAATTTGTCTATCAGATGAGCCACTTTGCATGGTATTGGAAATAAAGATAAGTAAGTTGGCGAGTTGTATAGAGTATTTTATCAATGTAACTCTATCACATTTGGACAAAAAAATCCTCTTCCAACTCGCCAGCTTACGCTCCATTTTTTCCAACACTCCATCCCAAACAGACAACAATCTTAAGGAGGCACCCAATGGGAAGACCAAGATACTTCATTGGCAAGGTGGATACCTTGCATCCTAGAATATTGGCCAAGATCAAAACACTTGGAACATTTCCAACCAGAACTAATTCTGACTTGGCGAGATTCAATTTCAAACCCGAAGCGGCTTCAAAGCAAAGTAAAAGACCCCGCAAGGCTTGAATATGATTATGACTAGCCCCACAAAAGACAAGAGTATCATCTACAAATAAGAGTTGAGTCATCTCAAGTGTGCCGATTCTTGCATCCCCTATGACAAATCCAAATAGAAATCCACATTCCACAAGACCTGCTAAAAGCTTCCATTATGAAAACAAAAACTAATGGAGATAGGGGATCACCTTGCTTCAAACCTCTCAAACTTCCAAAGAACCCATTGGGGCACCATTTACCAAGATAGAGAAATGTATGGTGGAGATGCAAATTTGATCCAAGAGCACCAGCTCACTCCAAGTCCACACCTCTTGAGCATGTTTAATAAAAAACTCCTATTTATGCGATTGTATGCCTTCTCCATGTCAAGTTTGCATAATAACCCCAGTTCACCAGACTTGATGCAACTCTCCAAGCATTCATTGGCAATGACAACCAAGTCAAGGATTTGCCAACCTTGTATGAATGCATTTTGGGATTGGATATGATCTTCTCCAATATTGTACTCAATCAAATAGCCAATAACTTCAAAAGAATTTTGTACATTCTACTCACCAAGCAAATAGGATGAAAGTCCTTAATCTCCACCACCCCAAGCTTCTTTGGGATAAGAGTAATGAAAGTAGCATTTAGGATTTTTTCAAAAATACCTCGTTCATGAAACTCATGGAAGAAGCTCATGATGTTGTCTTTAACTACCTCCCAACATACCTTAAAGAAGGCCATAGTGAACCCATCAAGACCTGAAGCTTTGTCACAGGCCATAATTCTCACCACCTTGCGAATCTCCACCTCCTCAAAAGGCCTCTCTAGCCAACTTGCTCCTTGCTAATTGATTGACTAAAAAAAAAAAGGCCATCCAAACAAGGTCTCCAAGAAAATTGTTTCGAAAGTAGTAGTGCATAGTAGTTGGTAATATGATCCGTGATCTTAGATAGATTTGATGTAATCCTCCCATTTACCAATTGGGACTCAACGATATTGTGTCTTCTATGTGAATTAGCAGTGCGACGGAAGAACTTGGTGCATTTATCCCCTTCTTTTAGCCATAAAGCCCTAGATTTTTGTCTCCATGAGACCTCTGCCATTAAAGCCATCCTTTCAATATCCGAGGTGACTTGCTTTTTGGGAGCCTTTTCTTCTTCTGCAAGCCCCCTCTCCTCCTCCACGTCCTCCAAACCTTGTAATTCGTCGAGTAGGGACTTCTTTCGATGCTCCGCATTCCCAAACATTTGCTTATTCCATTTCTTCAAGTCCTCCTTGATAACCTTTAACTTACAAGCCAGCACATAACTCAAGTTGCACTATATGAGATAGGAAGACCACCATTGTCTAACTCGCTCAATGAAGACTTTGGATTTCAGCCACGTTCTCAAACTTGAAATATCTTTTACCTCCCTTTATACCTCCACAATCACTGAGAATGGGGAAGTGATCCGAACATAATCTTGGAAGTTGTTAAGGATTGGATCCGGAAAATGTGCTTCCCAATCGGGCGAAATGAGGAATCTATCAAGTCTTGACCAAGCTAGATGTTCTCTATTACTAGACCATGTGAATGTGCCACCCACTAGAGTAGGGGCAGAACAAGGAGATCTGGTTTGGGGGGGTAAGTTATAAAAAAAATAATTTGGGGAGGGGACAAATACTAATTTTCATATAGTCTACTTTACAATAAAAAAAACCTTTAAAATTTTAATTTTTATCAAATTTATCAAATTTTGGGGGCGCCAAAGCCCTCCCAAGGCCCTTAGTACTTCTGCCCCTACACTAAAGGAATGTCCAAAAGATCTTGCTCATAAATAGTCTAAAAAATCCGTCATTGCTGAGCTAGAGCTAGGATAGTCGTTTGCTTGGAAAGCGAGTGACGTTAAAATCTCTCCCAATTCACCAAGGAAGGCTCCATAAGCTACAAAGACCAGCCAATTCATCTCAGATGCCTCCTCTCAGAATTAGTATTGGGACCATAAACACCGGCAAAGGATCATTGATAACTATCTTCCACATTAGTGAAAGAAGTAGCCACCGTATATTCCCCCACACACTCATCCGTTTTTTCCACCACTATTTTATCCCACATTACCAAGATGCCTCCCAAAGCCCCCTTAGATGACAAATACGACCACCCCACATGACAACAATTCCACAAACTCCGTATGATGTTATGGGAGATGAGTTCCAGTTTTGTCTCTCGTAAAGATACAAGATCCACCCTCCAACTACAAAGCTGGTTTCGTACTTCGGTGCACTTATATAATTCGTTGAGCCCCCTTACATTCCATGAGACTATTTTGAGCTTCAAAAAACCACTGATTTTGCCCTACCCTTTGTCCCACCATGACTCGCACTTCCTTTATAATTGACCGAACAAGTAAGTCGCTCTAATTCCCTTTCCCTTTTCTTGGCTGAATGGCTCTTCATGGTTGCATTGGATTGCCCAGCTTCAATGGCAGCAAGTAAGGCCAAGAACTGATTATCATAACCAATACATGGGAGCCCGACACACAATTCAATCTCCTTGGCTTTAAGTAAAACCCGAACTGATGCTAGTTATTCTTTCAGTGGGGACATTGAATTCAACGGAGTAGGCTCAACCCAATGATCATCAGCTCCAATATTCCTGCCTGCTGCTACCTTTGCCAACTGGAACTCTCCCTCGTTATTATTGTGTTTAGAGACTCTAGGCTTGAATATAACGAAGGTGCCAGCATCGGTTTGGTTGTCACCCTCAGAACTGTCCACCATCAGCATCGTAGTGTCCATTAGAGGCTCCCGTGCAAGCACAGCAGCTATAGGACTTCCAGCTGTGTCAAAGAACGTTGCTAGCTCACTTTGGCCCTCTTCCTCTATCCGGTGTAAAAATATAATTCTGTATGCCACCATTGCCATATGTCCATTTTGAAAACAAATTTCCGTGACTACTCCATCCCTGGATGATGACATCATGATATCAAAATAAAGCTGAGCATGAAGGTACAACAGCGCAACACGAGCCTTGATAAGGATGATGTGTGTCAAATCCATGTTAAGTATGTATTACATTAATCTAGGCTTTACAAGGTCTTACAAGCCAAGGGTAACTAGTCCTTTTAGACTATTGCACATATGTGATTAACGTATGCTTAAATCATTGCAAAAGTTGCTTTTTTGAGGCTAACACACTCTATACTTGCATTGAACCTTTTTTTTTATAAGAACAAATTTTATTAGAAACGAATGTATAAGTGAAGCTCATGTACACATGAAGTTTACAAAAGTAAACACCTAAATACATTCTCGGAAAGCCCATGTACTTGAGTTGTACCTTTTGCATTTTAAAGAAATATTTATTACTCATAATGAAGAATGCTTACAAAAAAATGTAGCACTTCACATCTATTTTTTGATTGGAAACTTCACGTCTATTTTTTGTTTTGTCAAGCCATGAAACACAAAAGTCGATAAAGAAGAATAAATGCATATGACCTGCAAAACAAACAATATAGTTCCAAAACTACACTAATCACAAAGCTTCTAGTGACATAGGACTAATGCAGTCCACCAAATTGTGTAAATAAATATTGGAATTGGTCTTCAACCATATATGATCAGCTCAAACTACAACATTGCATTGTTCTTACAGTCCACTCCTCTTTCTAACTGCAAAGTGATCATTCTTTTTTCTTTGACAAGTAAGATAAGGTTATATTAATAACTGAGAGTATGAAACACCACTACAGAGGATGTATACAAGTGCTAAAATTTGATAGAATGTAGAAATAGAGGGTTCTACACTATTGAGGACCACTATTCGCAATATTCTTGATTGTGAGCAGCTTCAGGGTGGTAAACGACATTTCAAGTTAAAAAATATGTGAGCTAAAATCAGAATCCTGAGGAAAACGTTTAATGGTGGGATTGTTATAGTTTTCAAGACACTCCAAGTTATTCTTTGACATGTAAACTAGAAGCTAAGCTCTGAAAACGGATTTATAACTTTGGAATGCGGTAATATTCATTGATCTTGGTAAGAGAGAGAAGCTTCTGTTTGAAGAGTTAAAAGGGCATTGAAGTGATTGAGGAAGAAAGACTATAGGATGTTGAAAGAGAAGTTGAGGAAGGAAAACCTATTAGTGATTTGGAAAGAACAACCTTGTTGGAAAGGATATGATGGTGACAAAAATTGAGATCTCTATGGTTTCAGGAGGGGGATCAATGTACAAGTTCTTTCGTAAAGTGGCCAATTCATTAGGAGGAACAATACCATTGACTCATTATCAATTAATGGCTTCTTCTGATCCTTTGGAGATTAGTAATCACATCATGTAGTTTTATCAAGATGTGTAATTGGAATAATTCACTTGGAGGCTTATGTTGGATGGACTTTCCTTTGCTTTGCTTGAGGATGAAGCCCAATGGTTGGACAGACCCTTTTAGCATTTGGATGGGACTAATATTTTAGGATTCCTCAAAATCCTAAAAGACAATCCAGTTTGGATGGAATGATGAGAGGGAATCCAAATGCCCATGAGAATCCAGATTCCGTTCCCAACCCCCATTTGAAGGGAATTTGGATTTTCCTAAATGAGTAAGAATCCACATTCCCAATCCCTTAGGGATTCCTTTCTATTTTAAATGGGCATATATACCCCTTTTTAGTTTTTAAATTACATGTAATTTTATTTATATATAAAACTAAGTACCTATTTGGTTTCGAGTTTGAGAGCTTAAAAAGCACTTTTCATAGCCTAAAACTCTTTTAAAAAAAAAATGATACGTTTAGTAAAATTTGAAAAAGTGCTTTAAGAACCTAAAAAGGTTGAAAATCCACTTTAAAAAAAAAAAAAAAAAAAAAAAACACCAAATTGAAACTTTTGTTGAAAAGCAGTTGCTGAGAACGCTGAAAACCACCCTAACAAATTTATAAGCGCTTTAGGTGTATGTTTCCCAAACAATAAATAGCTTTTCAATGGTAGAACTTTTTAACAAAGCTTTACAATTTAAAGCTTTGTTACCTGCAACAATCCCAAACAGGAAACCAAACTTATTAGGCCAGAAAGAATCAAAGCAGAAGATTTACTTATAGCTAATACACGTAAGTCTGATTACTTTTTTTACTTTGATCGATAACTAAAATATGAATATGTGATTTAGGTTCTCATAGATACAGGGGCGAGTCCATTCCATATGCTACAGGTGACACTGATCTTTAGTTAATAACCTTTTTAACTCTTTCATTAACTTTTTCGGTTTTTGTTGGACATCATTTCAATTAATGCAATTTTATGCTACCATTTGACACAGAAATTTTATATTAATATTTTATTTTTATTTTTTTTACTTGATGAAATAAAAAAAGAAGAAATATTGAAAAAAACCTTATATAGCTCAAATAAATAATATATGGATATTTTGGGGAAAAAATTATTCCTCTAGGAATAAACTAAACGTTGGACTGTCATGTTACAGTGAATCCCATCATATCTCTAGTTATTTCCAAAAGTGAGTTTAATCGCATTCCTAGAAGTCTAGATTCCCAAGCATTACATTCCTAAGAATGAAGATGCTGGATGAAATGTTAGAGTCCGCAAACCAAATGCCACATTTGAGGAATGTAAGGTGTGGGAGGTAGCAAAAGCCATGAAAGGTGACAAGGCAATGTGCCCAGATAGTTATTCCAGGGCCTTTTTCCAAGTATGTTGGGATGTAGTGAAGGATAATGTCATGTAGGCGTTTTGGGATTTTCATTGGAAGGGTAAAGAAATTCAACATGGCGAGAGAAAGAAACTCTGAACCATATATTTACATCACCAAAGAAATTCACAGAACGCACAAAATGGAGAAACCAAAACAAGAAGATAAAGTCTACATCCCCAGCTGAATTGACAAACTGCTCAAAGTGAGACATAAAAGGAGGAAAAATCTCGGGTACCCAACCCATTAATTTCACTCTATTTATATATAGGAACATACATTCATATACATATACATTCAGAAATACATCTTGTTCATTCTCTCGGTAAATTTATAACAACTTAAACAAAGGAATAAAAATGAAAAATTCTTATATAAAAAGGAATAAAAACGAATCAATTCCAAAACTTCCAGTAGATAGTAATTCATAAAAATAAGAAAATAGGCGGGTAATTCATACAATTCACTTCTCTTCAAGTATCCAAAGAAAAGTTGAAATCACCTCTCTGGGATGAGTCGTATACGGGTGGCTGGCGTATCTCGAAGCTTCTAGGGCTTATTCGAGATCGAGCTGCGACGCAACTTCTCGGCCAATGCGGTCACTTACAACGAGACCAGCATTCATGACATCCCGCATCACAATCTTCTTCCCGCGACATCTCTTTTGAAACCCTAGAGCCGACGCAGAAAGCGAAATTATTTCTGAATCCCGGAATGGCCTGGGGTTGTGAAATTGCGAGCTCGAATGGGTCTGCCTTCCCTCGCTTTCTAGGGAACCAAACGAGGGAAATGTCGATTTGGAGAGAGAAAATCAAATTGTGAGGAGAGCCGGGAGTTTCATAGAGAAAAGAAAAGAGACAACAAGGAGGGAAGACGAGTCAGGACAGCGTAAGTAAAGGGTTTTGGCGCCGTTTGCAACTTACCCTTAACTTACATTAATTCACTTCATTCTAATTTTAAACTTAATATAATATCTAAATATTCAATTCTTAAATTATTAAACTCAAATAAAAAAGGTCAACTCTATAAAATGTATCATAGATGATGAGAATCGTGTGATTGATAATCCTGAAGAGGTGAGTTCCTTATTCCAATCTTTTTTTAAACATCTCTTTACTTCTTTTAATCCTGCCAACATAGAAGAGTGCCTTCAGAATTTGCATCCAGTGGTCTCTCCTGAAATGAATGTTGTTCTTACACGAGATATTTCTAATGAAGAAGTGGAGAGGGCTTTTTTTTCTATGAATGCTCTTGGCTCTCCAGGTCTTGATGGCTTTCCAGCTGTTTTTTACCAAACTTATTAGGCTGTTATTGGTGCTGACATATGTGATATTGTCAAGGCTGCTTTGCTATCTGCTGAGTGGCCTCAAGAATTCAATGCAACTCATATTGCTCTTATTCCTAAAGTTAAAAATCCTTCAAGAGTAACTGAATTTAGGCCCATAAGTCTCTGCAATGTAATATACAAGATCCTAGTAAAAGTTCTGGCCAACAGACTGAAACTATTTTTATCTCAATTGATTTCCAACACTTCGAGTGCATTTGTACCTAATAGGCTCATTACTGATAATGTTGTGGTAGCTTTTGAAGCTATGCATTCCATGCAAACTCAGATGAAAGGTAAAGAAGGTTTCATGGCATTAAAGCTAGATATGAGTAAGGCTTATGACAGGATTGAGTGGCTATTTCTAAAAGCTGTCATGATACGTATGGGTTTTGACTGTAAATGGGTTGAGGTGATTCTAAGATGTGTTTCTTCTGTTTCATATACTATTATTTTAAATGGGATTCCTCAAAGCCCTTTCAATCCTTCAAGAGGGATTAGGCAAGGAGACCCTTGATCTCCTTACCTATTTATTCTTTGTGCTGAATCACTTAGTAATCTGATCCATCAAGCTGAAGTTTCTGGTGCAATTACAAGTGTTCCTTTGGGTAGAAATCAAGTGAGTATTAGTCATCTGTTTTTTGCAGATGACTGTCTTCTCTTCTACAAAGCCAATCCTTTGGAATGGTCCAGGTTATCTCATCTTTTAGAAGTTTATGAGCAGGCAAGTGGACAAAGACTAAATAAGGAAAAAACTTCAATTCTGTTCAGCAAGAATACTAAGGCTGAATCTAGAGATCTTATCACTCAGATTGTAGGCATCCAGTCTTCTCAACCATATGACAAGTATTTAGGACTTCCTGTGGAGATTGGCAGATAAAAAACCAAAGCATTTAGAAGTATTATTGACAAAGTCAGAAAGAGAATCAGCAATTGGAAAATGAAGTACTTATCTCAGGCTGGCAAAGAAGTCCTTCTCAAATCCATCATTCAAGCTATCCCTACCTACTGTATGGGTGTTTTCAAGATTCCTAAGTCCCTTTTATTGGAAATTGGTTGGATGATTCAACAATTCTGGTGGGGTTAGAAAGCTGAGGAGAGAAAGATACATTGGTGTCAATGGGATCAAATGTACAAGGCCAAATCACTGGGTGGGTTAGGATTCAGAGATCTTGAACATTTTAATCTGGCAATGCTGGCTAAACAAGGATGGAGATTGATTCATTTCTCTGAATCCCTTGCTGCAAAGGTTCTGTCTTCTAAATATTATCCTGATGGCCAATTTCTCAATGCAACAATTACAAGGATATGGAGGAGTATCATGATTGCAAAACCACTATTAGATGAAGGTTTATTTTGGCGTATTGGAAATGGTGCAGATACTAAGATTTGGCAACATAAATGGTTGCCTATCCCTACTTCATTCAAAGTTCAAAGCCCTATAGGTTTGCTGAATTCAGAGGATACAGTTGCAGCTCTCATTGACCATGAAGCTAAAACCTGGAAGACAGAAGTGATTGATCAAGTTTTTCTGCAAAGGGAAGCTGAGATAATTAGACAAATTCCAATAAGTTTATGCAGCAGTTCTGATAAAATTGTATGGAGATGTACTTCTAATGAGATTTTTTCTGTTAGAAGTGCATATCATCTGCAATTTGAACTTCATTAGAGAGGAAAAGGTCAGAATTCTCATGTTCTTGATAACAAAGAAAATTGGAACAAACTTTGGAGGATCAAAGTTACTAATGCAGAAAAATTATTTTTGTGGAAAACATGTCACAATAGTCTGCCAACAAAATTAAATCTTTTCAGGATAAAGGTTGTTAATGATCCTCTATGCCCAATTTGTTACCAACAGGAAGAGTCCGTGGAGCATGTCCTGTAGGAATGCATGGCAGCTAGGGATGTGTGGTATCTTAGTTCCTCAAAATTGCATAAACAAAGTGTGCATCAGACCAGTTTCAGGAACTTTGTGCTACAAATGGTTCAGGATCTTAATGATGATATTTTAATTGAACTGGCTGTGGTGGCTTGGAAATTATGGAGAAGAAGAAATGATTTTATTTTTAACCATACTTTTTCTAGCCCTCATCTTGTTATGAAACAGGTTACACAGAAAATTGAAGATCTTGTTGTCCTCTCATCTCAGCAGGCTACGGATCCTACTCTCAATACCACTCAGATTCAACAGTGGATTGCTCCTCTTGTTGATGTATACAAGATTAATTGGGATTCTGCAGTGGATAAATTGCATTGCAAAGTGGGTGTTGGGACTATCATTCGTGATTGGGAAGGAAGAGTGATAGCTTGTATGAGGATGTGTAGACCTCTCTTTCCTGATCCATACATGGTTGAGGCTTTTGGTGCTCTGCATTCTGCTAAATTGGCAATGGACATTGGACTGAAACAGATCATACTTGAAGGGGATGCACTGAATGTTATAAATGATATTAAAGACAACAAAGCAAGCTGGAAACAATATGGGCTACTGATTAATGATGTTAAGCATTTGTTGCAGAATTTTGATTCCTTTTCGGTTCATTTCATTCCTAGAGGTTGCAATAGTTTAGCTCATTGCCTAGCTAGAGATGCACTTACCATTAATGATGTCCTTGTTGATATTGAGGATGTCTCTTCTTGTATTGCATCTTCTTTGTAATCCTTTGGTGATTAATACATTTGTTCCTTTCAAAAAAAAAAAAAATTATTAAACTCATTTCAATTTAAAACCTCTTTAAATATAAGACCATAATATTTTTCAACTCAATACTTGTTTACATGCAGGACTCACAAGCTTTTTCAACTTTACATAAATACATATAAATTTATCTTAACATCCGAATACATCTAAACTCATTTTAACTAAACCCTACAAAACTCACTACAGCATCTAACTCACTACCATTAATAAAGTACTCAACTCAACATTCAAATAGATCTTAAAAGTTTTATTACTCTAGGGCAAATTAAACTCTTGCCTTTAAATTAAGGAAAAATCTTCTTGCAAGCACACTTCGTGCATCAATTTGCACACCGATATTGATATATAAAACATATATTTAACAAAATGATGTGAATTGAAGACGAAAATAATTTTTATGAGATATGAGATTTTCTTCATCTTTCAATTTTTTTTTAATATTTTTTTAAATAAAAAAAGTCCTTGGTATGCGAATTGGTGCATAAAGTATGCTTGTACCTAGCAAAACTCATTATTAAATTATTTTAATTTATATATTTAACTTTATAAAAAATTTTATAATTAAAATATTTATTGTCAAAATTATTTTTAAAAATTTAATTTAAAATAGATTAATTTAGGTTTATTTTTTTTCATAAACTCTCATCTCTTCTCATTTAATCATTAAAAATTTCTTAAGCTCCCAAATAAAATACAAAAAATAATCAAAGTTTTTCTTATTTAAAAAATAAAATAATATTAAAAAAATAATATTATAATAATATTTTATTCAACTTTCATCTTTTATCTCATTTAATCTAATTTGTGTAATCAAATGAGGCCTTAATCTATATTCTAATGACTTCATTTTGAAGGCCAAGTTGTGGGCAAGCAATATTCAAATAATTCAAATTGATATCACATTTAGTGATTATTATTCTTCTAATAAGCTTTCATATTTACATTTATAGCTTAATCAATTTTTATTTTTAACGTAAACAGACAGACTCTCATTAATCAAGAATACAAAGACTCAGCAATTATGTGTTTGGACAAATTTTAGAACAGCATCGATAAGAACTCTATGTCTTCTATATCTAGGTCCAAGGCAAATTTTGCTAAGTTATGAGCCACATGATTTATTTCTCTTAACGTGATAATTGAATTCTAACATCTTTATATGAAATCCTCATCTAGTGGTGGGCGGTAATTCACCCAAACCTGCCTTGCCTGCCTCATCCACTCATCCTGCTAGGGGACAAGCAAATGAGTTGAAGGTGAGATACCCACCAACTCAATTTTACACATCTGCCCATATATCTATATATATATATGTATGTATATAAGCATCCTAAACTAGCCCTCATCTTATCTTTCTTCCCAGCTACCAACCTCTCTCCAAAGTTTCTCACATTAATCTTCTCCTCCTTCTCTTCCACTTTCTACTTTGAGAACTTTTGTCACGAAGAAACACATGGCACGGGTCACTACTCCTACAATGACCCATGGTCGTGGGTCTTTATTTGAGCTACATAATAAGTTTTGAAGAGTCATAAAGTGGAAACTCAATCCACATCTTTTAGTAGAGGCACTAGACAAGTAATGTAGGTAAATTCAAATAATATTTTTTGTTTAATGATTAATATTATATTGTTGTTTTATATTATGTTGGCTTGAAACATTTATTTTTTTGTGTATAGGAATTTGATTCATTTGAAATTGATGATCTTGCTGCCCACATGCAAAAAAGTCAACTAAAAGTTTATTTGGATGAACCTAGGGCAGATAAAAATGCAAACCATGATGTTCTTTCCTTTTGGAAATAAAATGAATTTCATTATCCTAATCCTGCTTATATGACTCGTAACATTGAGTATTCATGTTTCTACAATTTCATCTAAATCTACTTTTAATGTTGTGGGCGTATCATTGATTAGTCTAGGAGTGCATTAAAACCATATGTTATTGAAGTATTAGTTTGCATAAAAGATTGGTTATATGGCGAGAAAGGTAACCCTATTTTTATTTTATTAAATAATTGACTGTAATGTTTTCAATATAGTTATTTTATTTGACATAAAATTTAACTAATGACATTTTTTTTATAGAAATACAATAAATGAAACTGGACGGACTAATTGAAGATGTTATGGAGATGGATATCAATAAGAGCAAGGAGGATGCTTTATTTCCTCCTTTAAGTTTTAAAATTGTTTAGATCTGTGTTTATCATTATTGGGTTGTAACATTAAAATTATTACAATATGCTTATGCTTTTATTTTTTAGATTGTAATTTCAACTTATGAAATTATGCTCATATTTGGTATCGTTGAGGTTTTAATTTTGATGTTTTTCTTATTTGGATTATTATTTTGGACTTATGTAGTTAGTTTTATATTTTTGGAGGATATTGTGATTTTAACTTTCATATAAAATTATGTTAATTAGATCAAATAGGTTATTTGGGTTATTTTAATCCATTTACATAAACAGGTTGAAACGGGTCGTGTCATATCAATCTATTTTCAATTAATTCATATAGGGTCAAAACGAGTCAGGTTGTGTCAACCCGTTATTTTAATAGACCATGTTAGGGTTCGTAAATCTAACCCATAGGGTTTAATGAGTTGTATTTAGGTTGATTAACTTATGATAGTAATTAGACCCAGCCGCCATTAAATGGTTTTTGGCAAAGCACTGTGTTTGTGGTAACCACTAAAAGAAATAAAACTTTTATTGAGAAAAAAGTTTGTCACTAAACATTTTCGTCATAAATAGTTTTTTGCAGTGGCAAAAAATCATTGCACATTTGTTAAAAATATCTCATTGTTGAAAGTTATTAATGACAACAAAAGCAAAACCGTTGCGAAAGATATCACATTTAGTGACAACAATTTTATCATAAGAAGGGTCTCATACTTTATCCCAAAAAATCTCATCCAACCAAAATCGTCGCAAAAACTAATGCAATTGTGACAAAAGATTTGATCATCATTAATATTAGACAATTAATGTCATTGGATATACAAATATTATAGCGACCAAAATAACTGTCACTAATAGAAAACTATTTGGAAGGAAGTATTGTTGTTGTCAAAATTTATTTGTCACAATTTCTGAGAGGCGATGATCATATTCACTTTGTTTCTCTGCCATATTGTTGATATTTGATTGTATAGATTCTGCCCTTTGCACTGATTGCTCCCATTTTTCCTTATAAACCTCCATTCATTCTTGTATTTATCTACTTGTTGAGTGAGTTGGATGACTTTGGATGAATGTAAAGATGATGGAATAGCGATGACATAATTTCCCAATCCTTTGGCATATCTAGATTTATACCCTAACACCTCATTGAAAATATCTTCTACAGTCCGTGATAATCCAATAGCATTTCTCTCGTTCCATTAATCTTTCATCTTATACTGCAAAAGCAAGAGCAAGTTTTTCTTAGAAAACTAAGTTAGTATATGTATGCATTGTGCTTGTGCATTGTGCTTGTCCAATTCCAACGCATAACCCAAGTAAAATAAAATCAATTAACGTTAAGAAATAAAATATCACAAAAGAAAAAACAAACATTAGTTACATCTCAAAGTTGAAACTGACTTTTTATTTTTGTTCATTGTTATAAAGTATAGTTTACAACCATGGTTAAAATAAGTGAGCAAGAAGTCTCATATTAGATTTCTAATACATTATTTTTAAATAATCATAATAATCAATAATGCAAGAACATTCT
Organism: Carya cathayensis; assembly: GCA_011037825.1. Taxonomy (NCBI): domain Eukaryota; kingdom Viridiplantae; phylum Streptophyta; class Magnoliopsida; order Fagales; family Juglandaceae; genus Carya; species Carya cathayensis. The sequence continues at coordinate 1,916,197 of QGSO01000156.1, forward strand.
AATTACATGGTGCCATAAAACACCAAATCTTATAACTAATAAACAACAATGTAAATATCAAACTCTTGCTCATAAAAAATAACTTTGCATATAAAATTTAAGTTACCTGTATGAGATCATCAATGAACTAGAGTAAGCAAATAGTGCAAGATGGCATATTCTAACTCTAACTCAAAATGGAACTCTATATAATAACTTAGACAAAGACAATGACAAAAACAAATATTAGATTCCTCAGACCAATAAAAAGAAAAAACTAGAAATATAACGTCTACATGCTAGAGTTGCGATAAAAAACCAAGACTCAAGTTGAAGTAAGGTATTTCACTAAGAAAAATGCATTACTTACATAATTTTCTTCTGTTGAAGGAGTCATTAAAAAGCCATCTTTTGAGTGTGTGAGTTTATAAAAATCAATCAGAGTATTATCATCCACACGCTTCAACAGATTAAAAAAGTTCTCTATTATTAAAAATCACAATGTATAAATGACAATTAAAAAACACATTTTCTTCAAGAAGTCGAGCAAATGATTTTGATCCAGCCACATGATTAACTTTCAAGTTGCTTCTATTCAAAACATTTTGATCACACAATTTCTGTAAAAAATAAACCAAAAAATACAAGTTAATTCTAGGAGTAAAAACATAAAGAAAAAAAAAGAAATACAAAGTTTATGAATTAACATATATACACATTCTCAAACTCCAACTCCATTACAAGCCTACTATATATACAACGCCCACCACAAACTCCAAGTTTACATTATGTTTAAATGATATAGACTTCAATTTACATGTGTTTTCTTTCAAAAAAGAATTATGCATACTTGTTAATGACAAAATTGATACTGCCTAATAAAATAGCTTATGAATATGTACGTGACAAACTTTAACATTACTTAAAATTTTAAAAATTTGAGATACCTTGTATTTTGGGTCTGCCCATCAATCACATAATATCTCCCAATTAGCTTGATTCAAATCATCTGGGACATTAGCAATTGCTTCTTCTTTTGTTGAGTGTTTCTTGAATTTCTTGTACAATGCATGGTGATAGTCATTGTAGCTTCTTTGTAATTTTGCTTTAACACTCTCTTTGACTTCATCTTCACTCCAATCAAGAAGGAACTCTCCCTAAACATAATTAAATTAAACAAATGTATTACATATTTTTTAAACAAAAAATAAATAAATAAATAAGCACAACAATTACTTACGCGGACTTGACCATACAATTCCTCCTTATCTACTTCAAGGATGTGCCTCCACCTTTTGAAAGTAATAGGGGCAAAATGCCTAGCAATGTAGCCTACCATGTTAATAAAAGTAGTACTATTTGTTCCAGATTCTATTTTCATTGGAACGAGACCAGTTTTTCTCAGTTTCTCAAATGATACGCATTATGCTTTACCACGACCTCATTTCACATTAGAAGTGGCTGAAAAATATAGGAAGATATCATTTTTAGAATTACTATTTTGTAGCTCTTCTAAAAGATGCACGCATATATAATAATGTTAACATGTAGCAACTACTTTGCATTAGATACTAATTAATCCAATTGTAATTATTCATCTATTGTATTATATATGCTTCGATCTATCATCGACCATGCATGTGGTCTATTTCTCAAAGTCTTGTCATTACATACATGTAACATAAGAAATTCACAAAATATATATGCAATTTCAAAGATATTAGGAAATCATGAGAAAAAAATTCTGAAAATAAGTAAAACTTAATAAAAAAAAGATCACTAATTATTGTAATAACGGGCGATCCGATCAGTAGATCATGACAATTTATACCCATGACCCTACCTTGTGTTTTTCTTCACTAAATATAAATCTTTAGCTACGGTTTTTATATTGTCGCTAAAACTTTCGTCAATAAAAGCTTTATTACTTGTACTTAACATAGATTGCCCTTATCTCAAAGATAAATATGTAGGGAGTAAAATCTTGGTCTTAAGGATTTATGTGAACAATAGAAACAGATCATTTTGATTAGAATCACAATTAGAAACAACCCTTGATGATAGATGAGTTATGCCAACTATAAATGAGAAGGCTTTGAGTTTAAATTAATGCATGATGATAGGAGGAGAAACGATTCATTTTGGTTATGAAGGAGTAATGTGGTCCTAGGCAGATATAATTCCTTGATGAAATAGAGAAAATGGATTTAGTTGTATATGAATTAAAATTTTTCTAACTGGATTACAAAGATACTTGAAGTATATCGCTTAATATTTTTCTAAGGAAAAGCTTTGGGAGATTATCCACTGAAGTTTTAGATTCATAGAGTATATCGGTATGACTCAATGTAACGCTCATCTTATAGTGAGACTTTTAGAAAATAATTTTAGAAAATAAGATGAGAATTAGTGACTTTTTTAAAGTTTTTATTTCCCTTCTCAGGATATAAAAGACCCACAGTTAAAAGGTTAAAAACTTATATTTATAAAACTAAGAGAAAAGTTTGCAATATAAATCATTAAATTAAAATATAAATTCCTGTTTACAAAATAAGATTTCATAAATTACATAAAAGACCTAGGCTTTGGTTACCTCTTTTCTTGGGCCATGTTTGTCCTGACGCTTCATCCTCATTTCATTTCTGGGTGGGGCACACATAAAAATAAACTTAGTTGATTACTCAATAAGTACTACTTCATACAATAAAAATATACGAACAAAAGCTTCATTTATGCACTCTCACTCATACACATAATTTACATAAAATGTTTTCTTTTCTTTAAAATCTTACAATGTGAGATTTTTCTTTTAAAATGATTTTCTTTCCTCAAAACATCCTCACCTTGTACTTTCCTTCATAAAACTTAAACTCTTCAAGCATACAATTATTCTTATCACTTTCCTTTGACTGGTACACACTATTATACTTCGTGTGTTGGGGGTAGAGGTCTTTTAGACCTGATTCCACCTATGATCGTGGGTTGAGAATCTCTCAATCAGGGGACAACATTAGGTGCACTACTAGTACTACTTACCTGAAATTGCAATATGCCTAACCCTTTGGTACCATCATTCATTAGTCGAGGCCATTGCGTACATTCATTCATAAAATATTCATTCATTTCAGTCATTTCCTTTCCTTAGGTGCATCAGTTCATTTCATAAAACCTCTTTTCATGACAAAAAACATAAAACTTCATTGTTCATTTCATGAAACATACATACAATACATACTACATATGGCAAAGAGGGCCAGTACATATATATACTTAAAAATTAATACATTTGCATAGATTCATAAAGAAAACTTTTCATTTCATAACAAAACATTTTCTCATGAATGCATTTTACTAAGACATTCATTTTTATTTTCATACTTTTAGAAAACTCTAAAAGAGTATGAACATAATACTTACTTGAACTCCATGCTAAGCACATTTAGTCCACTCTACTCATGTGCGTGTCAGATGTTAGCCTACATAAATACAAAACCTTACGTCATTTCCTTTCTATTTACATAAAAACCTTAAACTTAAAACTTGCATAATAAAACTATTCCTAACTCTTAATCCATTATCTTCCATATGACATTAATCTCTCAATAGGTCATTTACTTAGACTTTCTTCACTTAGACTACTCATCTTCCAATTAATCTCTTTTAACCATTTACTAGCATGCTTCTTCATGACATCCTTGTACAAACTTACACCTCTAGGTATTCTAAATATCCACTCACTTCACTTACATGTGTCATCATCCAATTCTTGACATATAACCATTACCATAAATTTTAGGCCTAGACTATGAATTTAGAAATCTCAACTTCATTATTTAACTAACAAAGTGAGCTTTCATGTCTTACTTTAATCTTTAAACAAAAATCAAGAGATATGGCCTTGGGAAGTTTCGACCTTATGGTGTTTTTCATAATTGTATTTGGTTTTAATTTTTTCTAAATTGATATTTGAATTTAGGAAAAAATTTATATGAAGAATGTAAATTTTGGTGATTTTTTATGTTAGGATATAAAATCCTTAAGTTAAAAGTAAAATGATCATTTTTTCACATGAAGATGGTAAAATGGTAATTTTATTCTAAATTAGCATATTTCATGTTTCTAAATCATTAGTGATAACGTTTCTAACATTTAGAACTCATACTTACAATTTCTTGTGTTTCATGTTTTTTCTTGTAAAACGCGATGATCATTGTAAATTAGTTTTTAACTTACAACCAGATTACTATATATGTGTGATGGGTAAAGGAACTATTGTTTATGTACTTATGTTATCATCTATGCCACGTCACTACATGTTTATTTGTTACACATAATATTTTATCACAAAATATTTATCTGTTATACGATATATTCTATCACACAATATTTATCTGTTACACTATATATATATATATTCTGTCACGTAATGTTATATGTTATATGTTATGTCATGTCACGCAATGTTATCTATTACATGTTATTCTATGTCATGTAATGTTATTTATTACACATTCTGTCATGTCATGTGTCGTTTGTCTGTTTCATGTTACGTCAAGTCATGCATCTCGCCTAAATGTCAAGTCACGTTACGTTAGGTGATCTGTCTTTTCATTTAATGTTACGTTATACCTCGAGTATATTTTGTGTATCTCGAAACCAATATTTTCACATCAGTCAAGTGGGTACTACACGAGTCCCCTTGAGCTATGTGTCCCTACCGATTACTGCATCACAACACGTATGCTCAATAATTAAATAGATTCAAAGCCTAATTTTTCAAGTAAGCTTCTTTATATTTTGAAACTCCGAAAAATAATATAGTTTTAGAAATCATTTTATTTCTTTAGGAATATTATGTAATATTCATTATTTTGTTTTATGTTAAAAACTCTATTCATTTAAATGGTTTTATTTCTCTTAAAAAATATTTAGTAAACTTCATTATTTTATTTTATGATAAAAAATATTATTTTGGGATTAATTAAATAAAGTTTGATTTTAATTTAGTCTCATTTCATTTCCATTTTATCTTCCTATTATTTAGTTAGTTTATTTCCAAGTATTTAATTTCCATCATTGGATCTAGACTAGGGACTTCTAGATGTAGGGTTAGGATTAAATCCCTAGAAATCATAACCCCCTCATTTATCCTCATCCCGCAGCTCCTCCCTAAAGCTCACACCGTAGCCCTCTCTCTCTCTCTTCACGACACTGCTAGCCACCGCCATGGGTAGCCCCCACGAGCTCACCATTGAGCCTTACTGGCCACCCCTTCCTTTTCCTCAGCCCCTCACTCTTAGATCTCACTAGACCACCCAACAATGCCGCGCGCCGCCACGTCTTCTTAGCCGGAACATCACCTCCATCCACCCGCCTAGCAACCACATCTCTCTCTCTCTCTCTCTCTCTCTCTCTCTCTCTCTCCATGGCCTCCTGCTCTTCCCACGCCGCCGCTAGCCCCTTCTGCCGCCATGACCACCCCTCTTCATCTCCCTTTCCGATCTCATCAATCATGGCCGCCCCACCTTAGACCACCATGACGCCCCTCCTCATGGCCAGTGCCACGGAAACCATAAACCATCACCACCAGCAGTCATGAGTTGTCTTCTTCACCCCAAGCTAAATCCCTCTTCTGGTTCCACTATCGTGCATAGTAAATCCCAGCTCTAACCCCCCAAACATCCGTTTTTAAGGCCATGACAGTGACCAATAAGCCCCAACCTAGTTCCTCCTTGCACATACGTTGCCACCACTGTGAGATCATGCTGGGTAGCAAGTGAAGCAGCAATATTAGCCCCCTGAATATGGTATAATTCATAATCCTCTACATTAGGAATTATATTGTTGTCAAGCTAATATTGAAATGGTTTTGTGAATATGTGTGTTGTGAGCTGTGAACGATGAACGAAGTTGTTTGTGATGGGGCTGTGTAATTGAAGTGTTGGGCACTATTGTGCAGTAATATTGTAGTTGTAAGTAGTGTGAAGTGACGAGATTAACTGTGAAGTTGTGGCGTAATTGTGCTTTGTTAAGTATTGGGATGGTTGTATAGTTGTGAAGTGTGTTCTGTGGCTGTGTAGTTGAAGTGATGGGATTATTGAGCAATTGTGTTGTGGCTGTAAGAAGTGTGAAGTGACGGGGTGGTTGTGTAGTTGTGATGTGGCGGTATGTTATGAAATGAAAGAAGTTGTGATGTGATGGATGGGGCGATTGCATAGTTTGTAAAGTGGTCAGATGCCATGTGATGTAATGGAATCATTGTGCAGTTTGGAAGTGGTTGTGAACTGTGTGAAGTGAGAGGATGTTGTGTAATTAGTGATGTGGATTTATGTTGTGTATGTCGTGTGAAGTATTGGGATAAGTTATGTAGTTTGGATGTGCTGTGTACAGTGATATTGTGACGCCCCCAAATTCCACTTGGGATTGAACGGACATTTGAAGCGTCGAGACATGCAAACAAGGTTACCTGCCCCCGTTCATGACATATAAGATGCAATGTTCCTAACATGCATCTAGCATTATGCAATATTCGCAGCGGATAATTTTTTTCTTTAGCAATACTATGCACCAAACTAAAAATATCCCAAATACTTGAAACATATTTCATACATAAAGGCATACTAAAAAGCCGTGATCACCACACTAGTCCAAAATGGTTGTGATCAAAAGAATACTTGAGATACAACTCCAAAAGTACAAGTATAACCTAAGTTAATACTATCCATCATCAACATCGCACCGTGGCCTAGTCGACCGTATTCAGTTGGTCAGATTCCAATTCTCCTTCGGGTCCTGTAACAAGATCTACCATTCGGGGGGAATGGTAGTTGGGACTACCACAGTGAGATTTGATTACAAATCTCAGTAAGTTAACATAAAACTCACACACAGGTTAAAGATGCATGCATGGCAGTAAAAGCATAAATGCATAAGTATAGTCGTACATAAGCATAGCATAACTTGACATATAGCATGACATAACCAGAACTTAAACGTGAACTGAACTTGACTTAACATGGCATGAACTTAAGCTTAAAACATAACATGAACAAACAACATAACATGAACGTGAAACATAACATGGACTTGAAATATAGCATGAACGTAAACATGCATAACATAAATAAGAACTTGAAAATAACATAAACTTGAACATAACATGACATAAACGTGAACTTGAGACATAATGTGAACGTGAACATAACATAATATGAACGTGAACTTGGAACATAACATGAACATGAACATAACATGTATGTGAGCATAACATAACATGAACTTGATCTGCAACTTGACTTATCATGTATTTGATCTGAAACTGGACTTAACATAAACTTGGAATATTATTCAATTGTCTTGATTAATAACGTGCGTTAATACGTACTCCACAGTTGTTGTGGCCCCACGTATTCAAGTAACATAAAAAAAATACGTACTCCACAGTTGTTGTGGCCCCACGTATTCTACGTGTCACAATTGCTGTGTCTCACGTAGTGTATGCTCCACAGTTGTTGTGGCCCCATATACAATAACATAAAATATAATACGTACTCCACAGTTGTTGTGGCCCCACGCATTATAAGTAACATAAAATATAATACGTACTCCACAGTTGTTGTGGCCCCACGCATTATAAGTAACATAAATATAATACGTACTCCACAGTTGTTGTGGCCCCACGCATTATAAGTAACATAAAATAATACGTACTCACAGTAACATAAATATAATACGTACTCCACAGTTGTTGTGGCCCCACGCATTATACGTAACATAAAATATAATACGTACTCCACAGTTGTTGTGGCCCCACGCATTATAAGTAACATAAAATATAATACGTACTCCACAGTTGTTGTGGCCCCACGCATTATACGTAACATAAAATATAATACGTACTCCACAGTTGTTGTGGCCCCACGTATTATACGTAACATAAAATATAATACGTACTCCACAGTTGTTGTGGCCCCACGTATTATAAGTAACATAACATGTCTTATCTTTCTTAATGCATGAGATATTATTTAATATCATATACTTTTCTAACATGGCGTATACTTGTAAATGGCACAATATGATTTAATCATAAACATTTAATGGCATACATGTATCATATGGCATACTTAACATGGCATACTTATAACATACAGCATTGTATGACAGAAAAGATTGTGTAACAGATAAATATTCATGAGAGATTAAATCATACGTAACAGATAAACATGTAATGACATAGCATGACATGGCATATACGATAACATACATACATAAATTGTAGTTCCCTTACCCATCACACATACACAATAAACTGATAGTAAGTTAGAGGCTAACTTACCTCGATCGTTGCTTCTATGGGAATAGAGCGCGAAACACGAGGAACTGCACAACAGCTGGAAGAGGAACACTCAAGTCCTTAAGATTTTCAATTCTGAACTCAATTGCCATATTGTGAGCACTTGCAACACTACGGGCAACGTGAGGTTTCACTATACTCGAAAGAGATAAATTGACTTCAGAAAGCATTTGCACTAAATCAAGTTCATTAAAATTATCAATAACAACCAAACAAACAACTCATTTCTCAATCCATATACTCTTAGCCATAGTCAACCACAAGATGACACCGTCACCCCGGACTATAATCCATATCACCACTGCTTCGGGACACTGTCATACAGTTTCCCAACACTACACCATACGCTCTACACTTCTCTGTACGCCATCCAACCCTTCGTGACACGCCATCCGGTGTTCACGACTAGTACAGAGTACACTCACGTGAACTCTCTTCCATTCACACTACAACACACATCGCTACGATACACGCCTCACGGTGCATCGCTACGCGACATGGAGTATGCGCTACGCGTACTTCTTTCGCTACAACACTCATCAACACGATGCATCGCAATACAACACGGAGTACACTACATGCGTACTCCCTTCCTTCTACGACACACATCACTACAGCGCACGTCGCGCGGCGCGTCGCTGCATTACACAGAATACGCTACACACGTACTCTCTTCACACTACACGCCGTATCACAACTACGGCATCCATCTCACGCCCATACTTCACAGCACAGTCCACAAAACTACAAAATCAAGCCCAACACTTCACAACCACAAATTGTTTCACAACTACGCAGCGAACTCCACAAATACAACTACACAGTCCACAAACCAATCAACTAACTACTTTAAACGTAAATAACTAGAGATAGAGGGTTATACCATCGACGGGATAACCCGTGCGTCGCTCGCTGCTCGTCACGAACATGCGTCGGAGGAACGTACGTGGCGGTAACACCGCGTACGGTGGCTGTCCACCACATAAAGTGGTAGTTTGGGTTTGAGAAAAGCTAGGCGTGGCCTTGGAAGGCTCATGGTCGCCTTGTGGTGGTCAAAGGTGGCGGAGCACGGCGGCATCACGCCGTGAACAGTAAAACCGAACGGTGGGAGGAAACGCGAGGTAGCGAAATGCCATAGAACTTCATGGCAAGCTAGGGAAAGGTAGATGAACATGTGGTGGAGCTGTGGTGGCGAGGTGGTGGTCGGACGGTGGCTGACGGCGGCGGATCGGCCGTTTGAAGACCATTTTCGGCCTTGGAGAGTGGAGAGAGTGAGAGCTCTACAAGCTCCGTTGGCCATGAAATTTCTTGGAGAGGTTCATGAGGATGAGAGGAACAAGATGGTGGTGGTGAAACACCACGGGTGGCCGTGTACGGCGGCGCACGGTGGTGCAACCGAACGGGTGTTTTGAGAAACCCATATGAGAAAGAGTGAGAGTTAGGGAAAAAGAAAGACATGGGGAGGAAGCCCTTGATGTGGTGAATCCAATGGTGGTGCTTGGTGGCTGATTTGGCCGTGTATGGTGGTCCAAAATGGTGAAAAAGCCTTAAAAACCCATTTGTTTGGAGGCGAGAGTGGTGGCTAACGGTGGCTCGGATGGAGGTGAAACTTGGAGGGGATGTTCACCGGTGAGAGGGGAAGAAATCTGGGTGGGTGGTGTAGGCCACGCCGCCGGCGAGCGGCGGTTCTGGGCGGAGAAAGAAATCGGCAACAGGGGAGAAAACAGGGCAGGGGCAGCAACTTCCGGGGGCTCGTGGCGGCTAACGGCTGGTCCGATGGCTCTGAAAATTGGTGGGTATGAACTCTGGTAGAAGGGGAAGAAAATGGCGGGGGTGGTGTACGACACCTCCACCGGACGGCGGAGAAACGGTCGGCCGAATGGGCGGCGACAGTAAGGAGGAAAACTGTGACGCCCCCAAATTCCGCTTGGGATAGAACGGACATCTGAAGCGTCGGGACATGTAACACAAGGTTACCTGCCCCCGTACATGACATATAGGATGCAATGTTCCTAACATGCATCTAGCATTATGCAATATTCGCAGCGGATAATTCTTTTTTTTTTTTTTATACTATGCACCGAACTTATAACATCTCAAAGAATTAAAACATAATCCATGCATACTAAAATAAATAACCACGATTACAGTACGGGTCTCAGAAGACTGTAATCTCAAAACATGGTGACTAGACTCTATATTACAGTACCAAAATACACTTATTGAACCAGTTCATCGAGTAACTCGCGTAACTCAATTAACAAGGTTAGAATACTGTCCCAAAAGAAACTAACTATAGAAGCTGAAAACTCTGCATCGCATCTGCGGCGTCTAGTCAACATCCTCCAGCCTATCGGTATTTGCTCCTTGTTCTGAACCTGACACATCGCCTACCATTCGGGGAAAAAATGGTAGTTGGGACTACCATGGTGAGATTTGATTACAAATCTCAGCAAGTTAACAGAAAACTTTCACACAGGTTAATGATGTATGCATAGAAATAAAGGTATGAATGCACCATCAAAATTGAAAGTAAACATAACATAACTTGACATAACATGGCATAAAATAATAAGCATAATGTGACATGACATAACATGGCATGAGTTGACATAATTGAACTGAAACAGAAGCTTAGCTTAACGTGACATGAACTTAAATCATAGCATGGATGTGAACTTGAAACATAACATGTACTTGAACTTTAAGTTTAACATGAACGTACACATAACGTAACGTGAAATATGACTTGAACATGAAATACATGAACTTGGAATCTTATTTAATTGTCTTGATTAATAACGTAACCATATGGGTGCTACACGGGTCCCCTAGAGCCGTGTGTCCCTGCCGATTACCGCATCACAACACAGGTATCTAGACCAGCTGTGAGTGCGTTAATACGTACTCCACAGTTGTTGTGGCCCCACGTATTCTACGTGTCACAATTGCTGTGTCTCACGTAGTGTATGCTCCACAGTTGTTGTGGCCCCATACTTCATGCTCCACAGTTGTTGTGGCCCCATGAATACACGTAACATAAAATATGGCACCATCGGCGTTAGTGCCTGGCGCGCTCCGGTGACCAGTTACTTAGGCCCCATTCGCAACCTGTTGACTGTACTTCGTCAACCCAGGGAATTTCACACCTATTTAGACACTCCAGCGTGAACAAAGGAGTTCCACTAGGATATTACCCCATCCTAGCATTTAGGGTCGTGATTGACATGAATAACTTAACTTGAACATGATCTGAAACTTATATGAACTTTACATAAGGTGAACCACGCTTGAGTCCGTGGCACCGCATAACATAACTTGTGGTGAACATGCTTAGATCCGTGTCACCCTTAACATAACTTGTGATGAACACGCTTAGGTCCGTGCCATCCTTAACATAACTTGTGGTGAACACGCTTAGGTCCGTGTCACTCTTAAATATCTTATCTTTCTTAATACATGAGATATTATTTAATATCATGAACTTTTCTAACATGAAACAGACAAACGACACATGACATGACAGAATGTGTAATAAATAACATTACATGACATAGAATAACATGTAATAGATAACATTGCGTGACATGACATAACATATAACATATAACATTACGTGACAGAATATATATATATATAGTGTAACAGATAAATATTGTGTGATAGAATATATCGTATAACAGATAAATATTTTGTGATAAAATATTATGTGTAACAAATAAACATGTAGTGACGTGGCATAGATGATAACATAAGTACATAAACAATAGTTCCTTTACCCATCACACATATATAGTAATCTGGTTGTAAGTTAAAAACTAATTTACAATGATCATCGCGTTTTACAAGAAAAAACATGAAACACAAGAAATTGTAAGTATGAGTTCTAAATGTTAGAAACGTTATCACTAATGATTTAGAAACATGAAATATGCTAATTTAGAATAAAATTACCATTTTACCATCTTCATGTGAAAAAATGATCATTTTACTTTTAACTTAAGGATTTTATATCCTAACATAAAAAATCACCAAAATTTACATTCTTCATATAAATTTTTTCCTAAATTCAAATATCAATAGAAAAAATTAAAACCAAATACAAATATGAAAACACCACTAAGGCGAAACTTCCCAAGGCCATATTCTCTTGATTTTTGTTACAATTCCTTCCAACTTCAAAACTCATGCTTAAACCAAAATTTTACAACAAACATCTTCCAATCCTAAGTTTAAAACCATACTTGAAACATCCATTTAGAAAAAGCTAATAATCAACACCAAACTTTTTTTGTAAAAAGATCAAAACACTTGAATCACAAGCTTTGTCCTTAAATCAAAACATCTCCAAGAATTCCAAAAAATCTAATCTTACTTCTAACATATTCATAACATCATCCTCAGATAAACCATGCTTTAAATCATCAAACTAAAGTCACCAAAATCACAAAAATAACACTTGGAGTTTTTGATTTTACACTTAGTCCAAAAACAGAAACTTTTTCTTAACTAGCTTTGATAAATCTCTTGATCAATGGCTTAAGAAGGTGAGATCTTTGAAATAAAGTATCACATGGTTTAAAAACGTGTCCTAAAGAATATCCAACCATCAAAATTAAAATCACATGGCTAAAACCCAATAAAACATGGATCTAACCTAAAAACATCAAATCTTAGGCCTAACCGAAATTCTCTTGCATAGAAAAATCATATCTTTGAAACTAATACTAAATATCTCCAAAATAACATCCTAACATGAAAATAAGAGACTTAGGATCATCATATAAAAATATCAAAGCCTTTAGAGTAAGATCAAACCTCGAAATATTCAAACTTTATCCAAATAAAAACTGTTTTGCCACTTCCAGTTTTCATGTTTCTAGATCTAATAAAATCTATCATCAAAATCTTTATTCATGCAACAAAACCTCAATGAAAACTCTTAAACACATTCTAAGAACACTCCATAAAATTTTCGGACCAAGATATGTCCATTAGCTTGGTCAAAAACTCCAAAACATAACACACTCTCCAGATTCACGCCCAGAATGACCTTTCCATGGTTAAAAATACTTTTGACCGACCAAATGACCATGGAATGATACGAAAAATACATCTACGGAAACTAGACTCAAAGAGGAACAACTTTTATGAAGGAGTCATCGTGTGAAAATACTTACAAAGGGTCGAAAAACTCCACGCAAAAAGACCCAGAAATCTGCCCGAGAGAGCTCTTTTGGGTTTCTCTCTAAGAACGGGGTGAAGAAATGATTAAAGTGAAACAAGTGTGTCTTGCACGACTCAAGACTTCTTTAGGGGGAAATATTTGGACCTTAATGATCATTGAGTGGAGGTGTAGACATGTGACATAATGTAGAGGATAGTGGGGGGCAAAAGACAACTTACAAAGGCTATGAGACATGGGACTTGATGGGGTGGGTTCCTCCATATTAATGAGTGCAACTTGATGCAATGAATGGTCTGCCAAGTGGGGGAGGAAATTTCTCCAAGAAGCTATGCCAAGGTGGCCAAAATTCGTGGGCTTTAGTGGGCCTTAGTGGGCCTCAACCAAGTGGGCTTCAATTTGGGGTTTAAAGGGGGTTTGGTTAGGGTTTGAGATGCTATCAAGCCCAAATCCAATTTTTCTTGGCCCAATCAAATTTCTAAGGTTTAAAATGTTGGATAAAGATGTCATAATAGGAATTTGAGAAATTAATAGCATGTGAAAGTGATTTAATCAAGTGATTAAACACAATACTAGAAATTGGATCAAAAAGGGTTTGAATGCCAACTTTAGGGTTTGGGGAAACCGTTTAGGGATTCGGTTTCAACCAAGTTTTTGGGGTTTCAAAAGGATTCCAACCATTTAGGGTTTTACTAGGGTTGAAACCCTCTTCATCTAACTCAATTTGGTTGATCAGATGAAAAAAAACTGTTTTGCTTAGGTGGCATGATCTCACACATTGATTTCCTTCACAAATCCATCTAATGGTTTCTCTTTGTGCCAAGTATCTAATACTATTCACTATGTGTGGTTAAGATCTTGCCAAGTGTCCAAAAAAAAACTTCTCTAACCTAATTTGGACATTTCACACTGTGATTTTGAAACCACTGCACTTAGTACGCTTATCGAGGTTACTATTCACTCCGAAAAAGTGCATAATAAACTTAGTACTGAAAAATCCTAAATATTCAACTGAGTCTAGTGGCGTAAACTATAACGTAATCTGACACTTCTAACTACCTCAAACAAATAAAATCACATTTCTGGCACCATAGTGAGTGATAAAACTAATTATGTTGACATACTAGAACTTATGCGATTAGCCGATTCGTAAAAACTTATGGGGTTTTCACGAGATTTCTAATGTCTATAGAAATTCCACCATTGAATTTCTAGCGGGCTGTTACAAAAACAGGGCAGGGCATGGGGAGAGAGAGAAAGAGAGGAAAGAGAGAGAAGAAAAAGGAAAAAGGAAAAAGTGAAGGGAAAAGGGTAGGGGCCTAGGTAATTAACTTCAATCCTACGTTTCGGGATCCTCAAATAAACCAACGATGAGTTAAAACACTGATTTGAAAACGCGTAAGTGTTTTATTTTAAATAAAACACTTAAATAAAACACTACGAGTAATTAAGGTAGAATATCATTTTATAAACTAAAGTTTATAAAATAATATTTCCTCATCATTATTTAAAATGATAAAGTACCGTTAATTAATCGAAGAGGATAAAACCATTTAATTTAAATAAGAGTTTTCAACGTAAAAATTAAACCTCTTAATATCTTAAAACAACTAAAATATTTAATCTAAGTAATTATCCACAATTATAATATTTTCAGAGCTCATTAAATTATTATAATTGTGCTACTTTAAAAACAAGCTTATCTAATACTTTGAAATCCGGTGGATAAGATCCGGAATACGCCATCGAGGTACAACGCTTAGGATAATTCTGTTCATGATTTTACAGTTGTCGGTGAAGAACAAATTACGTGTTTTACGAGAAAAGATAAATTATGCACGTGATTTCGGGTGAGGGTAGAGACGAGAGAGATAGTGATTGCTGTCGGGAAAGAATCCAAAACTGATTGTCATGCTGTCAATATGTGCGAAAAAGAAAGAGAAGGGTGAGGAGATAAGACTAAATTTTAGCGGCTGTTACAGATATGTTGGTGGGGATTGTGTTGGCTAGTAGGAAGCTTGTAAAAGCAAGTGTGTGTTTGGGTAGACTATATGTTGATTTTAGGTGATAAAAATGGTTAGTTACATGTGTAAACTGGTTGGACACATGCGTCGGACAGATTTACCATATGTAATGGATGGTTTGTCTTAAGTATGAGTACACGATGTTTAAGCCTCAAGGTTGGTTTAAAGTTGTGTATTATGCATGGTTAAGATTACGATGAAGTGTTGATTAGATTGTTGAAAGTGATAGTGTGTCTTAACCTTTAAAGTGTTCACTTTAAATGATAAGAACATGAAGTAGAAGGATGTGTGTTGGGAATGTGACCTCAAGTGGGTCCCAAGCTATGGGTTTGAGAATCTAGAAAATTGATAAAAGAAAGCATAGAAGATGGAGTAGGATAGAAAAGTATGTCTAAATGAAGGAAGTCTAAGTGAAGAGTAGTTTATGTAAATTCTAAGTTTTAGTTGCTTATGCACTTGAGAAAAAGGAATGATGTTAAGTTATGTATGCATGTAGGTTGCCATCTGACATGCACACGAATGGACTGTATGAAATGAATATAGCATGGAGTCTAGGTAAGTATTATGTTCATACTCTTTTAGAGTTTTCTAATTATATAAAAATGAAAGAAAAATGTTTCTCTTTATAATATTTTATGAAATGTTGTTTTATGAAAGTATGCTATATATTAATGTTTAAAGGTATATGTATGTAAAGGCTCTCTTTGACAGCCCCTATTTATGCACCCAAAGTAATAGTTGTATGTATGTAAATGGATGCTATATGTAGTAGCTATTGTCTTTATTTTAAATATTGAAATGATAATGTTGAGGTTTATGCTTGATGCTTTGAAATGTTGTTTAAATAATGTGATGAAAGTGTATTAAATGATGCTATGAAAAGATATTTAAACTAGGCTAGGAAATGGATTTTAAATGAGGATATGGAAGGATGTTTAAAGAATGCTATGAAATGATGTTTACAGTGATGCTTATGCTTTGAAATGATGATGTTTACACTTACGCTTTTAAATGATGTTTATGAAATGAAATGGACTGATGAAAGATATGAAAATGAAATGATTGAAAGAAATGAATGAAAGGAAGGAAAATAAATGAATGAATGTTTTAATGTATGAAGATACATAAAGACCATGACTAAATGCATGAATGATGATACCAATTGACTAAGTAGATTGCAATGCTATGTAAGTAGTATTGGTAGCGCATCTAGTGCTGTCCCCTTATTGAAAGGGATTCCCAACATGTGGCTATAGGCGGAATCCGAGTCCAAAAGACCACTAACCTTAGTACACGGGGTGTAATAGTGTGTATCGAGCAGAGGAAAAGTAAAAGAGTAATTGAATATTATGAATGATTTAGTTTCTTTATGAATGAATGTACAAGGTGCAGAAAATGTTTTATGAGAAATAAAAACTTTTTTAAAGAAAAACCTCACATTGTAATGTTTTCAAAAGAAATTAATGTTTTGTTTAAAGTATGTAGATAAATGTTAAATGCATGATTGAAAACCTATATTAGTATAATTTTAAAATATGAAGTCATATTTACTGAATATTTGACTCACTTTGTTTTTATGTATGTCCCTCCCCTTCATAGGAACAAAATGATTAAGAAGCGTCAGGACATACACGGCCCAAGGGAAAAGTGATAGAAATCTAGGCAAGTTTTATGTAATGTATGAAAGTATGGGGATGAACTTTGGTGGGATGGGAAGAGAATGGCGGGGGTGGTGTACGACACCTCCACCGGACGGCGGAGAAACGGGCGGTCAAAGGGGCGGCGACGGTAAGGAGAAATGGGGAAGGGAAGAGCATGGGGAGAGAGAGAAAGAGAGGAAAGAGAGAGAAGAAAAAGGAAAAAGGAAAAAGTGAAGGGAAAAGGGTAGGGGCCTAGGTAATTAACTTCAATCCTACGTTTCGGGATCCTCAAATAAACCAACGATGAGTTAAAACACTGATTTGAAAACGCGTAAGTGTTTTATTTTAAATAAAACACTTAAATAAAACACTACGAGTAATTAAGGTAGAATATCATTTTATAAACTAAAGTTTATAAAATAATATTTCCTCATCATTATTTAAAATGATAAAGTACCGTTAATTAATCGAAGAGGATAAAACCATTTAATTTAAATAAGAGTTTTCAACGTAAAAATTAAACCTCTTAATATTTTAAAACAACTAAAATATTTAATCTAAGTAATTATCTACAATTATAATATTTTCAGAACTCATTAAATTATTATAATTGTGCTACTTTAAAAACAAGTTTATCTAATACTTTGAAATCCGGTGGATAAGATCCGGAATACGCCATCGAGGTACAACGCTTAGGATAATTCTGTTCATGATTTTACAGTTGTCGGTGAAGAACAAATTACGTGTTTTACGAGAAAAGATAAATTATGCACGTGATTTCGAGTGAGGGTAGAGACGAAAGAGATAGTGATTGCTGTCGGGAAAGAATCCAAAACTGATTGTCATGCTGTCAATATGTGCGAAAAAGAAAGAGAAGGGTGAGGAGATAAGACTAAATTTTAGCGGCTGTTACAGATATGTTGGTGGGGATTGTGTTGGCTAGTAGGAAGCTTGTAAAAGCAAGTGTGTGTTTGGGTAGACTATATGTTGATTTTAGGTGATAAAAATGGTTAGTTACATGTGTAAACTGGTTGGACACATGCGTCGGACAGATTTACCATATGTAATGGATGGTTTGTCTTAAGTATGAGTACACGATGTTTAAGCCTCAAGGTTGGTTTAAAGTTGTGTATTATGCATGGTTAAGATTACGATGAAGTGTTGATTAGATTGTTGAAAGTGATAGTGTGTCTTAACCTTTAAAGTGTTCACTTTAAATGATAAGAACATGAAGTAGAAGGATGTGTGTTGGGAATGTGACCTCAAGTGGGTCCCAAGCTATGGGTTTGAGAATCTAGAAAATTGATAAAAGAAAGCATAGAAGATGGAGTAGGATAGAAAAGTATGTCTAAATGAAGGAAGTCTAAGTGAAGAGTAGTTTATGTAAATTCTAAGTTTTAGTTGCTTATGCACTTGAGAAAAAGGAATGATGTTAAGTTATGTATGCATGTAGGTTGCCATCTGACATGCACACGAATGGACTGTATGAAATGAATATAGCATGGAGTCTAGGTAAGTATTATGTTCATACTCTTTTAGAGTTTTCTAATTATATAAAAATGAAAGAAAAATGTTTCTCTTTATAATATTTTATGAAATGTTGTTTTATGAAAGTATGCTATATATTAATGTTTAAAGGTATATGTATGTAAAGGCTCTCTTTGACAGCCCCTATTTATGCACCCAAAGTAATAGTTGTATGTATGTAAATGGATGCTATATGTAGTAGCTATTGTCTTTATTTTAAATATTGAAATGATAATGTTGAGGTTTATGCTTGATGCTTTGAAATGTTGTTTAAATAATGTGATGAAAGTGTATTAAATGATGCTATGAAAAGATATTTAAACTAGGCTAGGAAATGGATTTTAAATGAGGATATGGAAGGATGTTTAAAGAATGCTATGAAATGATGTTTACAGTGATGCTTATGCTTTGAAATGATGATGTTTACACTTACGCTTTTAAATGATGTTTATGAAATGAAATGGACTGATGAAAGATATGAAAATGAAATGATTGAAAGAAATGAATGAAAGGAAGGAAAATAAATGAATGAATGTTTTAATGTATGAAGATACATAAAGACCATGACTAAATGCATGAATGATGATACCAATTGACTAAGTAGATTGCAATGCTATGTAAGTAGTATTGGTAGCGCATCTAGTGCTGTCCCCTTATTGAAAGGGATTCCCAACATGTGGCTATAGGCGGAATCCGAGTCCAAAAGACCACTAACCTTAGTACACGGGGTGTAATAGTGTGTATCGAGCAGAGGAAAAGTAAAAGAGTAATTGAATATTATGAATGATTTAGTTTCTTTATGAATGAATGTACAAGGTGCAGAAAATGTTTTATGAGAAATAAAAACTTTTTTAAAGAAAAACCTCACATTGTAATGTTTTCAAAAGAAATTAATGTTTTGTTTAAAGTATGTAGATAAATGTTAAATGCATGATTGAAAACCTATATTAGTATAATTTTAAAATATGAAGTCATATTTACTGAATATTTGACTCACTTTGTTTTTATGTATGTCCCTCCCCTTCATAGGAACAAAATGATTAAGAAGCGTCAGGACATACACGGCCCAAGGGAAAAGTGATAGAAATCTAGGCAAGTTTTATGTAATGTATGAAAGTAAATTTTTGTAAAATGACTTTTAATTCCATTTAATAATTTTCACCGTAAACTCTCTTTTAATTTATAGAGTAGATTTTAATTTTAATTTTAAAATTAAAATCTTTCGTATCCTGAGAAGAAAAGGAAAAAAGTTTTAAATGGGTCAATAATTTCCGTCTCATTTTCTAAAGTCCAACCATAAGGACATGCATTACAGAAAAGTTTTCAAAATCATCTCCCAAATTATAGCTTTGTCCCCCAAGATAAATTATATCATCTAATCTCATTCCATTATAAGTTTTTTCCTTTTTCAATTTGATTTTTTCACAATCAATCATGTACAATTATTCCATTCACTTAGGTACACACTATTTTAAAATAGTTTGAATAAATAAATTATTTAATCTAAAAGTCTAAAACTAAAAATATATATATTATTTTTTCTCATCACCTGGCTACCATAACTTAAAGTTTTCATGTAGCATCACACTTTCTATTTCCAATGCTATACTCAATAACTCTTACTTGTAGATTTTTGTTTGTTTATTTTCCTCCTTGCACCTTTTTTATGATTCCAAATTATAGTTTTTATTAGATTATTCCTATCTTGTTACTCTCACCATTCGCCCATTTGTAAAAGCCTCAAGCAAAATAAATTTTTTTTGCATTTATGAATATGCATTTTTCGTATATAATTTTATGATGCATAATCATTATTTTTTATATAATTAAAAAAAAAACTCCCTAACCGCCTAGTGAGGCAATAGGGTTAGGACAATGCTGTCTCCATGCGCAAGCCTACCTTAGGTGTGCCAGAAGATTGATGCCAATCCTCTTTGTGCCAGAAGGGGCTAAGACCCAACTCCCTCATGCGCAAAGGGGATGAGATGCCCACACACGTAAAAAGAGGTTTGGTCTTGGCTCCTGTGTGCTGCGCATCCCCAACTGTGTAATATGTGAAGGCAGAGGGTCAAGGTCTGTGCCCGGGTGATGGTAGCGGAGGTTGGGATTCCCGATTCCCCAATTCTATCTTTCAATTAAAAAAAAATCTATATTTGATTTTTTTTATTTTTTAATAATTTATTTTTACATTTTTATTTATTTCTTAGTATTTTCTACATGATTTTAGACATTTTCTAATCATTTTTAAGAGTTTAAATTATTTTAATATTACTTTAGCCGCATGCCAATTCATATAAAAAAGCAAAAATATGAAATTGGAAAACCCAAAAATTGTTTATATACTTATCCAAAAAATAAACAAACTAACTAGCATTTTTTTTTTTTGAAATGGTAAGTATTTCATTGCTGTAAACAAGTCCTTACAACATGTTGGAAACAAAAAGGAATTTCTTCAAATTCATACATGTCCTCACTAAGAAATAAAGCATTATATGCTAAAGCATGGGCTACCTTGTTGCCTTCCCTCTTGGTATGGACATCATACCACTTTGCAAAATTGTTCAGCAGCATCTTGGCATCCTCAATTATAAGGCCCCTATAGCTCCAGTCCTTTTGTCGTTCATTTAGTAACTTCACAACCTGCAAGGCATCACCCTCAAGGATAAATTGATTCACCCCCACTTCTTTGCAGAAACTTATACACATCATCATGGCATAGGCTTCACCACTAAAAGCCTCCAAGTTCAATTGTCTCTTGGCTTGGATAGTACCCAGCACCTGTCCATCACTGTTTCTGAGAATGCCCCCAATTCCAAGTTGGCCCTTAGCACCATTTATTGTTGCATCCCAGTTCATCTTATACCAACCTATGGGGGGTCTAAGCCATTTAACAGTTACCTGATCATTGTTCCTTTGCAAGCCATCTTCGTGTTGTCTCTGAACATGGTTAAATAGCTCTAGTTCCCTCTTAGCTTTGTTAATGAGTTGATTAGGATGCCTAAAACCTTTACCAAATATAAATTCATTCCTTCTAGTCCAAATTAGCCGAGCAATCATAGCCACTTCCCCTAGAGTACTGTCCTGCAGATGCTTACACAAGTATTCCCACACCGCTTTGAAGGATAAACAATGGGTGCTCATCTTCTAGACTTGTTGACTGCCTTGGCTCCATATGTCTTTTGCAGCCCCACAGATCCATAGTACATGTTCTGATGTTTCAGGTTCAGTTAGACATATAGGGCATTTGCTATTTTCAACTACCTTCATTTTCATCAAGTTCTCCATTGTCGGCAGGGCTTCATTACATGCTCTCCACAGGAAGCTTCTAATTGCATTAGGCACTAGAAGCTTCCATATACCTTTCCAAAACCCATCTTCCAGTTTGTGATTGGATGTCTCTCATGTTGATCTTGCTATCATGGCCTTGTGTAGGAAATATGCACTTCTGACTGAGAAGAGGCTATTTTTGTGTGATACCAAACTAGCTGATCCTCTCTTCCACATAGGCTAACCGGTATTGATTTGATTATGTCAACTTCCTGGGCTGAAAAGAGGCTAACCAGAAGTGGTTCCTTCCAGATTCTCAAGTCATTATCAATGAGTTCAGACACCATCACTTGTGTTGCATGTTCCCCTTTAGTGGATTGGATTCTGAATGTGTGTGGATTAGGAATCCACTTGTCCTCCCAAAATTTTGACTTGCCTACCATTCCCAATTCTCCAAACTAGTCCTTCTTTCAGTAACTCAAGCCCACTCATAATACTCCTCTAGACATAGGATGGCCTATATCCCAATTTGGCTCCTAGGAAATTCCCATTTGGGAAATATTTCTATTTTAGAATCTGAGCTGGGAGGGATTGTGGTGACTGAAGTATCCACCACCCTTGTTTGGCCAGCATGGCTATATCAAAACTTTTAAAGTCTCTTAAGCCCAAACCCCCTTTAGTCTTACCTTGGTTTAGCTTATCCCATTTCAGCCATTGCATTTTGCAGTGATCCTCATTAAAGCCCCACCAGAATTTCTTCATAAGCTTATTGAGTTTGTTTGATATGGACATGGGAAGGAGGAAGATGCCCATTGAGTAGGTTGGAATTGCTTGGAGTACAGCCTTGAGGAGAACTTCTTTCCCTGCAGTTGAGAGGCACTTGGTCTTCCAATTTGTAATCCTGGACCATATTCTGTCCAGTAGGGAGTGGAAGGCAGCAACTTTTGATCTACCAAGTAGGGTTGGTAGGCCCAAGTACTTTTGAAAAGAGCCTGAGGACTTAATCCCAGAAATCTGTAGAATGTTCCTTTGGATGTCCTTAGGTGTGCTCCTGCTGAAAAAGATTGAAGTTTTATCTTTGTTGAGCATTTGTCCTGAGGCAATTTCATAGGTTTTAACTCTTTTTCTTCTGGTTGATGTTCCACTTCCCTCTGTAATAATTTAAGCTCATGGTAACCAACTTCTTCTTCTTGTATGGTTGCAATTCTGTCCATTTTCTGTCTGATAGTTACAGTTGCATCTCTCTTCCTTTTTGAGTTCCATTGTTTTAGAGCCAATGCACAATTAGCCAGCTTGTGTCTTATTATAGTGCTTGCATCCTCCCCCACTGCTACTCTGGACCAGGCCTTTTTAATGACCTCAGGGCACTCTTTTGAAAGAGTCCATGCTGCTTCATATCGAAATTTGGCCTGCATATGTCTCCTAACTGGTGGTTGTCCTTCCCATTGTAAATTAAGTGGAGTATGATCAGACTTCATTGCAGTTAATAACTGGCATATGGCATTTGGGAACTGGGTTTTCCAATCTGAATTAGCCAGAGCTCTATCTAGCTTTTCCTTGGTAAACCCCTTACCACTTCTGTTATTGGACCATGTATACCTATTGCCTTTGGTGGAAACTGAATTTAGGGAGCAGAACTCAATAACCAACTAGCATTTTAAACTTTCTATAGTGGCGCAATAGACTTCATTAATATGCGATTGAAATCACCCTTTGGGCAAGAGTAAACTTAGTGATACTAAAGCATGCAAATCTCTAATAAATTTTTTTTTTAAAAAGGAAGTAAAATCAATCACGAAAATAGATTTTTATAAGGCAAACGTCAATTTTATATACAATCATGGAGTGCCCAAGTGTTGTGTAGTCGCTTTGAAAAAAAGTGAGATCCACTATTAAAAAATTAATTTCTTTTCACGTGGATCCTGTATTTATTTACTCTTTTCAAACTAATTACACGGCGCTTGCACACTCACGACTGCAAATATCATTTTGAAAAGACATACAGAGTTTGCATGTCTTAAATCTTAAAAAATAAAAAAAAATCATTTTGAAGCGCTTGCTAATCAATGCGAGATAATGAAAATTTTGAAATTGACTTTTAATTATGTATGATAATTTATTCAATTATTTTGAAATTGAAGAATTTCATACTTTTTACATCACTTTTTTTGCTTTTTGTTTTTTTAAAGTATATATGCTTTAATTATCCGTGAGAAACTCTAATTAATTGAGTTTCACACGGTTTGAAATTCTGGAGACATTATCTTATTCTCATCCAATATATTAGGTTGTAAGAGATCATACCATCAATCCAAATTGAAAACGAAACAAATGAAATTAGTTAAGCATATCATCATAATAGTTATTCAGATTATTTCAAGACTGAAGAATTTCATACGACATCACCTAAAACTCAAGATCGAATTTCACACGGTTTGAACTTCTTTACCTAATTGTTAGAATCCAATATATTAAGGGGTAAGAAATCATTAATCCAAATTCGTTTACTAATGGGAATTGTCTAAATTTTGACCAACCCCTAGCTTTTATCCGTTTTGGAATAGGACTCGGTGTTCAGGAGGTATGCTTTAGAAGAGGCACTGTATCGTTGGCTCTATTGCTCAACAAGCTATCTCGGTACGTACAGTAATCCAAAATAGTTTTTAATTCAAACTCGATCACTAAAATCAATGTATAATAGGAAAATGACTAGTGTATTATAATACATCCATTTGCTTTCTATTTTTCATCACTTATTCAATCTACCAAATTCTCATCATAGTATTGCAGAGAATCACCATGGCGCTTAGGAACATCATCTTCTTTACAATCTTCTTGATTGCTTCCTTAATTTCTTTGCTAACTCCGTTAGTAGCATCTCAAAATGTTAATGTCTCAGCTATCTTTGCCTTTGGGGATTCAACCATTGATCCAGGTAACACAACCACATCCAAACGTTATTTCGCAGTGACCACCCACCTTATGGCATAGACTTTCCCTGCCAAGTCCCCACTGGAAGGTTCTGCAATGGAAAATTAGTGACAGGCTTTTTGATTTCTTCCTTGGGCATCAAGGAACTCTTGCTGGCTTACTTGGACGATTCAGTGACTGACACCGACTTGCTTTCTGGCGTTAGCTTTGCATTGGCCGGTTGAGGTTTGGACCCGCATATAGTAGTTATAACACAAGCTTTGGATCTTCCAACTCAGTTGAATAACTTTTACGAAGCATTACAAAGAGTGGAGGGTATTGTTGGACAAGAAGAGGTTTGCAAGATTGTTGCAAACGCTTTGTTTTTAATCAGTATTGGAAGCAATGATATGTTGTTCAACTATTACGATATACCTACGATGGCACTTGACTACTCACTTCCAGGTTACCACTAAATGCAGCTCCAAATCAAATCATGTACGGTTTTAACGTACTTCGTTCTAATCTATTATAATTTTAATTTTAAGGTACTATGTTTTTCTAAGATGATGGTTCGATATTAAAATTAAAATAAATAAAAAACTGTTTTTTTAAAAGGTGTATTATGCATGCAGAATCTTTATAAAATAGGAGCACGGAGGATTGCAGTGGCTGGTCTTCCACCAATTAGCTGCATGCCTCTGCCCAAGTGACAATAGGCAGCGTCCTACCAATTAGCCCAAACTTTCTCCAACGTTCATGCGTCGACAATCAGAACATGGACTCTCAGGCTTATAATCAACAACTAGAAGCCCTTACCTCAAGTTGGCAATCTAAACTCCAAGGTTCTAGGATTGTATATGCCCATATTTATAGTCCCATCATGGACATGATCCAGAACCCAAATAACTATGGTATTCTTTCATTTTATTTTTTTATTTTTTCCAGATCACAGAGTTTTTTTAAAATATTGGCATTTGTGTAACATAACGGCTGATCTTGGGTTTAATTAATTTTTTGTGTTTTTGTGAAGGTTTCGATGTGACACTTGAAGCATGTTGTGGGACAGGGCTTGCGGAGGTGGGTCCATTATGCAATCAACTTGCCCCAACATGCCCAGATGCATCTAAATATATTTTCTTCGATTCAGTACATCTTACGGAAGCAGCATATCGGGCAATTGCCGATAAAACCAGAAAGAATTTGTTTCCGCGTGTTGTTGGTAATTAGGAACAATTAATAGAACAATGCTAGCTAGTAATATATGTAATTTAATTAGTTAAGGATGTTTTGAGTATTGTTTAGGACCTAAGAGTTTATACGTACGTTTTATTAGTGTTGATGTTTAGGAACACCACAGTACGTACGCGAAATAGGGCCATAGTCTATAGAGTTAGGGCGTGATTTGAACTCAATTTAATTGTTATTATCGAATAGTTGGTTTTGGAATTGTTTATTATCAAGTTTGCATGCCTCCTTTAATTATCAAAGTTTATTGAAAAAGTGGATGCTAATTTACTTGGCGAGTAGTGGGTAAATTAGAAAATTAGCCTGATCCATCACCACAGAATAACCAAAAGATTTTAATCGACGCTCTTTTATTTCTCAATATTACTTGAAACCAGAACCCAAATCTGATAAAATCAGTACTGATTCTTGGTAGCTATATACGTACCAGTACTCATATTTGACCAATGGTAGAAGGCTAGCTGTGAATTTTTTATATAATATATAAAGCCATCTACAAATCTATCACTTTGATATTAGAGAGAGAGATCAGGAGACGATTCTCAGAAAACATCTGGCATTGCCATTTTCTTTTTTCAGAAAATTAGTTTTATTATACTGAGACATTAATGTCCACGTACGATGTGATAGGCTTCATTGTTCCACTATAGTTCATATAGAGATGATTTAACATGGAAAACTTCTAAACACAAGCCCACACACCACTATATATATATATATATATATATAATTTTTTTCTTTTACCAAATGTTTGATATATGAATAATGAGTAAAAGAGTTCACTTAGTTTAAGAAAAATAAACTAAAAAAATAAAAAAATAAAAAAAATGTGTAATGCGTAGGTTTATGTGCAGCAAGGCTAAAAAAAAATGCTTGATAATTTTCCTGCAGATGGAGTTTTCAGCATAATTTCCAGGAACGCCTGGCGCTCCCGCTACTGGGATGAACCATGCCATTGATGGGTAGGGAGTAGAAAGCATCATGCTGCCTCAACACAGACCGGCATGACATAAAAAATTCTGAATGAAATTTCGGGGTAAAGAATCAATGAAGTCCCCTGCAGCTCTAGACAAAAATTGAGAAATGATTCATTGAAATTAATAATAGACAACGCCCAAGTACACGGAACATATGTATGAGCTGTATGCTTCACTTTCTTGGAACAACATAACAAGACGGGCACTGGTGGACACCCACAAACATACCCGAATAGCCAAGTGAGCACAGGCAAGACCAACAACATTCTCCCATATGATTATTGGATAATCAAGTGCCAAGTACTCATAACATTATCATATCCAATTTGAACATTTTATAGCATTTCTATTTAGAGAACCAATATAAAAAAGATAATGCTCATACAATACCATAACCGTACAAGAAAACTGTCAAAAATTATTATTAAAAGAAAAAGGACTTATCAGTGACTCTTCGAGTTCTCGAAAGCCTCGGTAAACAGCCTCTGTCTGGTTCTGCGGAAGGGCCAACCTCCGAACCTCAGTCATATACCTGCCATTACAAATTCAATGAGACCAAAAGTAAATCTTGAATATGCGTTCTATACAGTTCCTAAAGCATATACTTTTTTGTTTTTTTTGATAAATAAGTTCCTAAAGCATATATACTAAAACTTGATGGTTTAGAACCTAGCTTTATCTTTCTACTTGTAATGTGAAGGACCATCAAATTGTGAGCTGAAATTCTTTTCTCTACTGCTATTAGGCATGGGCCTAGCAACCAAAAAAGGAAAATAACAGAGCAGATACAGCTACATGTGACATCCCAAATCCCACCTTCTCAATTCAAAATACAAGCCAAATGAAAGTTGGCTAGAAGTTGATAACCATCTGAATTGTCAACTCGTGGAAGGAAGATTTGTTATCAAAGTAACAAATACTAGAGCTAGAGCAATCGTACAAATGGATAGAATTCTTCATTTCCCCATGTTTTTTCAGTTTTGGTACATTTCAAACACTGGGAGAAAGGAAGAAAGAAAAAGAGGCAAGAACATCCCAACAGTCGTAGTGGGAGTGGTTCAGAAGTGGAGCACTACTTTCAACGAGAAAAAACAACACAGTTCAAAACAAAATGGTTAAAATATAGCCCGAGTATACATCCCACAACCAGAAGACAATAATGGATCAAGAAGGCAAAAATTAAAGACAAATTGCTTGAAGATCTCCACAATCAGGTTTTTTTAACTTCGCCGCAAAAAGCTCAAAATCCATAAGATACGTAGCTAAAAGTAAAACTCCCCTCGCCTGGGGGGGGGGGGGGTGGTTTAGCAGAATTGGTTCCCCCATCTAACGAGGGCGTTGAATTATCATCAAATAATAAAATATGGAAAAAATTGACTAAGCTTCCTCAATCCTTGGAAATATTTGTACTGGGACTGAAATTTTGCTCTTCAAAAATAGTTGAATCCACTTATACATTGCAAATGAGGTGGATCCAGCCCGTTCCACATTCAGCACACCCCAGATAGTCCCAAGAGAACCCCTAGGGGTTGGCGCAAGTGGTAAAGGCCTTGGTCTTGGTGGTATGCTCCCTCCAGGTCTAAGGTTCAAATCCTCTTGGGTACAAACAATTCCTAGGGACCATCCTCCTGGGGGATTTTTACCCTTGAATTACCCTAGGTGCAATTACAGGAAACTTCTCGCCAGGATTAGTTGGAACACTGTTCCCAGACACCCGGTGCCAATAAAGGGAAAAAAAAGATAGTCCCATGAAACCAATGGATCCTTACCCTCCCAAGAACCATAAAGCAACAGAAAAAGAATATAACTAAATGCGACATTATTAAAAATGTATCAGCCTCCAAAGTTACTACTTCGGCACCCAAGCTTCTCAAACTTAATTGTATCTGTTCTTTAATTACTCTGTTGAGCACAGCAAAACAGCTTAACCGGTCATCATACTATCGAACTTTTTTTTTTTGATAGGTAAGTCCTCATACTATCGAACTTATTCACCAACATGATAAATTTGATGCTCTGACATGACAGCCAAATTCATAAGTGTTTACTCTATTCGTTTCGTAAATAACTGAATAAACTATAACTATAAAAAAAGAACTAAATAAACTATATGAAAAAAATTCTGTCAACAACATTCATCTAGATAAAAGAACTGGGATGATAATCATATATGTAGAAATAACTTTAACATCCATTTGAAGGACATAACTCTAACTCATATAGGGAACTGGGCACAGAAAAATGACATCTACGAGTGGCGTCGGGCCTTTTCTAGTTTAAAGGAGTATGATATTTTATAGCATACCAACCAGATATGTAACACTAATTTATCATTCTTGATTATCAATTTTGGGCGCCAGCCCATAGATTATCAATACGCCATGAATAACGACATGCCATTAGAAAGGGGTGAGGGTTTTACATATGTGTACTATTTAATCAGACAGAACATGGAAGGTGAAGTTGCAAGAAACATTTGAGACCATAACCCAAAATTTTCATTTCACACTGTAGCATGACATTCGAAAGTCAATTTGAGGATCCAACAGGAAATGAAGGCTAACCAACAAAATTATCCCATATAACATAAATAATAAGTCAATTCATATAATAAGAGGAAAAAAACAATTCATATAATAAGAGGAACATGAAAAATCTCGAGTTTACCTATTTGCTGCACTTGTGATCTTATCTCTAACTCCTTGGTTAATGACTGCTGTTTGCTCAAGTGAAAATGTTCCACCTAATATTAAAGAAGCTCCCGTTGCACTAGTACCGATTCTCTGTGCAAATACAGACATTGCCCACTCACGAAGTACCGCTAGCACTGATCGGAGAAGGCGTAACCTGAGCTTTGGTGATGGCAAAATAGCTCCATTTGATAATAATTGGTCGTAAGTGTTCAACACAGGTTCTGTTGCACCCTTGCAAGCAGCAAGGAGAGCTCTTGCAACATCTTCTTCTCCAACGGATTCAATGCCAGATTCAGATCTCTCCTGAAATAAGAATGACACATGAAGGCAAAACTCAAATATTTCCACATGCTTCCAGGCTCAAAAAGGGAAAAAAAGGTGACACTCTTGCTTGCTGTAAATATTAATTAGATAAAGCTGCAAAAATATATGCAAAAATCTACCAGCGCAGCCTTCTCAAGGTGAAGACAGAGAGTGTCCAAAGGTAAAACAGCTCCATCTCCGGGATAAATGTGTGAACCAACTCTTTTCAGTACTGAACATGCTTCAGCAATTCCGCCCCTTGAAAGAGCCTGATCAATAAGCCTAGCACAGGTTTCTCTTACAATGCTACTATCAGCATCACCGGAATAGTTTGCAAAGTACAGCATTTCCAGACATATCTGAACAAAGGAAAGGAAAAGCAAGGGACTTTGTAATAAGATGGAGAAAAGAGAAAAAAACATAATTTCAATTACAGCACATTCCATTTTTTAAAAGATAAAACAAATTGTTTCCTCTTAAGCTTGGATCTGCTGTTAATCTGGCCAAAATTAAATTTACTCCTAATACACAAAATGCATTAACAATATAGTCTCGACATCCAAATCAATCCATTAAAAGGGCTTCTGTGATCTGAAACAACCACAGACAGCCCATGGCAATAACGACTCAAATGGCCAAACACCACTAGCACCCCATTATTAACAAAACTCAACCCTGCTAAATCCTAAACACACGTCCATAATCTAGCGGAGTCTTTTTGTTTTTTATAAATAAGAAAAAATTTACTAAAACGAATGCAGTAGGCATTGCCCAAGTACACAGGGAGTATATGAAAGAAACACCTAGTTACATTCTAGGAACCAGAAAATCATGAACACTAGTTCCATTGAATACAAGCAGAAAACCAAATAACTAAGGTGTGCAAGAAGAGATTTCAAAGTTTCTCCAAAGTGCGCTCCCCATCTTTAAAGCTCCTATCATTACTTTCAACCCATACACACCACATTAAGACCTAAGGGAATCATTCTCCAAACTGCAGCCACCTGGGGACTACCTTGGAGACAACTCCAACAAGCTAAGAGATCCACCACCCTCTTAGGCAACACCCATGCAATTCCAGTCCTACTGAATAGCTCTTACCATAATACCCTTGCCACCTAGTGGAGTCCTATGAAGGCATCAACCTCAAAATCATGGCTCACTCTGAAAAAACTGACATTCCCCTTGCAGGAACAACCAGTGACCTTTAATACATAAGCTATTAAGGCCTCCTACACACACTGCACTAAATACCTCTGAGAAAGCTTCTTTAGGGGCCCCATCTCAACCCCATCCTCTTTTGATGCCACAACCCTGCTTCAAGGGTCTCATAAAAAATGGGTCCCATAAACTTCACAAAAACACCACCCTCCATAAGCATAACTCAAGGGCTGCAAACGAACCGATTCGAGTTGAATTTGAACAAGGGTACTCAAGCTTGACATGTTTACTGCTTGAACTCGAATATCCTTGTTCGAACTCGGCTCATTAACCATTAATGTTGTTTGAATTTGGCTCGAGCTCGACTAAAAATAAACAAACAACTCGAGCTCGAACTTGTTTTTTTGTTTTTTTTTTTGGAAATTTCTGAATTTTATCTTTGGAACAATAAATTTTTTTAAAATTTTACAAAAAACTCTAACCATTTAAATATTCAACGAAATTGTTATGATTAAAAAATTCTTATGGTAAAGCTTTTTATAAAACAATTCTTCAGTATATAGGCAACTTTGTGCACGAAGATGTGCACAGCACACATTTTATTAAAAAAGAAAAGAAGAAAAGAGGAGAAAAACACGAAGAAGAATGAAGAGCTGGTTCTGCTCCTGTGAGAAACCAGCGTGCAAACTGCAAACCCAGATCCAATCGACTTGGAGGAGGTTTTGTTTCTCTATTCCTCCATTTCAGTGTGCAAACTGCAAACCCACCCCCATCTAAAGCATCAGATCCTTCACGGAGAAGAAAGAAGACGAGGTTCCTTCTTCGCGACCCACCTGCTCGCCAGATCTGAAGGTCGGCCGCGCTCCTCCGCAGCTCTGCCACCACTCCACGTCGTCTCTAGTCGGTGCTCTTGCTTTGCTTGCATCCTTTTTTTTTTTTGAAAAGAAGCCCATGACTATGAAATTAGAAGTAGCAAAACACATCAAATCTTTAACATGGTATGTTAACCATAAAATGGTAAGGCATTGCATTTTTGTTTCCCTCTTGCAATGTGAATGGAAGACAGACAATAACTCTAGCAGTAAATGTAACAGTTGCAGATGATCGTATTCAAGCTGTAAAACAGCTGGGAAAAGCTTATTCAGCAGGCATGGGAGTCCATAGAATTCATCATCATCCAACGGGGGAATGGAGACGGGGGAGGAGATGGAGGAGAGAAGGAGAATCGAACGGAGGAATGGAGAAGGAGAGAAGGGGATCATGAAACGCACTGTTTCGTTCTCATTTTTCTCTCCCGGCCGCATTCCTTGCAATTTTCACTCCCACCCTCTATTTCTCTGATATGCTCCGTTTTATTTTTGAGCCGGCATGTCAGGTTGTTCGTCCACAAGGTGTCCGCAAAATGGACTGAGGATAGACTTTTTCTTTATAAAATAACTTATAGTTATAAATTTAAAAAAATAGTACATAAGATAAATGTAATAAACTGGACTATTTAATACATATAGATCATATCATAAATCAAAAGTTATAGTTGTATGATATATTATTATACAAAGGGTAGTGCTACTATGCCACCCAAGTTTGCCCACTTGGTGTGCCTTCTAGTGCAAATTGCACTTTTTTTTTTCCAAACATTTTTTAAACATTTTAAAAAAATGAAAAAAAAAACACCAATACACTATACAAACAATTTTTGTATTTAACTCAAAAAACTAAACAATTTCATGCAACTACAAAGCAATGCCTAGGTGGATTTAATAGTGTATCTATGTACAGTTTTTCTTATTAAATAAACACAAATTAAAAGAGAAGATAAAAGAGGGGAAAAGAATGCTTCTATATAGATAGAATGGACAGAGCAATGAGGATGATAGAAGGACACAAGTACAACAACAAATATAAATGGCCAATTCATACTTATCATCCACCGCTAAGCAAGAAATACGATTTTCCAACAAAACTTAATGATGCATTGAAATCTATTTTGCAAAATAACCAGTATAATAATGAAATTTCAGATAAAGAAGAAACAGATGTATGGAACAGCATATCTTCAGTTTAACATGTTTTGAACTCTCAAGGTAGTCGTACTGTGGAAATTATACAAAACCTAGCAAAACATCAAAGTCAGCGCAACTAAAATTGTAAATAATGTTAGAATACAGAACTTAAGTATTTTTTAGCATTTATCTTTGTTTCATTATTATCTCATTTCCTCTAATGCAGCAAGATGTATTCTTAAATAGTTATGATATTAAAAAAAATTCAACTCATGTCAGAAAACTTCATTCCATAGTGCTTATTTATTTGTGAGGAACATAAAGAAAGTACCTCCCAGAGCTCAAATGGAACGGCGTACTCATTATATAGTTGAGTTATACTCTTTAATTCTAATGATAGCTCTTTAGCCTTTTCACGTGCAGCACTTGGAACATTGGCGGCATCAGCAGTCAAACTGCTTTCAGGGAGTTCATTTTGAGCAGACTCGGATGTGCCAGGTGAAGCATCTAACCTGGAAGCTATAGCTTCCAGTTCTTCTTTGATCTTTATCTGAAACCGAAGAACAGCAAGCTTCCCTTCAAGCAGATCTAGCAGTCCATTGTCAAAACCAACTTGTGCAGATCCAACCAGACCATTACTGTTACTTGCATTCTTTGCCTGTAGAACTGCATTACTAAGGTACTGATACCTGAGTTTGACAAAATGTAAAAAGCTGTCATGTACACAGAGCTAGGACAATTTTATCTGACATATTTATTCTATTGAGGGGAATGGCAGTTCTAGAAGGATCTTTGCTTTTGGCAGGAGCCTTTCAAATTTGTCTTTATAGATAGACATG
Source organism: Carya cathayensis (assembly GCA_011037825.1). NCBI lineage: Eukaryota > Viridiplantae > Streptophyta > Magnoliopsida > Fagales > Juglandaceae > Carya > Carya cathayensis. The sequence continues at coordinate 1,950,309 of QGSO01000156.1, forward strand.
GTGACTGTTACTTAAAAACAGGGAAGCTACAACAACTTACATTAGATTGTCTTCATTTCATAGTCCAAGTTTATTAGAGTGTTTGAGGGTCAGAAAGTGGAATAAGTAAATGTTCCACAGAAGGGTAAGAGTTGGGTGCTAAAGTTTGATTTAAAGAAGTTGAATAATGAAGTCTTTAGGCATACTGAAGTGCAGAAAAATCTGCTTTGAGATGAGTTGCATGCTTTGGAGGATGGGGAGGAAAATGAGGAGTCATTATTAAGGAAGAATGGGTGGTGACTGAAATTGAGAAGGTTTTGTTGATGGAAGAAATTTCTTGGAGGCAAAAATCAAGGGTGCTTTGGTTGAAAGAGGGGGATAGATGCACTAAGTTTTTTCACAAGATGGCTAATTCACTTTGGAGCGCAATAATGCTATTGAGGTACTTCATTCTGGTACCAATGTGCTTCACTCCCCTGATGAGATTCAAGATCACATTGTGCAGAATTATGAAGATCTTCTAACTGAGACAGAGTGGCGTCCTAAGTTGGATGGTCTGAATTTTGACCAGCTGGATTTCTATGCAGCCAGCTGGTTAGAGAGGCCTTTTGAAGAAAATGAGGTGTATCAGATGGTGAGTGGAATGTGTAAAGATAAAGCTCCGGGTCCTGATGGTTTCTCTATGGCTTTATTCAAGAGTATTGGGATATGGTGAAAGTAGAAGTTATGCAGGTATTCCAAGAATTTCATTCTTGTCAGAAGTTTTTGAAGTCCCTAAATGCTACATTTATTGCACTCATCCCTAAGATAGCCGGTGGCTATGAGTTGAAGGATTTCCATCCTATTAGTCTGATAGGTGGGATTTTTTTTTTTTTTTGGATAAGTAAACAATTATGTTGATATAAATAGGCATAGCCCAAGTACACAAGATGGTATACAAAAGGTCACACCTAATTAGAGAGAAGAAATTGAGACAAGAAAATCATGAAAAACGAGGCCACAAAAATCTACAGTTGTGGCCCAAAGAAAAAGAGTGCTAAAAAAAAAAAATCTAAGTTCTTCTAATGAGCACTCGTCTTCAAATGTCCGGTCATTTCACTACTTCCACAAGCACCACATGATACAAATCGGGACCACTTTCCACACCGTTTCGAGTTGTGGGAGACCTCATAGATTTATCCAGCTGGGCATGAGCTCTGTCACTGTGGCTGGCATAACCCAAGCTAGGTCCATTCTATTAAACACTTCATTCCATAATGTTCCAGCCACCTCACAATGCAACAGTAAATGAACCACAATTTCACCATTTTTCCGACACATGCAACACCAATTTACTATGATCACCTTATATCTTCGTAGATTATCCGTCATCAAGATCTTACCTAATGCTACTGTCCATACAAAAAATGCCGCTTTGGGAGGCGCCTTGTTCCTCCACATCTTTCTCCATGGGAATTCCGTACTCTATGGTTGTGTAAGAGACATATAGAAAGAGCGGACTGAGAATGTACCTTTGGCAGTGGGAATCCACCACATCTTGTCTACTCCTTGGATTCTCGGCCTCATGGAGTATAGAAGAGCAAAGAACTCGTCAATGCTGCCAACTTCCCAATCGTGGGCAGCTCTAGTGAAGTTCACGTTCCAGTGGACTAGGTCCCCAGATAACTCTAGACAATCGGCCACTGATGCGTCTTTCTCACCTACGATCCTAAAAACTATTGAAAAAGAATCCTTTAAGTCTTGGTTTACACGCCATAGATCAGTCCAGAATTTTAATCTAGATCCATTGCCCAACACCAATCTAGTATGCTGGTTAAAGATCCCCCACCCCCTTCGAACGTGTTTCCAAACTCCCACTCCATAAACCCCATGAACCTCCCTAATGCACCATCCCCCCCACATGCCTCCATATTTGCAATCAAACACTAACTTCCATAGGGCTTCCGGTTCTGTATTATATCTCCACAACCACTTCCCAAGCAAGGTTCGATTGAGATTCCTCAAATTTCTAATACCCAACCAACCCGAAAAGACTGGAGAACAAACCTTATCCCACCTAACTAGATGATACTTGAAAATTCTTCTCCTATCCCACCCCAAAGAAAGTCATGATACAGCTTCTCAATACGGTTCGCCACACTTCCTAGAATTGGGAATACAGATAAAAAATAAGTTGGTAGATTAGAAAGATTACTTTTGATAAGGGTGATCCTACCGCCTTTCGAGAGATATAATCTCTTCCAACCTACCAATTTGCGTTTCCACTTAATGCCAAATCGATATAGATCTAGCAACTGCCCCCAAAGGAAGACCAAGGTAGTTCATGGGAAGCAAGGAAACCTTACATCCAAGGATACTAGCCAGCTGCCTGATGTTACAAAAATTGCCCACCGGCACCAATTCTGATTTATCAAAGTTCACTTTCAAGCTGGATACCGCTTCAAAACAAAGAAATAATGCCCTCAAAGTTTGAACTTGGCTTTGTTCTACCTCACAAAAATAAGTGCATCATCTGCAAACAATAAATGATATAGGTTAATAGTGCCCCTATTAGGATCACCCACTGAGAATCCCTCAATAAAGCCATTGTTCACCAAGGCTAGAATCATTTTGCTAAGTGCCTCCATGATAAGAACGAATAGGAGTGGGGACAAAGGATCTCCTTGTCTTAGGCCCCGAGAGCTATTAAAGTAAACATTTGGGCAACCATTCACCAATATAAAAAACCTCACTGTAGAAATACACCATGTAATCCACAATCACCATTTCTCCCCAAAACCGCACCTCCCTAGCACATATAGTAAGAACTCCCAGTTTCCATGATTATATGCCTTCTCCATATCTAACTTGCATAGGATTCCCAGTTGGCCAGATTTAACTTACTATCTAGGCATTCATTAGCAATGAGGACTGAATCCAGATTTGCCTATCTTTAACAAAAGCATTTTGGGGTTTTGTAATGATCCTCCCCAAAACCTCAACTAGACGATTGGCAAGCACCTTAGAAATAATCTTATATATCCCATTCACAAGGCTGATAGGCTGGAAATCCTTCACCTCGGAAGCCCCAATCTTCTTAGGAATGAGAGATATAAATGTGGCTTAAGGTTCTTCTCAAATTTCCCGACTGAAAAGAATTCTTGGAACACTTTCATTAAATCCGCCCTCACCATATCCCGACAAGTTTGAAAGAAACCCATGGAAAAGCCGTCGGTGCCAGGTGCTTTATCTTTGACCATTCTCCTTATCACGGTATGGACCTCTAACTCCTCAAATGGCCGCTCCAGCCACAAGACCTGTTGTGGATCTATGGACTCAAAGGTTAGACCATCGAGTGTTGGCTGCCATCCCACCTGTTCAAAAAGTAGGTGTTCATAAAATCCCACAACGTGCTCCCTCACCAGAGCCTCCATACATTCCACTCCATCTATTTCTAGCATCTCAATAGTATTAGTTCTCCTATGGGAATTGACCACTCTATGAAAGAACTTTGTGCTGCGGTCTCCTTTCAATTATAAAGCTTTTGATTTTTTATGCCAAGAGATCTCCTCCAATAACACCAACCTTTCTAATTCTACCTTTACCTTAGCCTTCCTAGCTGCTTCCTCCATAGATAGAACCCGCCCTCCTGTGTCCTATCTATCTCCTGAAGCTCCTCTATCATAGCCTTTTTATGATCTCCTACATTACCAAAAGCTTGAGTATTCCATAGCTTGAAATCATTTTTTAGAGCTTTCAGTTTACCTGCAAAAATGAAACTAGGAGTGCCACTAAATAGATAAGAATCCCACCATTGCCTAACCCTCTCCACAAAACCTTCAGTTTTCAACCACATTTTTTCAAACTTGAAATACCAATGCCCACCTTGAATACCTCCACAATCTAGTAATAATGGAAAATGATCTAAACATAGACGAGACAACCTCTTTTGACAAAGCTCCGAATAATGAGTTTCCCATTCCGATGATACTAAAAATCTGTCCAATCTAGACCACGTATGATTATTGGACCACATACAAGTATCACCCATGAGAGGAATATCTATCAAACCCACCTATGCACCATGGCAAATTCCACCAGCTATGAATACCAGCAAGTTCTTCCCATAACATTCTTCTACTGCTGTCTATATTCAGCCCATAAATACTAGCAAAAGCCCATAAATAGTTGTCATCAACATTCCTAAAGGAATATGCCACAGTACACTCCCCAATAAAGTCCTTCATTTTCTCCACCACTCTTCTATCCCACATCACTTTATCGCCTCCGAAGGCCCGTCAAAAGCAAGATAAACCCAATCCACGTAAGTACAGCTGCATAAACTCCTAACAATTCTCCTGTGAATAAATTTGAACTTAGTTTCCTGTAAACACACTATGTCCGCCTTCCATTCACGAAGCATGTTTTCCACCTGAAGGAGTTTAGTTGCCTCATTGAGCCCTTGAACATTCCAAGAAACAATCTTGGGCGTTATAAAACTGGAGCTGACCCCCGCCCTTTAGCTCTTTCTTGAACTTGAACTACTCTCATAGTTTAGGGACCAAGTTAGCCTATTTAACTCCCTTTGTTTTTTAGAATCTGACTTCTTCGACTGGCTATGTCCAGCTTCAATGGCTATTAATAAAGCCATAAATTGTTCTTCAAAACCCTCACATTCGATTCCAACAGAATGTTGGATCTCCTTTACTTTACGCAACACCCAGTTAGAGACATTGTCCTGGTCTGCCAACAAGTGTTTAATGGTAACCCCCCCCCACAAAAAAAAAAAAAAAAACAGTAAGTCCATCTCATCTCTAAATGTCCACCGAGTCTTCATCGGCACAACAAGATCTTCCACAAGGAAATATTTCCTCCCCCTCGTAATGGTCATTTGCANCCCCCCCCCCCCCCCCGGGGTCACTCTTTGCCTCTGAAAATAGCACTCGAGCTACTTCCAAAGGTTGAAAAACAGTTGCCGGCATCTGTTTCTGGTGGGAACTCGAGAGGAGGCTCAGCCCCTCTATTTGTTGGCGATGTCTATCCAAGAGTGGGCTGAGTATCGACACTCAGCTCTGCTAAAGCATTGATAACTCTATCAGCCTTGTCTCCGGCGATTTCTGAGTCTTCCAGCAACGTTATCTCCACTAACACCACCTGCTAGATCATCGACGCGACCTTCTCAACCGGGATTGAGGTCTGCTCCGACGTCACCCCTTGCTGCTTCCCACCGGTGGATGGGCCAGCATCTCCTCCCACCCTCACTCTCCATACGAGCTGGGCTTCACGGGCTAACAGGAGTTTCTCTTTTCCCTTGAGAAGCCCTGTGGCCTTTGGCCAATTATCCCAACCCTTCATTAGGCCCATACAGGCCCCAACATCTACACTGACCAGTTGCCTCGCTAGCCCTATCCCCCCTTCTGGTCCAGGCCAACGCCCCTGTCCATTGCCCCTGTCATGGCCCTGCGCTAGGCCCAAATCCACCTCATTATCCTCCTAAACGCACCGTATTAATAAAGAGACTTGCTCTTGCAGAGCCTTCAACTGCTCTTGCATTTCTTGTAAAGTTCTATGCACACCAGAATTTGACAAGCCGACAAAAGACCTGCCACCACCTCCTTCTCTCTGCAAACGTGTTGTTCCAGCAAGCTTGTGCGCCACGTTTGTTTTCTGACCATTGCTACTATCAGTCCTACCACCTGTAGCTCGACCTCTGGGGTGTTCCCTACTATGCGCTAGCACCTTCAAATACACCAACACCTCCCTAAAAGTTCGAGGCTGCATACTTCACCTCACCTCCGGCAGCCACTGTAAACCTCCTCCTCCCTTGTTAATCTCAGTTTTTTCTTCCAGAGAGATCTCTCCCAGCACAGTAGCCATATTCCTCCAACCCCTCCCCTCTATATCTTCAGGGATGAAGATGAAGTTACACCTTCCTCCTCCACCATATTCCACCAGCGCCATAAACCTTTCTCGAGCATTTGCACACCTCTGTGCTATAAAGCTTCTGTCACCCTCCCTTTTCGTTGCATACAGCTCCTTCATCCCACTCCTCAGGCTTTCCTCCAAGGTTTTGATGAACCATTGCACCACAACTTTCCCAAGTCTTAGCTCCTTCATTACCCTCTGACTCCTTTCTGTGATAAGCACCGAGACTCCCTCCTTCATCAAAATGAAGACTTTTGATTCAATGACTAAGCTTAGCGGGCCCCCCATGATCAGCAACTAAAATCCTATGCATTCTAAACATGTGCACACATACACACATCAAATAGTAAATGTTATTGAGTGAATATTAATAGGTGGGATTTATAAAATTATTTCAAAAGTGTTAGCTAATCGTATGAGTACGGTGATGGATAAAATCATTTCTAAACCTCAAAATTCTTTCGTTAAGGGACGTCAAATTTTGGACTTGGTTCTGGTTGCAAATGAGTGTTTGGACAGCCGGATGAGGATAGGTATTCCAAGGGTTCTTTGCAAGCTTGACATGGAAAAGGCATACAATCACGTGTGCTGGGATTTTTTTATTTATTTTTTATATGCTAAGAAGATGTGGCTTTGGGGATAGGTGGTGTGGATAGGTTAGACATTGTGTTTCCAACTCTTGGTTCTCTATATTAGTTAATGGCCACTCTTGTGGTTTTTATAGAGTTCGAGGGGTTTGAGACAAGGGTATCCGTTATCCCCCTTCTTTTTCGTTTTAGTGATGGAACATTGAGTTGTATGGAGGCTGTTGTTTTTTTTTTTCTTTTGGGGGGGGGTTTCTCTCTGGTTTTTTGGTGGGAAATAATAACAACGGTGCTATATCAATCTCCCATTTAAGGGTTGTATTATTGTGTTTTGAGGCTGTCTCGGGCTTCAAGGTGAATTTGGACAAGTCAGAATTGGTACCAGTGAGAGATGTGAGAAATATTAACCATTTAGCATATTTGTTGGGCTGCAAAGTCGCTTCTCTTACAATGAAATATCTTGAGCTTCCGTTGGGGGCGTCGTTCAAAGTAAAGAATATATGGGATGGTGCTGTAGAAAAGGTTGAGAAAAGATTTTCAGGTTGGAAGCGTCTATATCTATCTAAAGGGGGAAGTTAAAAGCACCCTTTTCAATCTTCCCACTTATTATCGTTCTTTATTCCCATTATCGGTTGGTGTGGCTAACTGGATTGAGAAGTTGTTTACAGAATTTTTGTGGGTTGGCATGCGAATGGAGAATAAATTCCATCATGTGAGTTGGCATAGGGTGTGCTGTCTGATTGTGAATGGAGGTTTGGGGGTGCGAAATTTGAGTAGTTTTAATAGGCACTGTTAGGGAAGTGGTTGTGGAGGTATCAAATGGAAGGGGACTTGTTGTGGAGAGAGGTTATTGATCGAAAGTATTAATGTGATTGGGGGGATGGTGCTCTAAGGAGGGTAGGGGATCTTACGGTGTGTGCTTATGGAAATATATTAGAAAGGGGTGGTACAGTTTTGTAAAACATATTAAGTTTGAGGTTGGTGAGGGTGCAAGAATTCGTTTCTAGTTCAATGAGTGGTGTGGTGAGCGAGCTCTTCATTCTATTTTCCTGGTTGTTTTCAGCTTGGTTGGAAATCAACAGGCTATTGTTTCAGAGGTGTTGAGTCATGCTAATGGGATTGTGCATTGGAATGTTACTTTCAATAGAAATGTACAGGATTGGAAGGCCCCATTTGGATAGTGAAATTGTTTTATCTCATCTCATCTTATCGTTATAACTTTTCCAAGTTCTCACACAAAATATAATAAACAAATCCCTAAAAAAAATAATATTCTAACAATATTTTATTCAATTTTCAACTTTTATCTCAACTCATCTCATCTCAACTCACTATCCAAATGGCACCTTAATGAGATTGCAGATTTTTTCAGTTTCTTGTACTCTGATTATAGGAGGAAATGAGAGGGATCGAATGCTGTGGAAACACACGGAGCAAAAAGTTTTCAGTTAAATCTTATTATAAGGTGTTGTCTGTTAAGCAGCAATTCTCTTTTCCATGGAAGAGTATTTGAAGGGCGTTTGTGCCATCTAAAGTTGTCTTTTTTACTTGGACAGCTGCTTTGGGAAGATTTTGACAGTTGACAATTTGAGGAAACGTGGCAAAGTTGTTATGAAGTGGCACTCCATGTGTAAGAAAAATGGTGAATCGATTGATCATTTACCCTTACATTGTGAGGTCGCTAGGGAGTTATGGGTTGGGGTTCTTAGTAGAGCTGGGTTGAGTTGGGTTATGCCAATGAGAGTGGTGGATCTACTAGCATGTTGGAATAGGCAGCACAGAAGCTCTCAGTTGGCAGCGGCGTGGAGGATGATTCTTTTGTGTATTATGAGGTGTTTATGGATAGAAAGGAATGAGGTGCTTCAACAACAAGGAGCGAACTGTTGAGGATATCTGGAAATTGTTTGTGTCTTTGCTGCAGTCGTTTTCGGCTATTGTTCTTAAGGGAGGGAATGCTCATGAGTTTTTGTTTTCTTTTCAGGTTTCTAGAATGTAATTAGGTGCTTCTTTTGTATAATTCTTGTGTACATGGGCTTCTCCCAGTTTCATTCAATAAAGTTTCTTACTTATGCTACAAGAAAAGGGTAAGAGTTGGGTGTCTCATAAGAGGTATCGATAGACCAACAATATTCTCTGAATTTGTTTCTAGTAAGTTCTCTCTCCGAAATTTTACTATGATGGCAGGGAAAAAAATCTTGGAAGGAGATTTGGCAACTTGTGCACCTTCAAAAGCATCCAATTTCATTTTTCTGCTTCGCAGGAACTATCGTAACTACGATTATTACTTCTCACTATGATTATTACTCCCTCCGTCCCACCATAGGAAGTGTCCATTTTTGCAAACCCAACTCGATACTTCGTATCCTTGTCTCTTGAAAAGAAATTACCATTGAAGAGTTTGGACTAAGAGACAACCTCAAGAGGGTAATTCACAAGGTTATAAAATTTTCTATACTAAATTAAGAAAGCGGGCGTTCATTTTGGAAAGTTCACACATGGAATGGGCAGAGCAACTAGAGAGAGGAATATTCATCCCAAAATAGTGCCATATGTACAAATGCAAGAGTGACTCAACCCTGCACCTCGTACTTAAATGTCCAATTCAATGGAAGCTAAGGGGCGTTATGTACCTTCTTGGTGTACAAGAGGCGAGAACTGTGGAGGACTTCTTTAGTCAAGTTCCATTGGCTTGGGTCATGCTCAAAAGAATTATGGACTGCTAGGTAGCATGAGCCAACGTTTTGCACTTTTTCATAAATATTTATCTCATAAAAAAGGTGGGAATTGTAGTTAAGGTATTGGATGGCTGAACAGGAGATTTTTTTTTTTTATTGGCACCTGAGTGTCTGAGAACAAAGTCCAAACTAATCCCTAAGGATGCACAGGCAATTGGCTAAGCAGGAGATTTGAAAATAAGAAGTGATGCCTGGTATGGAAAATAAATTATTATGTTTGGTATCAAGTGTTTGAAAGGATATAATGGACACGTTCCAAAGAAAACAAGTGCCATTGCATGAATTAAGTTTTGTTTTTCTATGGAACCCTTTTTTGCTTGCTTGAAGGCCTCCATTTGTTATACAGCTCACTTATTTTCTTGAGTTTTTAGAATCATTATCATATGTTAATTAACATGCTTTTAAAGGGTTCATTTTCTTGTCCGCTTGGCAGTACACTTACTGGACAGTTTTAGAATGGTGGAGTTCTTGATTGCAGTATTTGATTCTGTCTTTAATTACTTGCTTTAGTACAGATGCGTTTTACTCTCTGGTAAACTAAAGCCAAGGGTCCATTCAATTTTAGGTTATTTAAACCAAAGCAAGTTGCAAAATTAAACAATGAACCATTCTTCTGTAAATCAAAACTCGGTAATAAAAAATAATAATAAAGTGAAGCAGCCAACCTCTTTTCAAGAGTAGGAACATCCCCCACATCAGTTGAACGCCTCTCAGCCAGTCTTAGCAAAACATGAGCTGCAAGCATATGCTGCCGTTTCAAGACATAGTACCGTGCCAAAAGATCAAAGTACTTGGATTGATTAGAGTGTATCGATGCTCCTGATTGACCCATAAGAGAAGTAGCAGATGTCACAGAAGAAACAACTCGAACCTACAAGACAGATAATAGAAACATGATACTAATCCTCCAGAAGGATGCTTATACAAACCAAGTATTTTCGGAGAAAACTGCAAGTTTTCAACACATGGTTGCAAATGTGTATACAAACAATATTTAAGATAATGACAACAATTACCAATGCTTTAGATCAGGTCTACAATGAAATAAATAGAAATAAAAATAATTTTAATTTTAATTTAAGAAAACCTCTTGCATAGGTTCACGGCCAGCACTTTGCAGAAAAGGCACCAAATCGGGACCTCCATACTCCAACAACTCATTTTCAAGGCCAAACTCAATCATAGCCCTGTACAAGTACTCATGAAATATTTTGTCAGGTGATTGGACACCAAGTTGAACAATCTGGCATATATATTTCTTCCGAGAGGCCTGATCAAGGGAAGATCTTGCAGTAGCAGGCCTAGCAGGAGACCCAAATTCCCTCTGAGAAGCATCACCCTTCAAAGAACGCAAAGCACTGATAATTATCTCATAGCACTGTTCACGCTGAGCAAGTGCATATTCTCGAGTAGCTGTATCAATTTGATCATTATATGCATCACCTGCAGGGTCAAGAGCCTGTGCCTTCTGCAGCGGTAAACGAACAACAGCTTCATAGAATCTGCAATGCCCCTCTAAAGATCAGGTTCTTGACATAATATTCTTTTTTTGATAGGTAAAATGAAAGTGCGAGGCATAATTAAACGTTGGCTCATATCAAGAAATCAAGCAATCAAAAAGGACTCTGGCCTCAAGCACTCAGCTTAAAAAATCAACTGACCTTAGATCCTCAAACCGCTTGCAGACAGTTCGTAAATCAGCAGACTCTGGAACTTTACTCAAGTAGTCAAAGGCCTCTCTAGCAAGGTTCTCCTTTTCCTCAGCATCTGGAGTTACAGCAGCCCTCTCAAGACATTCGACAGCTAAGAAAAACTTGTAATCAGGCTCCTTGTAATAGCTTGGACAACCCTCCCTAAGTTTTGCACTGATATCATCAACTGTCCCTCTGCCATCAGGACCAGTATAATACTGAAGAAATGAAGAATGTCAAATTACGAAAAATATGTAAAATTCAAGATAATGTCAGATAAAACCAAAATTAGCCACTAAAATTGTCAGACAAGAATAGGAAGAAACTTGTTGGCAAGTAGAAGAGCTTGTGTAAGTGGAGCTTCATTAAAGGGTTTCATCTGAACTTCCAATTACCTCCATTAGAGCTGATATCAGCATTGTAGCGAGGCGATCGCCCTCCTCAGAACAAACTAGTTGATGGAATGTCAATTGAACTAATGCCTGTCTTAGATTAGCATCAAATCCCTGAACCAAGCGTGTGACATGATGCTGAGAGAGAAGTTGGAGTAAAAACAGGGCTTCGCCAGATCTAAGAAGCAACTGCCTAATACATTCCATTGCCCTCACCTTTACCACAACAACCAAAGAGTTAGCAAATTGAATAACAAGTATAAAGACCTATGTCTACATCAGCAACTTCAACATACCTCCATGGCAGCCAATTCTGCAGGACTATATGGTAATCTTTGCCTTTTATTAGATGTCCCACCACCATTGGAATCAATGTTACGTGAATAAGAACCAAATAAGTTCCTCATCATACTCCGGTCACCAGTACCAAAGTCCGAACCAGTTCCATAAAGGATAGAGCCTGTCAAGTCTCCTAAACCAGCTACACAGCCATAAAGTCCCCTCCTTTGATTCCTTCTAGACCTTAGAAACTTCTCTAAAGAGCGAATCTTGTTTTCAATGACTTGCATAGCCCCAACAGAGAGTCTGCATACGACTATCCCATTTTCAGATGAGGCATCAGATGAACCTAAACCACCTTTCAGAACCATAACAGGAAGTTCCCAAAGGGGAAAAAGCAACCTTGATGAGCACAAGCAGAGCCCTTCATGTGCACCTGAAAACATGGGCTCTGCCTCCTGTACAACCTGACCCATGCTAAATCCCCCAGCAGTGGTTCTAGTGTTTGACAATGCACTACTACCTTCAACTTGTGGCATTCCAACAAGTCTTGGGTCCTCAAAAGCTTCAGCTGCCTTCTCAGCAGCAACATTGCTTATAATATTTTCAGAATGGACTATCCTTGCAGCAAGCATTAAACACATTCCAGCTGCCTCGCCAGCGCCAAAACGATTGAAGAAATCTTCTAAAATTGATCTTGGTGAGTTGGATTCTAACAACCTCCTTAGAATGTCCACAGGCCTGTTTAAAACTAATTCCATCATGCCCATGGTACTGAAAATGGCGATTCTCCTTCTGGGCAAAATGTGTTGGGTGGAAAGGTCACCTCTGGCCCAAAGTTTACCAGATACTTTTTCACAGGACTCCCCCGAGCTTTCAAATCCTCCAAATTCAATTTCCGAAAACAGAGACTGCACAGTAGCTGCAGTATCTGGCAAGGGTAAAACATCTGCCACAAAAAGCATTCGTCCCTCTACTGGTATAGAAGAGACAGATTCCCGTAGTGCACGAGAACTCCTTGTACCTGTCCCTAAACTACTTGAGAGTGATGATTGTGTGCTTGAATCTCTGTTTACAATGAGAAGAGAAGACAAGGTTGGTGGTGATGAATCAGAAAGAAGAAGAGTTCCAGCAGAATAATATGCTGTCTCAACCTTTAGTGAGAGATCCTCATTCTGAGGTCTACCAGCGAGAGACATGGCTCCAAAAGCAAGTCCACTACTGACCCCCAAAGGAGGAGAAGGCCTAGTTGTCACAACTTTTAAACAGCTTGGTTTATGATGGTTAGAATTGAATCCACCCAAGTTTCCACTAGATGGAGAAGTGGAAAGGTACATCCTTCTTCCATCAGACAAAACAGCAACAAGGTGTAGCCCCTTTGATTCCAGCAGAGATAGAGTTGAAATGCAGACAATAGATGGTTTTGTCAACCGATTTGTCGTCGCTCTTGTTCCGGTTGATTGTCTACCTCCATAATGTGCATCCCTCTGATTGATAAGATTCTTTTCTTCTGCCACTTTCTTGAGTGGACCATCACCACTTGGTCCCGTGACAAAAACCTGAAGTTTCATCTCTTCAGTACGTGTGTATAAAATTTGTCTTTCATTATCAAAAACCATTTCGACAATGGGGTCAGCAGCTCCAAATTTAAATACACTTGGTACAACCCATCTGAAAACCAAGGGTATGTTCTAGTTAATATATAGAAGATTAAATCTCAACAATGCACTTTGATATCAAGAAATTATATATTCATCATCAATGACAGGAAACTTTGACATTATACAACTTTTAAAGCATTAAACAACAAAACATACCTTGAAATAACACTTCCTAAACCAGTAGTAAGGCAGACTTTACGACAACGCTTTTGCCAGCCTGAACCAGTTGTGTAATGCAACTCATAAATGTGGCCATCGCGACCAGCCAAGAAAATACGACCCTTATCAGTACATGTAATACAAGTCATGGTGACTCCATCAGATGGTATTGTGTACTCTGGCAAAGGTTGCAATGAAACCTCTGCAAACGGATCAGTGCCAACCTCCCCTCCAGAGCAGCATACTCCTACAAGAATCAGCTGATAACGAAAGGATGATAAGAAAAGGTAAAATCATCACAACCTAGAGAATAAGTACTAGGTCTTGAGCCTATCACACCAGACATCCCAGAGTCTTGAGCCTATCACACCACTTTTTTTTCTTACAACAGGAGGAGGTGCCATTTGAGCCAGAATTCATTAGCACAATAGATGAAGTTCGTGGCTTGCAATAAATTAATCCCAATCTTGGAAAAGAAAAGGTTATATTAAAAAGAAAAGAAAATTCAACAAACCTGATTTAAAATTTAAAAAAAAAAAAAAAAAAAGAATCCTCCAATATTTTGCAAGAAAGTAATTAGGCATTTAAATAATACTCAGGAAAAATCTTAATCAGCATACATAAACGATGATGGCACAGTAACCATGTAGCAATAACTTTTACCAGCCTTCATTGAAAAGGTACTGTAATTTTTTTTTTTTCTTTTCTTTTTTTTTTAAACTTTTCTTTAAAAATAAAATAAAATATGAGCATCTCCCTTTCCAATGTTAAATACAAAACTCGTCCTTCCCTCAAGCAGCATCTTATATCTCTTTTTAATAAGTAATGAAGAATTTTATTGATGAAAATAGTAGGCAGAGCCCATGTGTGCAGGATTTATATAAGAGAGACACCTATGCCTGATCTTATATGCTTTTTTTTTTTTTTTTTTTTAAGTAGAACAGGAATTTTAGTGATAAAATAAATAGGCATAGCCTCTGTTACATGTGTCTAGCTTACATTCTTGTCACCAACATCAAGTCAAGTGTTTAATTTTAAACACATGGATCCACTTATGTAACAGAAGTTCAATGTGGTTCATCTTAAGTTCAAATGGGTAAACATGAAGGCCAAAGGACTTCAAAAACAAAAAAGCTACAGATATACCCTACTTCATCGTACACCTCATTCCAGGAACAGGTAAGGTCCAAATAAACATTAAATATTCATGGTTCCGCCATTATTGATAGCAGGGAGAGCATCAATAACACTTGCAAAGAATATGTAAAGAAAAGATATAAGATATGGAGATCTTTTCTTTAATCACTCAAGCAACGACCTTTACAGGTAAAGAAAACAGGAAATGGTGTGAAATTATCCCATAACTAACGCATAATTATTAACTGGATTAAAAAAAACAAAAAAAACTCCCAGAACTATTACTGTGACAGGCACATTAATAGCATCTCACCATCCTAGAATGCTAGTCAATTTCAAGCAACCATGTTAATAATGTGTCTAACTTAAGAAGAAATTTCACTGTTTGGAACTTATTATACTGGAAAAGAGAGAGAAAAAAAGGATTAGAAATCATTACTACCTCAACGGGTGTTGCTAAAATTAAAAGATATTGTATAGCTTCAACAAAAACACCAGGTTTAGATTTGGCAAGGCCAACAGCACATATAGCTTGTTCCTCCCCACTGTATTCAGGACATTGACCATCCCTAATCAAAAGAGAGTTAGAAAGAAGGTATCAGGAAGTGCGCAGAAAAAAAAAATCATTGGATCATATTTCAAAGCTCAATACAAAAGAAAACTAATTTGGAAAAGCTTAAATGATTCTCAATATTTAAGTATCTAGTGCATCTGTCTCACATAAGCATCACAAGCAAGTACTTTGTATTCTTAGTAAGTTTAACAGGCTCAGGGTTGAATCAACTAGGGAAAAAGACAAGATCAGAAAGCAAACCAGTTTTAGGAGAGAATAAGACGGTTACCAAAGAACTAAAAAGTAGTAGAGATATATATATTTTTTATAAGTAAAAAGAAATTTATTAATCCACATAATTAGGCATAGCCCAAGTACACAAGGAGTATACAAGAAAAAACACCTAATTACAAGCTAAGAACCGGAAAAAGCAACATAGAAATCATGAAAACAAATCCTATGCAGTACAATAGCCGATACCCAAGTAACAATGTATGGAAGAAAAAATCTTTTTTTTTTTTACAAGTAAGATGCAACGAACATTCAAGATCATCGAAATAAAGTCCGTTCTTCTCATTCCATATACACCACATAACACAAGACATAATGGAACCATCTTCAAAATGGCTGCAATTTGACGATTAGCCTGAATTCCTCTCCTACAAGCCAGTAGATCCACCACCCTCCTAGGCATCACCAGGCAATACCAAGCCTATTAAATAACTTATAAAAAAAAGAACCTTTGCCACTTCACAATGGAGAAGCAGGTGATCCATAAATTCACCATTCCTTTAGCACACACAGCACCAATCCATAATAAATAGACCACGCTATCTCAAATTATCTATAGCCAGAATTTTCCCATGAGATGCCAACCAACCAAAAAAAGTAACCTTAAGAGGAACTTTGCTTCTCCAAATGCACTTGCAAGGAAAATCATTAGGGGGTTGAGTCAACATAACCTTGTACAATGATTTGACTGAAAAGTTCTTATCCCCGGGAAGAATCCAAAGCAATCTATCCTCCCCACCACTCTCCATATTCAAGGCATACAACATGCCGTAAAAATGGCATGTAAAAATCTGAGATATCCCCCACCTCCCAATCCTGTATAGCTCTAATAAGCCTCACATTCCACTGTAAAGAACCATTGGAGTTATACCTCTTGTATACCCCTTTGTGTACTTGGGCTATGCTTGTTCTTATTAATACAATCGTTTCCTTATACAAAAAGAGAACCATTGGAGTTATAAATCTGCCACAGAAACACCCTGATCCAATGCAATCCTAAAAAGAGAAGGGAAGGCATTCATTAGGGCAGCATCTCCACACCAAATACCATGCCAAAATCTAATCCGAGATCCCCTACCCACCACAAATCTGAAATTGCTAATGAAATCTCCCCATCCATTCCAAATAAATTTCCACATTCCCACACCATACACTCCTCTCACTTCATTTGAACCCACCCTCCCCAAATGCTCCCAAATTTGGTGTCGATGACATTCCTCCAAGGAGCATCCCCTTCCTGTTGATACCGCCATAACCATTGTAGTAGAGATATAAGCTTATACAAGAATTCTAATAAAAAAAAAAAACAAGTTTATAGAAGAATTAAACTAGCAAGATGAGTACCACTATAGAAGACCTTTTTTTTGTAACAAGTCTCATCATTTTGTCAGGTGGCATGTTTTTTGTGCCAGCCCTGCCCTGCCCTGCCCTACCATTAACAGGAACCCTTTTGAGTCAATCGTGAACTAAAGAAAAAGAGGAGCAACAGAAACCCTCAAGTGCAAAACACCAAGGCCGAAGCGCTTCGCTTACCAAAAGCAAGTGCATTTATAAAAGAGCGCTTTTTAGTGCTTTTTTTGTTAGCTTAAAGTATAGAAATGCAGGCTTTTGTAATTTGGTTGGAAAAAATATCAAATATTAATTCAAAGACACAGAAAACAAGTATTCGTAAGTATTTATTTGATACTGAAGATCATTGATGCACTACGGTGCCAAATGTTATCATATGTATTATGCTTTGATCCCATTATAATAGTCCAAAATGACTTTCTAGATGGAATGACATTTGATTGCTTATGTTGGCATAAAAGTCAATACCTACAATTTTGTGCTTTTCTGATCATGGCCTTTATGGTATATTTTGATTCAACCATGGACTTTAATCTGATTAATGTATAAAATATCATAAATGTGTACATTTACTAAAGCACAAGAGAATTGTATAAAATGCTTCGTTTATATTGTATGTAGACAGTAGATAACTTAATTGTCATGTTACATATTACTCTAATAAAGATACCACCATCTTGCTCTTAAAACCTTTCTTTATTGTATTTTATGGATTTTTTTGTAATTTATACATCATTTTTAATATTGTGTGCTTTACTTCAACCAGGCGTATGCTTGTGCTTTGCGCCTTGCACCTAGGCTCTAGACAGCATTTGTGCTTTAAGAGTGCCTCGCTTTCACTAATCACCAATACTGCACAAATCACTTGCCAACAAGCGGATAATTATCATATCCATGTAAAGAACAGCTAAATTATTAAAGTAAATAATTCACCGAAAGTCAAGAAAAGCTCACCACTTGTCAAAGCGCCAAAGAAACAAAGAATTATCTACCGATGCCCATGCCCGACGAATCTCGGGAAAAATTCCACATAAAGCAGTTCCTTCCCCACCAGCTGCATTATATCTTTCAATCAGAACTGGTGGTAGCTCCGAAGTATCCACCACCTCAACCAAGGGAGGCCACTGCAGTGAATTTTCACAACATTAGACTATGTGGAGATGGGGGTAAACAATCCATTTCCAACAATCCAGGATGTCTATAGAGGCAATCTTTACCATCTAAAATATCAAAAAGTTAATGTAAAGAGCAAGCAAGCGTTAGGAATGAACAGAAAATGAACATAAACACAATTATAGTGATGACAATAACAATAAAATATTCTATTTCAATGAATAACATTGTAAACCATACACTTACATTAGTATATAAGTTTATGGTTATTAGCAGACAAAAATAAAGCTAAAAAGTGTCTGTTCGTGCATATTACAAAAAACAATGGAAGGTTGTTTAAAACTCCACCCCGCAGATTAAATCATTGAATAAAACATTCAATTAGCTAGAGGTTTTATTCATTATAAAAAAAGAAAATATATATACATATATATATAAAGAAGTAAACAAAGAAAAACACATATCGCTTCTTGTTCTTGCCAAAAATGCAATAAGATGACCTCAGTTAAACACAGTGCTGGGAACTATTATTCTTATCAATCCTGCTGCCCTGCAGACAGATCCCAACATGACCCCCTTTCCCATCTCTTATGATCCATCATAACCAAAAGGTTACAAGACACTAAAATTGGGTTACTTCTATATGTTACTCATTAAATCCTGGTGGCAGAGTCAGCAGACTGCAGTAACCACATTACGAAAGGAAAGACTTCTTCAAAACCGTAAAAGATTAAGCATCCATGAAGGTAATGGGATCATATCAAGCAAGGAATATCATTAATCCTAACAATTGACTTATTTTTTCAGCAATATTTTTATATGAATTAAAAAAACTACAAAAACATCAATATCAATCCAGTTAGTTATTCTTAAAATCACTAATTACCCACATATAATTCAGCAATACATATTTCACTAATTATAATCTGCGCATATCAGAAATGTTCTTCCAATACAGCCATGCCTTTTTTTAGCTGAAGAACATGCTGTTCAACGAACTTATGAGCATTACAAGCATCAAATATTTTTTAGACAGAAAAATTGAAAATAGAGATTTTCTAGTTCCATTCTTCTGCCCTTCATTATATTGAAAAAGGATACCCAACTAGCATCAACAACTGTAATGCAGTATGACTTTTGTCACATAACATCAGATGCATTACCAGATAATGACTGTTTTATGGTAAAGCCACCAGTCTGTCTCCCTACAAAGCTGCTGTATGAAACAACTATGATAGACGTTTAATACATAAAACTACTCACATACATTTTCTCTGTGCCAATCCACTAGAAGCAAGTGTAGAGTAGATGCAGAATTAATAAAAAAAAAAGAAAAAAGTATCAGTTGTGAAAATACTTAAAAGGAACTCAAGGCAACTTTTATATTGATGTGCAATTCTCAAGTCTGATTAGTTCCTTTAACTTACTAAAGAGTTTGTGACACTAGGATTGGTTTAAACTGAATTGTGAAGATATTATACGGGGCATGTGCAAAGTCCTCACATCACTCGTGGAGCTACCAGATCTGCATTATATGAACAAAGATGGGCCCCAATAATAACTAGTACTTTTAGGATATTGCTTAGACGTCACTACTGTTTTCTTTTTATCAGTAAATAGGAATTTTATTAAATTAGGTGAAGCCAACTACACGGGACATATACAAGAACCACATCTATGCATGACTGTCTAAAGATAAAAGAAAATCATGTACGTTCATGCCACTAAAGTCTATTAAAATCGGCTGATTTTGAGGAGAGGGTGAGGAATTGGTGGCTTCCTATTCATTACATGGCACACCTAGTTTCGTGGTGGCTAACAAATTAAAAGCTCTTAAGTTTGACTTAAAGAGGTGGAATATTGAGGTTTTTAGACACATGGATGAGCAAAAGAGTATTCTATGGGAGGAGTTGCATTCTCTAGAAGTCGTGCCCCCCCCCCGGGCGCGCGGGGGGGGGGGGGGGGGGGGGGGGGGGGGGGGGGGGGGGGGGGGGGGGGGGGGGGGGGGGGGGGGGGGGGGGGGGGGGGGGGGGGGGGGGGGGGGGGGGGGGGGGGGGGGGGGGGGGGGGGGGGGGGGGGGGGGGGGGGGGGGGGGGGGGGGGGGGGGGGGGGGGGGGGGGGGGGGGGGGGGGGGGGGGGGGGGGGGGGGGGGGGGGGGGGGGGGGGGGGGGGGGGGGGGGGGGGGGGGGGGGGGGGGGGGGGGGGGGGGGGGGGGGGGGGGGGGGGGGGGGGGTTGTTGTTGAGGAGAACTCTTTGAGGAAGGTTGAGGTGGTGGCGGAGATAGAGAAGGTTCTGTTGTCAGAAGAAATCTCTTCGAGACAAAAATCTTGGATGATATGGTTGAAGGAGGGAGACAAGTGTACTAAGTTCTTCCACAAAATGGCAAACTCACATAGACGGAACAATGTAATTGAGGGTATTCAATCGGGAGATAAGGTGTATCAAGCCTCGGAGGATGTTCAACATCATATAGTGAGCTATTATGAGGAGCTTCTCAAAGAGACTAGATGGTTTGTCTTTCGACCAGCTAGATGATAGTGTTGCAAGTTGGCTGGAGAGACCATTTGAGGAGGCCGAAGTGCATCAAGTGGTGTGTAATATGTGTAAAGAGAAAGCCCCGGGCCCCGATGGATTTTCTTTGGCTTTCTTTCAAGAGTGTTGGGATGTGGTGAAGGATGACGTGATGCGGGTTTATCAAGAGTTTCATCTTTATCACAAGTTTGACAAGTCTCTTAATACCACTTTTATTGCTCTCATTCCGAAGATTGCGGGGGCCATGGAGTTGAAACATTTCCGACCTATAAGTTTGGTAGGAGGGATTTATAAAATCATTTCGAAGGTGCTAGCAAGTCGCATGAGTTTGGTGATGGAGAAAATAATCTCCAAACCTCAGAATGCATTTGTTCGAGGGGACAAATTACAGATTCAGTTTTGATAGCGAACGAGTGCTTGGACAGCCGATTGAGTGATGGTATCCCGGGAGTCCTTTGCAAGCTGGATATGGAGAAGGCTTATGACCATGTGAGCTGGGATTTTTTGCTTTATACGTTAAGGAGATGCATATTTGGTGATAGGTGGTGTGGCTGGGTTAAACATTGTGTTTCGACCACCAGATTCTCTGTGCTAGTTAATGGGAAACCTTGTGGATTTTTTCACAGTTTGAGGGGTTTGAGACAAGTTGATCCTTTATCTCCTTCTCTATTTGTTGTAGTAATAGAGGCGTTGAGTCGAATGGTGGAAGCTGCTGTAAGGGGCAGGTTCTTGGCTGGCAAATCAGTGGGAAATAATAGTAATGGGTTATCCATCTCTCATTTATTGTACGTGGATGATACTTTAATTTTATGTGATGTGGACAGCAGACAACTTAAAGCTTTAATGGCTGTAGAGAAGGTAGAAAAAGAATTTTTTTATTTATTTTTATTTTTTATTAAGTGAGGTAGAAAAAAGATTATCGGGATGGAAGCAGCTTTACCTTTCAAAAGTACCCTCTCCAATCTCCCTATGTACTATCTCTCTCTTTTTCCTTTACGGCGGGGGTGGCTAATCAGATTGAAAAACTTTTTAGAGTGTTCTTGTGGGGTGGTTTGGGTGAGGAAAACAAATTTCATTTTGTGGGTTGGCCTAAGGTATGCAGTCCAAAGGAGATGGGAGGCTTGCAGGTGCATAATTTGATTCATTTCAATAAAGCTTTATTAGGAGATTAGGAAAGAGGTTGTGGAGATTTCAATCAGAAGAGGATTCGTTGTGGAGAATGGTAGTAGTGGGAAAGTATAGATGTGATTTTCTTCTTTTTTTTTGTTGGGGGGGTGGGGTGGTGTTTGGGGTTGGAGTTCTAAGGAGGGTAGGGGGAATTGTGGAGTGAGTCTTTGGAAGTTTATTAGAAAGGGGTGGAAGGTGTATACCAATTTTGAGGTTGGTGAGGGCTCAAGAATCAGCTTCTGGTTTGACAAATGGAGTGGAGAGAGAGCTCTATTTTCTGCATTTCCAAGAGTTTTCAGATTAGCCAAAAATCAACAGATTGCTGTTTTAGATGTGCTGTGTCAAGTTAATGGCATAGTGCTTTGGAATCTGTCTTTTTTCCAGAAATGTGCAGGATTGGGAAGTGGAGGAGTTAGTAAGTTTTTACAGTTTTCTTTACTCCACGAAGATAGGAGGAAATGGGAGAGATAGAATGCTGTGGAAACATTCAGGGAACACAAAGTTTTGTATCAAATCCTTTTATAAGGTGTTACAAGACAACCAGTCTATTATGTTCCCTTGGAAGAGTATATGGAGAGCTCCAGTGCCACCTAAAGTTGCATTTTTTGCCTAGACTGTAGCTTTAGGTAAGACTTTGACGGCTGACAATTTAAGGAAAAGAGGGATGATTGTGTTGGAGTGGTGCTACCTGTGTAAGAAGAATGGTGAAACGACCAATCATATTTTTCTGCATTGCAAAGTGGCAAGGGAGCTTTGGGATGGCATTATAAGTAGGGCTGGGTTGAATTGGGTCATGCCCAAAAGCGTGGTGGATCTTTTAGCATGTTGGAAGAGGCATCATCAAGCTCACAACTAGCTAAGATGTGGAGGATGATTCCTTTGTGTTTACTGTGGTGTCTTTGGATGGAAAGAAATGAGAGATGCTTCAACAACAAGAAGAGAACTGTCGGGGAAATATGGAACTATTTTGTATTTTCTTTGGTTTAATGGTTTTCTGCTATTGTACTAAAGAGAGGGAATGTTCATGAGTTTTTGATTTCTTTTCAGCTTGCTAGAGTGTAATCAGGTCTCTTTTGTATGCTTCATGTGTACATGGGCTTTGCCTAGTTGCATTCGATCAATAAAGTTTATTACTTATCAAAAAAGTCTATTACAATCGACCAATGGAATAATGTATGAAGAAAAAAAGTTCAAATCTTGTCCATTGTCCATTCAAGATCCTCAAAACTTTGACCATTCTCTCCATCCATACGCAC
The DNA here is from genome assembly GCA_011037825.1 of Carya cathayensis. Lineage (NCBI taxonomy): Eukaryota > Viridiplantae > Streptophyta > Magnoliopsida > Fagales > Juglandaceae > Carya > Carya cathayensis. The sequence goes on from QGSO01000156.1 coordinate 1,973,092, forward strand.
CACCATATGCGAATCAATATCATCATCCACATCGCTGGGATTTGAGAATTACCTCGAATGCCTTGCCAGCTGAGCAAAAAGTCAACAACCCTTCTTGGCATTACACAAAAGAGTCCCACTCTGGCAAATATATCATTCCATAAGGTCATGGCTACATAACAATGCAATAATAGGTGATCCACAAACTCCCAACTTTTCTTAAACATAGCACCAATCCAATACAATCAATTGGCATTTTCTTAGATTATCTAAGGGAAGAATCTTCCCTAGTGAAGATGTCCATACAAAAAAAGGATAAAAAAAAAAGCCTTTAGGGGGGGCCTTAGTCTTCCATATGTTCTTCCATGGGAATGTTCTTATAGATTGTCATGAGGGACTTGTAGTATGACTGCACAGTAAAATTCCCCTTCTTGGATTGTGACCACATAATCTTATCCGTTGCTCCCATCACTCTACAAGTATACACAAGGTTGAAAAAATTTGTAAATGTGTCAATTTCCCAATCTTGGGCAGCTCTAACAAAAGTGATATTCCACTGAGGAGAGCCACTGGAGAGATCCATGTGCTCTACTACAAAAGCCTCCTTTCTTCGAGCAATGCCGTATAGTGTTGGGTAGGCTTCTTTGAAGATTCGATCTCCACACCATAGGTCATTCCAGGATTTAATTCTAGAATCATCCCCCAAATGCAAAAATGTGTATTGATGAAGACTGGTCAAGCCTCTTCTTATTTGTTTTCAACGCCCCACCCCATGTGATCTGCCCACCTCATTTGAGCACCATCCTCCCCACAATTCACCATATTTTAACTCTATAATCACCCTCCATAAAGCTCCCCTCTCTTTGTGGTATCTCCACAACCATTTACCCAATAAAGCCTTGTTGAAAACCAACAAGTTCCAAATTCCCAGCCTGCCTTCTCGTGTAGGGGTACAAACCCTAGCCCAATTCACCAAATGAACTAGAATTCTTTGCCTATTCCCCCCCCCATAGGAAATATCTTCGCAATTTCTCTATCCGGTGAGCCACTTTGCATGGTATTGGAAATAACAACAATAAGTAAGTCGGCAGGTTGGATAGAGTACTTTTATCAATGTAACTCTACCACCTTTGGACAAATAAATCCTCTTCCAACTCGCTAGTTTACGTTCCATTTTTTCCAATACTCCATCCTAAATAGACAACGATCTTAAGGAGGCACCCAATGGAAGACCAAGATACTTCATTGGCAAGGTGGAGACTTTGCATCCCAAAATATTGGCCACACTCAAAACACTTGGAATATTTCCAACCGGAACTAATTTTGACTCGGTGAGATTCACTTTCAAACCCGAAGCCGCTTCAAAGCAAAGTAAAAGAGCCCGATTCACTTTCAAACCCGAAGCTGCTTCAAAGCAAAGTAAAAGAGCCCTTAAGTCTTGAATATGATTATGACTAGCCCCACAAAAGAGAAGAGTATCATCTGCAAATAAGAGCTGAGTCATCTCAAGTGTGCCAATTCTTGCATCCTCCCTATGACAAATCCAGATAGAAATCTACCTTCCACAAGACCTGCGATCATTTTACTAAAAGTTTCCATTATGAAAACAACGAGTAATGGAGATAGGGGATCACCTTGCTTCAAACCACTTAAACTTCCAAAGAAACCCATCAGGGTACCATTCACCAAGACAGAGATGTAAGGTGGAGATGCAAAATTTGATCCAAGAGCACCATCTCGCTCCAAGTCCACAGCTCTCGAGCATGTGTAACAAAAAATTCCAGTTTACACAATCGTATGCCTTCTCCATGTTAAGTTTGCATGATAACCCGGGTTCACCCAACTTGATGCAACTCTCCAAGCATTCATTGGCAATGACAACCAAGTCAAGGATTTGCCAACCTCGTATGAATGCATGTTGGGGATTGGTTATGATCTTCTCCAATATTGTACTCAATCTAATAGCCAATACTTAAAAGAATTTTGTACATTGCACTCACCAAGCTAATAGGACGAAAGTCCTTAATCTCCACCACCCAAGCTTCTTTGGGATAAGAGTAATGAAAGTAGCATTTAAGCTTTTTTCAAAAATACCTAGTTCATGAAACTCATGCAAGAAGCTCATGATGTCGTCTTTAACTACCTCCCAACATGCCTTAAAGAAGGCCCTAGTGAACCCATCAAGACCCAAAGCTTTGTCACCGGCCATAATTCTCACCACCTTGCAAATCTCCACCTCCTCAAAAGGCCTCTCTAGCCAACTTGCTTCTTGTTGATTGATCGACTAAAAAACAAGGCCATCCAAACAAGGTCTCCAAGAAAATTGTTCTGAAAGTAGTTGTGCATAGTAGTTGGTAATATGATCTGTGATCTCAGACAGATTCAATGTAATCTTCCCATCTACTAACAAGGACTCAATGATATTGTGTCTTCTATGTGAATTAGCCACGTGCTGGAAGAACTTGGTGCATTTATCCCCTTCTTTTAGCCATAAAGCCCTCAATTTTTGTCTCCATGAGATCTCTTCCATTAAAGCCACCCTTTCAATATCCAAGGTGACTTGCTTTTTGCGAGCCTTTTCTTCTTCTGAAAGCCCCCTCTCCTCCTCCATGTCCTCCAAACCCTGTAATTCGTTGAGGAGGCACTTCTTTCGGTGTTCCACATTCCCAAACATTTGCTCATTCCACTTCTTCAAGTCCTCCTTGAGAGCCTTTAACTTACAAGCCAGCACATAACTCTGGTTGCCATGTATGAGATAGGAAGACCACCATTGTCTAACTTGCTCAACGAATCCTTCAAATTTCAGTCAAGTTCTCAAACTTGAAATATCTTTTACCTCCCTGTATGCCTCCACAATCAATGAGAATGGGGAAGTGATCCAAACATAATCTTGGAAGCCATTTTGGATTAGATCCGGAAAATGTGCTTCCTAATCGAGCCAAATGAGGAATCTATCAAGTCTTGACCAAGCTAGATGTTCTCTATTACTAGACCATGTGAATGTGCCACCCACTAGAGGAATGTCCAGAAGATCTTGCTTATAAATAGTCTAAAAAATCCATCATTGCTGGGCTAGAGCTAGGATCTCCTAGTAGTTTGCTTCAAAAGCAAGTGACATTAAAATCTCTCCCAATGCACCAAGGAAGTCTCCATAAGCTACAAAGACCACCCAATTTATCTCACATGCCTCTTCTCTTAGAATTAGTATTAGGACCATAAACATTAGCAAAGGATCATTGATAAACTATCTTCCACATTCGTGAAAGAAGTAGCCACCATATATTCCCCAACACACTCATCCATTTTTTCCACCACTCTTTTATCCCACATTACCAAGATGACTCCCAACACCCCCTTAGACGACAAATACGACCACCCACATGACAACAATTCCACAAACTCCGTATGATGTTATGGGAGATAAGTTTCAGTTTTGTCTCTCATAAAGATACAACATCCACTCTCCAACTATGAAGCTGGTTTTGTACTTTGGTGTGCTTCTGTAATTCATTCAGCCCCCTTACATTCCATGAGACTAGTTTGAGCTTCATAAAACCACCGATTTTGCCCTACCCTTCGTCCCACCACGACTTGCACTTCCTTCATAATTGATCAAACAAGTAAGTCGCTCTAATTCCCTCTCACTTTTCTTGGCTAAATGGCTCTTCCTGGTTGCATTGGACTGCCCAGCTTCAATGGCAGCAAGTAAGGCCAAGAACTGATCTTCATAACCAATACATGGGATCCCAACACACAATTGAACCTTCTCAACTCTAAGTAAAACCCAATCTGATGCTAGTTGTTCTTTCAGTGGGGACATTGAATTCAACAGAGTAGGCTCAACCCAATGATCATCAGCTACAATATTCCTACCTGCTGCTACCTCCACCAACTGGAACTCCCCCTCATCATTATTGTGTTTAGAGACTCTGGGCTTGAAGATAACCAAAGTGCCAGCATCGGTTTGGTTGTCACCCTTAGAACTGTCCCCCATCGGCATCTTAGTGTCCATTAAAGGCTCCTGTGCAAGCACAGCAGCTATAGGACTTCCAACTTGTCAAAGAAGGTCACCAGCTCACTCTGGCCCTCTTCCTCTGTCTGGTATAAAAATAAAATTCCGTCTTCCACCATTGCCATATGTCCATTTCAAAAACAAATTTCCGTGACTACTCCATCCCCAAATGATGACATAATGATATCAAAATAAAGCTGTGCGTGAAGGTACAACAGCGCAACACAAGCCTTGATAAGGATAATGTGTGTCAAGTCCATGTTAAGTATGTATCACATTAATCTAGGCTTTACGAGGAATTACATGCCAAAGGTAACTAGTCCTTTTAGACTATTGCACATATGTGATTATTGTATGCTTAGATCATTGCAAAAGTTGCTCTTATGAGGCTACTCTCTATACTTGTGTTGTACCTTTTTTTTATAAGAAGAAATTTTATTAGAAACGAATGTATAAGTGAGGCCCAAGTACACATGAAGTATACAAAAGAAAACACCTAAATACATTCTAGGAAAGCCCATGTACTTGCATTGTACCGTTTGCATTTTAAAGAAAGATTTCTTACTCATAAAAAAAAAATATCTATAGCTTAGAGAAAAATGTAGCACTTCACATCTATTTTTTGATCGGAAACTTTTATGTCTATTTTTTGTTTTTTCAAGCCATGAAACACAAAAGTCGATAGAGAAGAATAAATGCATATGAAGTGCAAAACAAACAATTTAGTTCCAAAACTACACTAATCACAAAGCTTCTAGTGATATAGGACTAATGCAGTCCACCAAATTGTGTAAATAAATACTGGAATTGATTTTCAACCATATACGATCAGCTCAAACTACAACATGGCATTGTTCTTACAGTACACTCCCCTTTCTAGCTGCAAAGTGATCATTCTTTTTTCTTTGACAAGATAAGGTTATATTAATAACTAAGAGGATGAAACACCACTACAGAGGATGTATACAAGTGCTAAAATTTGATGGAATGTAGAAATAGAGGCCTCTACACTATTGAGGACCGCTATTCTTGATTGTGAGCAGCTTCAGGGTTGTGAACAATATTTCAAGTTAAAAAAAAAATGTGAACTTAAATCAGAATCCTGAGCAAAACGTTTAATGGTGGGATTGTTACAGTTTTCAAGACACTCCAAGTTATACTTTGGCATGTAAACTAGAAGCTCTGAAAACGGATTCACAACTTTGGAATGCGGTAATATTCACTGATGTTGGTAAGAGAGAGAAGCTTCTGTTTGAAGAGATAAAAGGGCATTGAAGTGATTGAGGAAGAAAGACTATTGGATGTTGAAGAGAAGTTTAGGAAGGAAAACCTATTAGTGATTTGGAAAGAACAACCTTGTTGGAAAGGATATGATGGTGACAAAAATTGAGAGCTCTATGGTTTCAGGAGGGGGATCAATGTACAAGTTCTTTCATAAAGTGGCCAATTCATTAGGAGGAACAATACCATTGAATCATTATCTATTAATGGCTTCTTCTGATCCTTTGGAGATTAGTAATCACATCATGTAGTTTTATCAAGATGTGTAATTGGAATAATTCACTTGGAGGCTTATGTTGGATGGACTTTCCTTTGCTTTGCTTGAGGATGAAGCCCAATGGTTGGACAGACCCTTTTAGCATTTGGATGGGACTAATATTTTAGGATTCCACAAAATCCTAAAAGATAATCCAGTTTGGATGGAATGATGAGAGGGAATCCAAATGCCCATAAGAATCCAGATTTAGTTCCCAACCCCCATTTGAAGGGAATTTGGATTTTCCTAAATGAGTAAGAATCCACATTCCCAATCCCTTAGGGATTCCATTCTATTTTAAATGGGCATATATACCCCTTTTTAGTTTTTAAATTACACGTAATTTTATTTATATATAAAACTAAGTACCTATTTGGTTTCGTGTTTGAGAGCTTAAAAAGTACTTTTCATAGCCTAAAACTCTTTTAAAGAAAAATGATACGTTTAGTAAAATTTGAAAAAGTGCTTTAAGAACCTAAAAAGGTTGAAAATCCACTTTTTAAAAAAAAAAAAAAAAAAACACCAAATTGAAACTTTTGTTGTAAAGCAGTTGCTGAGAATGCTGAAAGCCACCCTAACAAATTTATAAGCGCTTTAGGTGTATGTTTCCCAAACAATAAATAGCTTTTCAATGGTAGAACTTTTTAACAAAGCTTTGTTACCCACAACAATCCCAAACAGGAAGCCAAACTTATTAGGCCAGAAAGAATCAAAGCAGAAGATTTACTTATAGCTAATACACGTAAGTCTGATTAATTTTTTTACTTTGATCGAAAACAAAATATATGAATATGTGATTTAGGTTCTCATAGATACAGGGCGAGTCCATTCTATATGCCATAGGTGACACTAATCTATAGTCAATAACCTTTTAACTTTTTCATTAACTTTTTCAGTTATTGTTGGACATCATTTCAATTAATGCAATTTTATGCTACTATTTGACCAAGAAATTTTATATTAATATTTTATTTTTATTTTTCTCGATGAAATAAAAAGCAGAAGAAATATTAAAAAAAAAACCTTATATAGCTCAAATAAATAATATATGGATATTTTGGGGAAAAAATTATTCCTCTAGGAATAAACCAAACATCGGACTGTCATGTTACAGTGAATCCCATCATATTTCTAGTTATTTCCAAAAGTGAGTTTAATCACATTCCTAGGAGTCTAGATTCCCAAGCATTACATTCCTAAGAATGAAGATGCTGAATGAAATGTTAAGAGTCCACAAACCAAATGCCACATTTGAGGAATGTGAGGTGTGGGAGGTGGCAAAAGCCATGAAGATGACAAGGCAATGTGCCCAGATGGTTATTCCAGGGCCTTTTTCCAAGTATGTTGGGATGTAGTGAAGGATAGTGTCATGAAGGCGTTTCGGGATTTCCATTGGAAGGGCAAAGAAATTCAACATGGCGAGAGAAAGAAACTCTGAACCATATATTTACATCACCAAAGAAATTCACAGAACGCAAACAATGGAGAAACCAAAACAAGAAGATAAAGTCTACATCCCCAGCTGAATTGACAAACTGCTCAAAGTGAGACATAAAAGGAGGAAAAATCGCATGTACCCAACCAATTAATTTCACTCTAGTTATATATAGGAACATACATTCATATACATATACACATTCAGAAATACATCTTGTTCATTCTCTCGGTAAATTTATAACAACTTAAACAAGGGAACAAGAATGAAAAAATCTTATATAAAAAGGAATAAAAACGAATCATTTCCAAAACTTCCAGTAGATGGTAATTCATAAAAATAAGAAAATAGACCGTAATTCATACAATTCACTTCTCTTCAAGTATCCAAAGAAAAGTTGAAATCACCTCTCTGGGATGAGTCGTATACGGGTGGCTGGCGTATCTCGAAGCTTCTAGGGCTTCTTCGAGATCGAGCTGCGATGCAACTTCTCGGCCAATGCGGTCACTTACAACGAGACCAGCATTCATGACATCCCGCATCACAATCTCTTCTTCCCGCGACATCTCGTTTGAAACCCTAGAGCCGACGCAGAAAGCGAAATTGTTTCTGAATCCCGGAATGGCCTAGGGTTGTGAAATTGCGAGCTCGAATGGGTCTGCCTTCCCTCGCTTCCTAGGGAACCAAACGAGGGAAATATCGATTTGGAGAGAGAAAGTCAAATTGTGAGGAGAGCGGGGAGTTTCATAGAGAAAATAAAAGAGACAAGAAGGAGGGAAGACAAGGGTTTTGCCGAGGGTTTTAAAGTTTTAGTATTGCTAGCGGGCAAATTAAAGTCTTACTTTTAAATAAAATTGATAAATTGATTTGATGCGAGAGCTTCAATTTATTTTATAATAAAAAATTTATAATTTAACGTATTATATTAAATTATTTTAATTTATATATTTAATTTCATAAAAAATTTTGTAGTTAAAATATTTATTGTCAAAATTATTTTTAAAATACATTATTTTAGGTTTATTTTTTTCACAGACTCTCTTATCTAATCTCATTTAATCATTATAATTTTTTCAAACTCCCAAACAAAATATAATAAATAATTAAAAATTTTCAAATCCTTAAATAAAAATAATATTAAAAAAAATTATATTCTAACAATATTTTATTAAACTTTTAACTTTCATTCAATTTCATCTCATCTCATCTTATCTAATCTATATAATCAAACAAGGCCATCTATATTCTAATGACTTCATTTTGAAGGCCAAGCTGTGAGCAAGCAACATTCAAAAAATTCAAATTGAGGATAGTAAAACTCTAAGAATAATATTTTAGATATCACATTTAGTGATTATTATTAGGTTGTATTTAGATGTTGAGTTGAACTGAGCTGACCTTAGTTCTTTATAAATAGTAATGAGTTGAGATGGTAGAGTGAGTGACCAGATTATAATTTCGACTTCCAAGCGCAGAAGCTGTCAAAGTAATACAAGGTTAAGTCCCAAAATCAATTTCACAGGGACAAAAGGAATTAAGCAAGTATTAACATCTCAGTCCTAATTATGACGACAAAGCATTCTAAAAATGAAAGAAAACCGTAACTAAAGGGTGGAGTAATGAACAAAAAAATATGAAATCAACTTTAGGTATCGGCCACTAAATGTATTGACCCAATATGACGACTATTTACCAAGGGGATGTAGACTAGTTGAAGAACGAAGATGTTGGTTGTTTTGGGAATTTAAGCATAAATAAAAACTAGAAATAAAAGAGAGACTATACTCCTAAAACTACCAAAACCAAGAGGGTTAGAGAAAATGTGTTGAAAATGAATTAAATTTGTAAGAAACAATAAAACAAACAATGGGATGCAATTTTCGCCCACTGATTTGGTGATGAATTACTTCTCTTTTCATCTTCTCTCAACAATTCTCTCATTCTTATAAATTATGGTCAGATAATATAGCAATAAACCACAAATTTTATAGCCTAATAAAATTACTTGACAGATTATATAACAACTGTAAAATAGTGAAAGAAAGCCATTCAAGTCTTGTTCCTTGTTTAAGCATCAATTGTGTTTTTATGTCTATAACTGATCTAAATCAAGAACAGAGAACTTCAATCATTTCTAGATGTAAAATGAAATATAATCTAATAAGTTGATCATCAAAATCTCATAGCATTGAAGAAAATCCAACCAAAAACAGTCATGGGTTACTCTTTGAATTCCAAGCTAGAAGTCTAACCTTCCATATTTAGATTAGCAAAATGCCCAAAAAAGATAAGCCCTAACATTCGAATTGTTGTCTAAACAAAATTGCAGAAGAAAAAAATAAAAATGTTGGTCGATCCCAAAATTCAGAAAAGAAAACTCGGCCTAAAACTAAAACCGCCCCCAGCAAAACAAACATCCAACAAACAAAAAAAAATCCCATCCGAAGAAAATGCAAACTGAAAAGAAAGGGTTGTGAAGTCTGCTGCGGTCCATGTGATTTTGCTCTCCCTCCGTGAGGCCACGTTCGTGCTGCCTTTTCTTTCTCCCGCGTGCGTGAGTCTGCTGCATTCCAAGAGCTGCTGAAGGCCACGTTCCCCTGCCATTCCAATGCAGTCCCTGGTCCAAGAGCTGTGCTGCATAAGTCTAACACCCTTACCATTTTAGGACCACCGTCTGAGAGGAAATAAACAAGGGCTTTGCCGCATGACTTTCTTCTTCATTTTTTTCAAAATTGCCTTGCATCCCATAAGCAAACTAAAGTGTTATCATCAAAAGAGGGGTAAAATTTGGGGTATTAACTCTGATGCAGCTTAACAATTGCATTGTGATTCTTTTTAAGTACATAATTTCAAAATTAATTAATGTGACTCAAGTACTCTAATCTATTGCATAATTAAGTGCTTAACTCCTTTTTTATTAAACAGTTTATTCACTTAAACAGCTTAATCATGCAATTTTAACACTTCATCACTCGAGTGAGTTCTGTGGGCCCATCTAAAATGAGTTTATATGTGTTTGGATATTAAGATGAGTTTATATGTGTTTGGATATTAAGATGAATTTAATACTTTTTATAAGAAGTTGAAAAAGGTTGTGGGTGTTGAAGTTGAAAACCCTAAATGGAAAAACTGGGTTCTTCACTCGAGTGTGTGTCGAGAGCGCCTCGAGCGAACAACCAATTGAATATTGCCTCGAGCGGTCTCTCAAGCAAACACTAGAGTTAGTACTTCACTCAAGCCCAATATCGCACAAATCATGAGCGAACAATCTGTATGATCTTCGCTCGAGCCCACTATCAAGTGTATCTAGAGCGAACTCATGGGTTAAGTTTCGCTCGAGTGATAGTCGAGCAAACTTTCTATCTTAGTCTTTTATGCTCACAAACTAAGCTCCACATGCAACCCAACATGGGGCTTGGAGCGGGTTGTAACCATAATAGTTGACAATATATCATCTAATGATACTACACTTGAGTATCTTAAGAGTAAGGTTAGAGAGGACAATAAGTCAATATTGGGTAGTGAGGCATGTTCAATGTGCTGCAAATATCCTTAATCTTATTTTGACCAATGGTTTAAAAGATATTCATAGGTCGGTTGCAAGAGTTAGAAGTGTAATGAGGTTTGTGAGATCTTCACCGGCTAGGCTTGAAAAATTCTAGATGTTTGTTGGTGCTACAGGTATTGAATGCAAGAAGATGTCGAGTCTTGATGAATCTACAAAATAGAACTCAACTTTCTTGATGTTGCAAATGGTTGAGTAATATAGATTGGCCTTTGATGCCATGGTTTAAAGGATATGCAATATATCAGCCACTTTGAGAATGACAGGAGATCGGAGCAGGCCACCGATGATGATTGAGATAATGTGCGGGTTTTTATAGAATTTTTTAGGCTTTTCTATGAGATGACATGCACCATTTCTAAGTCTTTGTACATTACATCCAATGACTATTGTCATTAAGTTTGCGAGGTGAAAAAATAATTGGATGAAATGAGTGAGAATGTTAATCCTACTTTGCATATTATGGCAATGAGCATCAGACTCGAGTATGAGCAGTATTGGAGAGATTTGAGTAGGATTAATATTTTCTATATGGGGCTATTACTCTTGACTCACGGTACAAAATTGATGGTATGACGTTTGGCTTGAAAAGCACTAATGGGAAGGCATGGGTGAATTATATAGTGGCAATGATTAAGGATACCCACAGTAGATTGTATGATGAGTTCACTGGATTTAGGGGTGTTAATATTCAGGCACCTACACCTACCGTATTGCCTCCTCTCAAAGTCAGGATGTTGAAAAAATATAGGTGGGCTAAAAGGTTTGGCGACATTTCCAAGATTCGAAATTTTGGGTGGCCAATCGACTTGGATGAATACTTGTCAGCATGAATATCTTACCTTGGTTGAAGGTTAGTGCCGTCAACTATCTCATCATTGGAGAGATAACCCAAAATTATTTTGCCATCCATATTTCTACCATAGCCTTAAAGTCTAACTTTAGCACCAAGGGGCACATATTGTATCTATTTCGGTGTTCATTGTCTTCTAGTACTGTGAAGGCTTTGGTTTGCACTTAGAATTGGATAAAAGGAAAGCCAACTAAAATTCCGGATTTGGTAGACTTTGCAAAGGCTACGAAAAGGAAGGTGATGATTAGCCTATAAGTGGGAATCGCGCTTAATACATTATTTTGCTTTTGCTTATAATTGATTGTATTATAATTATATTACAGACTTAATTTCACATTCAATTGTTGTAGGGACAATTTCAGAAAATGAGGTTACATCTCAATCTACATCAGTCGCAAGTTGAATTTGATCCACCATTGCCACTGGTTTGTTAACTTTGCCTCTTAATTATTTTTAATTTTTTACACATGTATATAATTTTATTAAGAGAATATCATCGTGCAGGTCACGCCGGTCTACTTTGAAAATCGACATCCAATACAAACAAGACACGTAGACACCTCATTGAGCCCCAATGTGACCGCAATGCATAGGAAACCAAACCAATCTGAAATCCTTCGATTCCTCTCCTGTGACCTCTCCTCTCTCCTCTCCCTCATAACCCTTCGAGCCCAAAGCCCTCGAACCCTAGCCCCTCACCCCCTCCTTCCCTCCCATCGGAATCGAGCCCTAGCCCCTCACCCCTTCCTTCCCTCCCATCGATTCCAAAGCCCTAGCCCCTCACCCCTTCTCTCTCCCTCAAGAACCCATTGATTTGTCTCCCTCGAGCCTTAGCCCCCCACCCCCTCCTTCCCTCACATCGAACCAGTGCCCTGCCCTAGCCCCCTCATTGCCTCATAGCAAGCTCGAGACTGACCCCCTCCTTCCCTTTCATCGAAGCAGAGGCCCAACCCTTCCTTCCCTCACGTCGAGCTCGAGACCCACCCCTTCCTTCCCTCCCATCGAACCAGAGCCCCTGATACCAAATACCAATTGTTTCTCATTGTTGGGTTTGTTGATACTTCTGATTGCGAGCTCTTTTCCTTGCTATTATTTGTTTTGTTGTTTCCATTTTCATTATTTTGTTTGCATTTTATTGATGCCATGGATGAATGTTGAACATCCATGTTCGTCCTTGTAGTTGTAGATTTTATATTTAGGTTTATGAATTTTGTTTTTAAGAGCCCAATAAATTATTTCAACTAGATGGAATAGATGGTTGTAGCAATCTTTATCCAGAAAGGATTTCCCTCTTTTGGTGGTAGTTGTTGAACATAATTTTTGTTATTTTTTTGTTCTGTTTCTGGTCCATGGATGTGCCTTATCTACATGCTCTGTTCATTGCCTTCCAAAGCTCAGAATGCAAACACATTTATTTGTACATGATATACGAATCCATTTATCTGTTTGTGGAAAAGAAAGAATCTTGGGCTATGGCAAAAGAGATAAACTGTTATTTTCTGAGTCATTAATTATCTTAGAAATGTGTAAGGGAGTTGAGCTCGCGATCTCATGCACTGGATATTTGTTTGTAGCTACTGAGAGGTTGGTGTACAATGGTTTAAGACTGCATTCCAACCATTTGGCCTGATTTTTGTGAAAGGTCTTAGAACTTGTTATTCTATTTTGAGTCTGAATCTTCTTTTGAAATCTTTTTAAATCACTCATTCTGTGTTAATTTTTCCTCACACTTTCAATTAGCAAGGGACGGATTGCAGTCATGTATTGAGGTTGAATATTGTGGTTGTTATGAATGGACCACGTTAGCTACCTATTATATTAGTGAAGGACAGTTGTTTGGTCATGTTGTGTACTAATTAAGATAACTTGTGCTTTATGATATGGTTATGAAGGGACACTTGTGCTTCCGACTTTCTATAGGCTAGCATGTTACCATAGAGCAAAGAACTTTGAAATAGGTAACATAGTATGGATTGCTTGCAGTAGTTGCAATACTTTGCTTGCAATAGTTGCTAAATATGTTAGAATTTGCCTTGCTCCTCATAATTGATCTAAACTGCTTTTATTAATTTGCTTGCAGTAGTTGCTTGGTTTCTTAGAATCTGCCTTGTTCCTCAAAATCGATCTGAACTGCTTTTATTAATTTGCTTGCAGTAGTTGCTTGGTTTCTTAGAATCTGCCTTGTTCCTCAAAATTGATTTGAACTGCTTTCTTAATATGCTTGCAGTAGTTGCAATATTTGTGCTTTACTTGGACTCCTAGTGATCCAGAATCAAGCAAGTATAAAATACGATGACAGTAGTGCCAGTGACAGTAGTGCCAGTTTCGAGAGTCCATTTTGCTACTGTGGGATTCCATCCAAGCTGAGGATTTCAGGCAAGGCTACTAGTTTTGGCAGGCGGTTTTACAATTGTCCAAATTATAAGATCAACAAGCAATATGAATTTTTTCAATGGATAGATCTTGAAATGGAACTAAACACATGTTGCAAGATGACATTGGAGCTAGCTCAAAGAAGGAACGGCATAATAATGAAAGAAGCTGTAATGATTGAAGAAGCCAAATTTACCGCTATGGAGAATAAGTATAAGGGAACCTTAAAAGCTTTATATTGGTCATGGTGTTGTTTTGTTCTAATTTTGGCTGTAATTTATTTGTATCCTAGCAACAAGTATGTAACTCGGCCTCTTGTTTTAAGCTATGGGCATTAAGCTGTTTATGAATTATCTTTGTAATGTTTCAGATCCCTAGTACTGAAGTAATGTAATGATACTTATTTTGGAATTGTAATGATGTACTTCCTTGTAATGATACTTATTTTGGAAATGTAATGATGTACTTCTGAAAATACATGATCTTTCTTAATCTGAATTTCTAAATCTTGTTACACATTTCCATTACAGAATCTGAAAATACATGAGGATTTCTTAATCTGAATTTCTGAATCTTGTTATACATTTCCATTACAGAATCTGAAAATACACCCAAGTCGTAAATTATTTCCATTACAGAAAAATTACTTTCAGCATGTATTCAAGGATCACCATCATAATCTGAAAACACAGGCAGAATAGAATCTGAAAGTAATTCCTGCAGCATTTCCATTACATGATTAAAGAAATATTAACGTCTCCAACAATCAGAACTATTACAACATCTAAACATAACATTACCAGAAACATAATTTGAACATAACAATTCTTACAACCTTGTGAACATAACATTACTAGAATCTGAAAATACACATACATAACAACTTCTGGGGTCTACAGGCACAAAAATCTGAAAATGCACATACAACCTTTTCACATAACATTACCAATATCAATTCCATTACATGATGAATATCATATTAACATCTCTAAAATCTCATAGTACACATACATAACAACTTCTTGAATCATTTCCATTACATGATGAACATAACATGTACACTCCATTGACATGCTCCATTAATTGTATCATCACCGCAATCCTCCAATGCAGTCCTCTAAGACAATCAAGTGCTTTTTCACTCTTATTAACTGTAACATTAAAATTATATATATATATATATATTGAATCAGAATATTTTAAAAAAACCATCCCATCACCTTCAATCCTTAAAATAATTTATAACACGAACTTGCACACCAACCTCATATTTGAACCGACGGGTCCAAACTTTTAGATATGTTACCAGTTGTATTTCCAAGATCCATATATAAACGATATTAAACCATAAAAAATTATTAATGTACTAATTAAAATTTTACAACACAAATTTTCAAACTTTAAACCAACCTCACTGAAGGACAGTTGTTCTTAGCATGACCCTCAGTCTTGCAAAGGCTACAACGCCTTTTCTTCGTGGCTTGAGTCTCTTTTGAGTTTTTTGCTCTCAACGATTTTAGTCGACCTTTAGTTGGCACCCATGGAGGATCTTGTAAAACTTTTGATACAACTTTTGATTTGAACATTTGTGAATCATTCATTGACATGTTTCCATCTTCTAAATTTTTTTCTCCTTCAAGTTGTTCCATTAAGAGTAACTCCTTGTGGACCTTGTCTAAGGCAAGAGAGAGGTGTTGACATTTTTGGAGTGATTGTGAGCCAAGTTCGGCAATATCATAGAATTTCATCATCATTTTACTTTTTCTCAACATTGGATCATCCTGTGTCAGTACATGCCCATCAGAATTTGGTATGTCAAGAATAGCCCGGCTCTTAGATTTGATGCTCCATCTCTCTAGAATATAATGACATGGCAACAAATCTAATTTCGATTTCTTCCCAAGGACACATAGGATATGCCGACAAAGAATCCCCACAAACTCAAACATATGACATGTACATATTGCCTTTACTTCTCCACTCTCCAAGGTCACATGATAAATAGGTTTTTCTTTGTCATTCGGTGTGACTCCGTATATCTTACTTTCACCATCTTTTCCAACTTTGGTTGGAATGTATTGTTGGCTATTGAATAGCTCATCCTAGAAGATCATGAAAGACTTCCTTGTATAGATTGAGGCCGCATCTTCTTCAATTTTCCATAAGGTTTTCATAATCGCCCGTGTCGATTTTGTTCGCACGTCCTTCTCTTTCTCCTTGAAATAACGTGCATCTAAGGCTTTCTCGTATTGATGCATAAAATCACTCACCATTGTGCTCGAACGAACATAATCTTTAAAAAATTTATTCATGCTCTCGTTCCTTTGAGTTGTTGACATACCGGCACAAAACGTGGTTCGCAAGTAAGCTGGAACCCACTTATCCTGTCGGTTGTAAAGATTTTGCAGCCAATCATTATCCACTAGACCATACTTCGCTAGTATTGAACTCCATTCCTGCTCAAACTCATCAGTCGTTATTGTCTCATGGATACAATGATGGAACTCTTTTTGAAAGTCTAGAAACTTGTTATACACATGTGCCAAATGTTCTTGAAATTTTTGTAAAATATGCCACAGACACAACCTATGGTTGTATTTGGGAGTACCTCACTAATGGCTTTCGCCATCGCCTTTTCATCATCAGTAATTATGGTTGAAGGGACACGCCCAAGTATTGCCTCTTGTCATGTTCTCAATAGCCAAATATAGGATTCAGCTGTTTCATTAACTAACAACGCACAACAGAACATTATAGTTTGGTGATGATGATTAACTCCTGAAAATGACACAAACGGCATCTTATAAATATTTGTCAAGTACGTCGCATCAAACATGACAACATCTCTAAAATATTGATATGCAGCCCTTGATCTTGCATCTGCCCAAAAACAACTTCCCATACACCCATTCTCATCAACTTGCATGGAATACACAAACCCAGTTCTTTACACTGCCTATCAAGAAATTAGGCATACAACCTTTGTGCATCTCCCTCTTCAAACAATTTCCTTATTTTATTTCCCAAATAATTCTCCACGTCCTTACCAATGCATCCAATGTTAAAATCACTACCTGATTCTTTGCTCAACACCGACATTATCTTCCTTGTTGATACACCGAACTCATTCAAAATGAGAATAAGTTTTTTTTTTTTTACACGCGTTATGCCTCTATGTCCACGAAGCTAACTAGTGCTTCTCGGTGTAAGTAGCTCATGGTTGTGTTCACGGATGAACTTGCATACTGTCTACTTTTGACAATCTTATTTTATACACATCGTTGCTTTTTACCCAATCTTTGTTTTAGCAGCTTCAGGAATTTTTCGTTCTATTTGCTTCCGACTTTCACGCCGAAATCCTTCCATTGAGCAAACATACTCTACTAGAATTAGTTTTGTCATCTTTTGATAATCGAGTATGGTTGGTACTCATTACGAAACCCGTTCGTCTTGCATACGCCTTGTAAAATACTTGAGCATCTTCTACCTCATTAAACTCCTTCCCAACGAATGGTTCAAGAAGTCCACTACTCGAACTGGAAATCTTATCGACTTCATTTCCATCTTCCACATCCACATTAACTCCATCTTTCACATTCACTCGATCTTCCACCGCTCGATCTCGATCTCCACATTCACTTCATCTCCCACATTCACACAGTCTCCCACATCCACATTCATATCATTTTGTTGTACTCCAATTTTAGCATCACTACTAACATCTTCAACTTCGGGACAATTTCTACTCATCATTATCTCAAGTTCATCACTATCCGAACTCAACAGAAAATCCTACAAAAAAATATAAAAGCATAACAATTCTTGTAAAAAAAATTCCTGTATGTGTAAAAAGAGATTACATCATTTGTAATCTGTAGGTAAAAAAAGATAAACTTAATAATTTTTGTTAAAAAAAATTCTTTAATCTGTATTTAAAAAAGATAATCTTAAAAACGATTTATTGTTAACTAAGATCTACATTTATACCTTTATTTAGTTTTTCATATTTCTGAGTGGTCCAAGTGAGTAACTAGGTTCAACCACACCCCCTATATTTAATTCTCGTATTTATTTTCTTTTCTTTTGATAGTAATGAAATATTGCCTGAATCATTGTTCATCTCTAGAGATTGGAAACACAAATTTTACTGAGTTTTTCAATCCATATAATCAGCTGTAAAAGGTTTGTTTGTGGGACTCTGTCCCTTAACTGATTCACAACCATGAAATAAAATCCATCAAAATGTCAAGATCTAGCAGCACCTTCCCTTAAACAACTATGAATTAAAATGAGAAATGTAAAATGGCTTATCAAGTGTTAAATTTATCCAATCTAGCAACACCTTCCCCATCTCACAAATTATTTGTTTTGCAAACTCCATATTCTGAAAAAAAAAATGTTTTGCAAATCGACTGAATGTGATACGAAATAAAACCCAAAACTTAAAATTACTCAAATCAATAATTTAATAGATCTCCTACTAAAAACAAGAGGTTCACAATCTTAAAACAAGAAATTATTGGATGGTAAACCAACCATGTGCGACGGATTGAGGGGCTGAAGTGTGCGACGGGCTGAAGGGGCGGAAGTGAAGGCTGCGACGGGCTGAAGTGCGAACTTGCGAAGTGGGGGCTATGACGTTGAGAGAACGATTTTCCCTCTGTTTTTACAAATCTGATTTTGCTATCTCCTGTGGTGTGGTTCATGGAATTGGGATAAGGATCTGTGACGTGTCGAACTCTTATTGGTTGATGCTTAAGTGTTGAGAATGGCATGACCGTTCTGAAGAGGAACTGTTTTATTAATTCAAAATTTCATATTCTCCTTTTTTTTTTTTTTGATTTTATGTCATGTCACTTGCCACTTCATTTGGAGTAACCATCACAACTTGCTACCAGCCTTCAAACCTATTAGAGGTGTAAAAAAAAATCGATAAATCGGTAAATCGGACTGGACCGGACCAAACCGGTGAGATTGGTCCGGTCTCGAGTTTGGTTCTGTCTGTTACCAGTTTTATTTTTCTTAAAACCGGTTAAAATAGGTCCGGTTCCAATTTTTCTTTTTCTAAAACTGAACCAGACCGATTTGTATATATTTTTTAATTTTTTATATTGTATATAATATATAAAATAGTTTTGTATTATATAATAAATTACTAATTAATATAATATTAAATTTTAAAATCTTATATTATTCTGTTTATTGTATTAATAGTTATACTAATATTATATAGTGCATATTAATAGTTATACTAATACCATATCAGTATATATTATAATATACTATAATACATCATTATATTATATATTATAATATATCATTATAGTCTATAATATAATTATAATATACTACAATATATTATCACTATAGTATTATATACTATAATATACTATATTATATATATAGTGCATTAAAATCGGAAAACTGGACCGAACTGATCAAAAATTGGTAAAACTGAAGTACCGATTTAGAAGAGTAATCGGTACGTAATCGGTTTTGAAAAATGCAAAACCGGTGCATACCGGTTCGGTCCTAAATTTTGTCCAAAATCGGACTGGTTACACCCCTAAAGCCTATGTTGTTACTTTTGTTCACCTTTTTAAAAAAATGTATATCAACTTTTGAAATATTGTTATTGTAATTCTAAATTTATTTTCAGGTTTTATAATCTTACTTGCAAATCACAAAGTAACCATCTCAATGATCTCATTTTGCTATATATAAACCTACAACTACAAGCTTATCATCTCATTTTTGTTTACTTTTTTTTAAGATGTGTTTCAATTCTAGAAACTTAGAATTATTTTTTAAACATTTTTATTCATTCAATTTATTTGACCATTTGTAAAATTTTTAAATAAATTTGTAATAATTTTATATTAATGTGTAATAGTCCATAGTAATTGTATTAACTTGAAATTATTAGTTACAACTTAGAAGTTAGAACTTAGTAACTTTATTATATATCATTGAATTTTAAGTTTTATGCATTTAAGTTTAATATTTTGTATTATGCATTTAATTGTTTTTTCTTGAATTGGGCAAATAAAGAAGGGTATCCAGGCCCAAAATGATTGTTTCTAGGCCATCTTTGAGCCCAAAAACAGGTTCTGAACCTATGGGCCAATTGGGGCTAGACCAAGGGGCCAATTTGCCCCTAGGTAGTTGGATGGGGGCCTTGAGGGCCCAAACTCACCCTTGCGATGGGAGGTGGGGCCAGGCCTAACTCTTGATTAACTAACTGTCCCAGGATAATAAATGACCAATAAAAAGATGTATGGGGAATCCCCTGGTTTTCCTCTAATCTCTCAATTATGGAAGTTGTACCAACCCCTAGCCGCCCCTACCGTAGTAATCCCTGACCCTCCACCAAGAAACGATTGACCAGATTTTCCCATGGAGCACCTGTCCCTTGAGGAGGGAGATTTGAATGGGACTTATCAGTAGGAGGGTATAAGTGTTTCCACAGTTGTTCAAGATGGAAAATTTTGTTATGTAATCTTTTTATGTATAAGAAAGTTGTGTCTTTTATTGGCAATTTTGTCACCCAACAATCAATCTACTTTTTATATATGGTTCATCCTCTTGATATGTTATGATGTTCTTGACATATTCACTTCCATTAGCCACTTGTGCAAGGTGCTCACCACCAACATGCATTACGAAATATTATAAGTATTCGCTACTTAGCGAGTAACCTAGGAAGGATAGTGCTTACCAACTTGCTGAGGAAACATAAGAAATGATGTTGCTCGAATGCTAGGCGGGCATTACGAGACTCAATTATTCACCACACAGTGAGAAACATAGTGAGTGATATTACTCATCATCTCAACAAGGAATAGAGAGTGTGTGGTAGACAAGCATTGCCATAGGTAAAGTGTCTACCTCAATGTGAGAATTATGAGGCTTAATAGTTCGCCCCTCAGCGAGCAATGTAAAGAATAATAGTAGTCGCCATCTCAGCAAGCAATGTAAGGAATAATAGTGCTTGTCATCTTAACAAGCAACCTATAGAGATAAGCTTATACGAAATGCGAGCAATGCCACGACACAGTGATTGTTATTAGCTGAGCATCATGGATATTGCTCACTTCTCAGCAAGCAAAAGCACAATCAAAGTGAAGTGCTTATACCTTAGGCAAGCAACTTTGGGACAAAATGAGAAAACGATTCAAATGGAACGAAAATGATAAGTAATATTATAAATTTTGAAACAAAATTATTGGAATACTATTTTTTTTTGAGTACTTTAAAAAAAAAATCTAGGTCATGATACCCGTGATAATTCATTAACTTGGTCCGTTTCACCTATGTATCACATATATAAACTGTACCACAAAATGACATACAACTCTTGATTATGTGGATACCAATTTAGTATTTTAGTGAAATGATCCCAAACTATAATCATAGTTCTACATCCACCACTAGACTTATTACTTACATTTTGGTGGGGTGGGGCAAAGGAAGGCCTTGTCCTTGTGCTTGTGATATATCATTAGGATTTTCCATAGTAGGTTTGGATAGAATTTCTATTTGAGCATCCAGCTAAACTACAATAAAATGAGTTGCGTGAAATAATAATCTAAACAGCATGCCATTTCACATAATTGGGGTGATTATGGTAACCCTTAGTCAATTTATTAAATTAAAATTTTATATAATTATATTCAATTAGTATGGTCTTATCCGGGGTGAAAAATCCACACCTTTCGACTGAATGAAAGAATTTGAGCAAATACTTTGTCCAAGACCAACTAAACCAATCCAAGGGTTCAGTTAGTTTTTTCATTTCAGAACCCTTTTTTATAACCCTGCATTTGCATTCTACATCTACTGCCAAATTTGCTCACCATAACTTCCTTGAAAAGAACTTCCTCTTGTTCCATTAACTATCTCCTTCTGCAAGTGATAAGCACTATTAACCGATAACTTTTCATTTGTTGAACATTTTAAAATATGTCTATCCTTACTATTTAAATAACATAGTTAGAGGTTCAAGATTAGTTTAGCTTCCTCGATAGAGAAGATCTCCTTTATTAAATTTTTCTTACATTCTTTTAAATTATTGTCAACTAGTTTCTCTACATTTACTTTCTTGTTGAGTATTGACTTGATAATGACTTATTTTCCAGCATGAGATAAAAACTTTTGACTTCTAGCTACTTAAGCCTTCTATAAATTCTATTTTCCTTAAGTCTTAACCCTTGATAGCTCCAACAAGTTTTCTTGTAGCTTATTGCTTGTGTTCCTACTAAATCTTTTTCACGAAGCACTCTCATAAACTGCTAAAATCCCTTATAATCGACTCCATTCTAGTAAATTGGTTTTAATGAAGAGTAAGCTGTCATTAGGAAAAAATAAAAAAGCTGAGACATTGATCTTACCTCAACCTTAGAGAAAGCACTACTAAGTTTAGTTTATGTCATTAGACAACTTAAGACCTTCGATCGCAAAATGAATAAATAACTTGACAAAGGATCCTCATGGCCAAGTCCATAAGTGGGTTGAAATGATTGTTGGGGCTCACCATTAACCAAAATAGAATTGGATAAAGATGTAACATATTCCATACTAAGACTGATCCATTTTACATTGAAACCCATCTTTGCCATAACAGCTTTTATGAAATCCCATTTCATCCAATAATATGCTTTACTCATATCTAACTTCACTAACATATAACCTTCTTTTCCATGTAAACCAATATTCATAGTATGGAAGGTTTCATATGCAGCTAGACTGATCAGTGATGATGCAACTTGAAATGAAGGTACATTGATTCGGATAAATGATTTGAGGCTGACAATTTTGAATCTATTAGCTAGAACTTTTGAGATAATTTTGCAGACAATATTAAAGAGGCTTATTTGCCAGAAGTCACTTAGTTTTTTAAGATCCTTGACCTTTGGAATAAGAGATGCCAAAGTTCTATTGATAGACTCTTAAGGAAGAACCTTATTGTAAAAACTTCAAAATGCTTCCACATACCTTAACACCTAGTGACTTTGAATGAGATTGAAAGAAACATGCTGTAGATCCATCTGGCTTTGGAGATATCATTGCTGACATCTAGAACAAAGCCATTTGTACCTCTTTCTCTATAAAATCTCTGATGAGCTCTTTATTTATATATGTTGTTGCTTTGTTCTCAATCACCATAGTGGAAGCTTCAATTCCCTTTGGATGTGAGGTAGAAAAAAGAATTTTAAAATGGTTAACAAAAACATACTTTATAGCATCAAGATCTTGTAACAAAGTGTCATCCACATCTTATTCACTTATTCAAGTAGATTTCCTTCTATAGGTTGCACACATATAATAATACTTTCAGTTTCGGTCCCCATATCTTACCAGTCTTGCTTTGTCATTTTCTTCCATGTTAGATCATTTTTTTCCATCAGCATATTATGTTTGAGTTGTACTTCCTTAACAAATTTCTTTTGCTGAATGAGTTCCTCATTTTCGTCTTATTCATAAATAGAAAAAATAGATTACATACATAAGAAATTTGAAATCCGACTTCCTATCCTAAAGGGATTCAAATTTTGGATATGATATGTTTCCCATACTTATCTACCCAATCTAAATATTCAAATTACAAATCCTATAAATCCTATACAGTTGTACAAATCTATCTATACCTAAAATATTAAATTTTCAATACTCATCTACCCAATCTAAATATTCAAATTACAAATCCTATACAATTGTACAAATATGTCTATACCCGAAATATATAGATAAAACATATGAATTAATTCAAATAAATATAATCCACTAGTACCCCCCTCAAATTAATGCTGGTGTATCTACTAGCATCAATTTAATAACTAAGAATTGATGCCTCTGTCTAGTCATCGCTTTTGTGAATATATCAGCTACTTGAAGATTCGTAGAGATATGAGGAAGAATAATAGACTTAGCCTCATAAGCTTGACGAATATATTGACAATTCACTTCAATATGTTTGGTATACTTATGAAATA
Organism: Carya cathayensis; assembly: GCA_011037825.1. NCBI lineage: Eukaryota > Viridiplantae > Streptophyta > Magnoliopsida > Fagales > Juglandaceae > Carya > Carya cathayensis. The sequence continues at coordinate 1,996,838 of QGSO01000156.1, forward strand.
CTGGATTGACAACAATTTGAATGACACTAGTGTTGTCATCATGAAGAAGAGTTGGCTTGTCTTGCAAAAAACCAATCTCTTGAAGAATGCCCTACAACCACATTACCTTAGAGCAAGTTGCTGACATATCCCTATATTCAGCTTTGATAGAAGATTTAGAAACACACTCTTGCTTCTTGCATTTCCAGGAGATGAATGAATTTTCAAGAAATATGCACCAACCAGTTGTGGAATGCCTAGAATCTAGGCAACCAGCCCAAACCGCATCACTATCAGCCACAAGTTATAGAGAAGTGCCAGCAGGAAAAAATAACCCACGGTTAGGAGTCCCAATCAAATATCTGATAATACGATGAACTGCCACTAAATGCAAGTTTCAAGGTGTGTCCATAAATTTACTAACAATATGGATAGCATATGAGATATCCAAATGTGTGATAGTGTGGCAGATTTAACTCCCAACAAGTTTCCTATATAATGTAGGATTAGAAATTAAATCATCCTCATCCTTCCGATACTTCAAGTTGACTTCCATAGGAGTATCAATTGAAGTTGGAAGTCAACTTGAAGTAGTCTCCCCCAACCCAACCAATTCAACAAGGTCCTAGGTGTATTTATGTTGACTAATAAATAACCCATGTGGCTGATTATAAACTTCCAACCCCAAGAAATAAGTTAACAATCCCAAATCTTTCATATGAAAGACCTTATAAAGATGCATCTGAACCCTCTGAATAAATTCAATATCGGATCCAGTAATAATGATATCGTCCACATAGACTACCAGGAAAACAAAACCAGAATCACTCTTATGAAGGAACAAAGAAGCATCATACTCACTCTAAGTGAATTAAAATTCAAGTAAGGTATTGCGAAACTTTTCAAACCAAGCTTTGGGAGCTTGTTTTAGACCATACAATGACCTTTTCAGCTTACAAACATCATTAGCTGAGGAAAGGGGCGTACCGGAAGGAAGTTTCATGTAAATGTCCTCTTTCAAATCACTATGAAGGAAAGCATTCTTCACATCTATCTGATGCAATCGCTAAGTGAGATGAAACGTCTCGTCATAATAAATCACATGTTCTTGTTTATTTCGCAAAGCTATCAAACAAGCTTTATATCTCTCAAGGGATCCATCTGATCTAAGCTTCACAGAATACACCCACTTACTATCAATATGTGTCATAGAAGAAGGACAAGATACAATGTCTCAAGTGTCATTGGCCGTTAGTACATCCATTTCTACTTGCATGGCATTCCTTCAACACTCAGGTTCCACAGCCTGCTTAGAAGAGGAGGGAATAACAATAGAAGAAAATGTAGCAGACATAGAAAAATGAGATAAAAACCATACCGATCCGGAGGTTTGAAGGCTTTAGAAGTATGCCAACAAGATGGTGGATCATAAGATTTGTTAAGAGATTAATCAGAAGCCACGGGTAGATGCTTAGAAGGGGAAGAAAGAGCAGTCAAATCTGTTGGATGAGATGATTTACGCTTGGTGTAAAAATAACCAGGTTTAAATTGAGTGGAAGTTGGTGTAGAAGTTGTATCCTTATTTGAAAATTTTGGCAAAACACAAAAACTAGGAGGAATAAGGTCTAGATGAGTACGAAAAACTGTTGTTTGTCAAAGAACACCATATTATGAAAAACTCGTATTCGTTTAGCTTGAGGATCATAACAAACAAAACCCTTATGAAAAGAATTATACCCTAAAAAGGTACATTTGACTGATTGAGCAAAAAGTTTGTATCTTTTGTAAGATGGAAGATGCACAAAACAAACACAACCAAATGAATGCAATTGAGAATAGTTTGGGGAGTGCCCAAATATCAAAAAATAAGAAGAAATATTGTCTAATACTGGAGTAAGTAATCTATTAATTAAATACACAGCAGTAGACAAAGTTTCACACTAAAAACGAGAGGGCACACCCGAATCTATTAAGAGAGCACGGACCATATCAACAAGATGATGATTCTTTCTTTCAGCTACTCCATTTTATTGTAGAGTATATGGACAAGAACGTTGAGAAATAATTCCTTAATTTTGAAGGAATATTTGAAACTTAGTAGATATATGATCTCCTCCTAAATCAGAGCGAAAAACCTTAGGAGAGGCAGAAAATTGATTAGTGAGATAAGCCAAGGAACGCTTGAATATTGGAAATACTTCATTCTTAGTGCGAAGAAAGCAAATCTAAGTAAAATGAGTATAATCATCAATAAACGTCACAAAATATTTATAATGATCATGAGATTCGATCGGGGCAATACTCCATACATTACTATGAATAAACATTAAAGGCATGAGTGGCATATGATCCTTTTGAAGGAAAAGACAAAACTTTACTTCTAGCTAACTTACATGTATAACAATCGAAATTTAATTGATCAAGAGAATAGAGCTCTTTATTGCCCATTAAATCGGAAGATAACAACTTATGAAATATGTGAGAATTGGGATGGGCCAACTACCTATGCCCAAGATGGTAAAGGAAATCAGATCTTTTCTTGGGCATGCTGGGTTTTATAGAAGGTTCATTCAAAATTTTAGTTCTATCTCTAAGCCATTGTGTGAGTTACTTATCATGATGTTGCTTTTGAATGGACTCCTTCTTGTCAAAATGCTTTTGATAACATGAAAATCTTGCTTACTACAACCCCTATTATGCAGCTCCCTGTTTGGTCTATTCCCTTTGAGATAATGTGTGATGCTAGCGATGTAGCCATAGGAGCTGTACTTGGACAACGTAGAAATAAGTTCGCACATGTCATTTCTTATGCAAGTAGAACTCTTAGTGGAGCCCAAAGAAATTATTATACCACAGAAAAAGAGTTACTTGCTGTAGTTTTTGCATTAGACAAGTTTCAAACTTATATTCTTGGTTCTCTTGTAGTTGTTTTCACTGACCATGTAGCATTAACGTATCTATTATCAAAGAATGATGCCAAACCACGACTAATCCGATGGATTCTTCTTCTCGAAGAATTTGACTTTATCATCAAGGACAAAAAGGGCGCTGAAAATATAGTTGCCGACCACTTGTCTCTGCTTACATTTGTTGAAAATGAGCACACTTTTCCTATCATTGACTTTTTTCCTGATGAGCAATTAATGTCAGTTGAAAACTTGTCTTGGTTTGTTGACATAGTTAATTTTTTGGTGACAGGACAAACTCCACCTCATTGGAATGCTCAAGACATACGAAAATTCAAGCATGAGGTAAAGTCATTCTTCTATGATGATCCTTATTTGTTTAAATATTGTTCTGACCAAATCATAAGAAAATGTGTGCCTAATCATGAAATACAAGCTGTTCTTTCCTTTTGTCATACTGAGATATGTGGGGGACATTTTTCTGCACATAAAATTGTTGTAAAAATTTTACAAAATGGATTTTATTAGCCTCATATGTTTAAAAATGTATACAATTTTTGCAAGACTTGTGAGCCATGTCAAAAATTAGGCACAGTCACTAAGAGGAACATGATGTTTCTACAACCCATTTTGGTCATTGAGATTTTTGATTGCTGGGAGATTGATTTTATAGGGCCATTTCTATCTTCTTTTAGTTATTTGTATATCATAGTGGCGGTTGATTATGTTTCTAAGTGGGTTGAAGTCATTTCTTGTAAAACAAATGACCATAAGGTAGTGCCTAAGTTCTTGCAAGAAAACATTTTTGCTAGATTTGGCATGCCTAGAGCTATCATTAGTGATAATGGAACACATTTTTGCAACAAACCCTTTGCTGCCCTCATGAAAAAATATGGTATACACCATAAGGTTTCCACTCCATATCACCCTCAAACAAATGGGTAAGCTGAATTAGCTAATAGGAAGCTTAAGGATTGGTCTTTAAGGTTGATTGATGCACCTTGGGCTTATAGGACAGCTTTTAAAACTTCTTTTAATATGGCCACTTATCGCTTGGTATATGGAAAAGCATGTCACCTTCCTGTTGAGCTTGAACATAAGGCATATTGAGTTGTTAAACAATTCAATTTTTCTATTGACCATGCTGGTTCTGTGAGAAAGTTTCAGATTTCAGAGTTGGATGAGCTTAGACGAGATGCATATGACAATTCCAAATTGTCAAAGGAGCTCATGAAGATGTTACATGATAAGCACATCCAGAGAAAGAATTTTGAGCCCAATGAACAAGTTTTACTTTACAATTCTCGCCTCCACCTATTTTCAGGCAAATTAAGATCGAGGTGGAGTGATCCTTATTTAATTAAGGCGGTGTTTCCATATGGAACTGTTAAGATTACTAATCCTCAAAATGGAAACACTTTCAAAGTAAATGACCAACGACTCAAACACTTTTTGGGAAAACTTTCACCTAAGGATACTTCCATTCCTTTAGAAGATCCTACTTATTCTCATGACCCTCAGCTCATTTATGTTTTGCTTTAATTTTTTTCTTTCTTTTCTTTTTCCATTCTTGTTTATTTCACTTCTATGTTTTGTTCTTTCCTTTGTTTTCTTTTTCTTTTTCTTTCTTTCTTTTTTTTCATTCTATCTCTTCAGGTTCAACAGTGTTTAGTTCATTTTTTTCTGGTTTCATTTTTACTTTCATGATCCCCTTAGCCATCTCAGGTATTTCCTTTGGCCCTATTTACTTTCATACCTCGTTTATTCATAATTTGCAGGGAGGACACTGCTCATTTTTAGTTGGGGGTAAGGAGAGTATTCTGCCAATTAGTTTCTCAAGATTTATAATTGTGGGGTCTGATTTTTTTTTTTTGCTGACAAGTTACTGATTTCACACTTCTCTACTTAAGATCAAATAGTTGCAGTCTTGGGTTACACTAATTTCCATTGGTTTAGGTTTAAGTTTAACACAAGACCTTATGATAAGTCTTAGCAACTCAAACTTAGGCAATGTATTTCAAAGCTAATGATTGATGACCCTAACAGACACAAGATAGATACTTTTGTTGTTTGATTGATGTCAATCAGTGGTTTTCATCTAAACAACTAGCAAGAACTACAATGAACCATATCTTAATGACCTAGGAAAAGTGAATGAGAAACTCAAAAAAAAAAAAAAAAACTGGAGGTAAAAATACATGAGAAAAGGGACAGGCCAAAGATCAAAAAAATGGTGCAAGTACATTGGAAAGGGCTGCCTATCACCAGGATCTGTTTAAAAAAAATTAAAAAAAAATGGGTCTTTCAAAGTGTGATAGCATGAAAGCCGTCAATGTAATGGTTTCGAATTGAAGTAAGGACCTTTGGTTTCTCTTGAAAAAGTTGCTAGGCTGAAACTATTGTGAGAAATATTGAAACCAACAAATGGTAATCTGTTCACACACTTGATGCACTCAAAGATCTGCAGCTTAGATACATTCCCCTTGTTTGAGTTCTTGAGAATTTTATAAGTCTTTGTGTTGAACTATAACCTGAGCTAACTACATTCTAATGCCTAGGATTTCAATATGATTTAATCTTTTGTAGAGATTTTTGAGTTCAGTGGCTCACTCTTGGATCCTTCGTTTGTTATCATATTATTTGCTAGAGACTAGCAATAAGCTAGTTGGGGGTGTGATGAGGTATCAAAACTACATAATTAAGTTGCTAAAGTGACTAAATTGTTTAACCAAAATGAATTAAGCACTTAATTATAGAGTAGATTGTGACACTTGAGTAAATTAATAAATTCTTATATTTTTGCACTTAAAAAGATTTGTAATACAGCTGTTTCACATCAAAATTAATACCTCAATTTTACTCATTTTGTATCTTACTTAAATGTTGCAGGGCACTACTAAAAAAAAATACATGAGCTGCCTACACCCCATTTGAGAGGGATCTTGCAACAAATGGGTATTCTTGGAAATACCCAACTATGTACAAAGAAGCAGCTGGCAGAGCAAACCTACAGAGAAAAATCACGCATGGATTGGGGCTAGAGATCGTGGCCTCAAGCACAGAGCACTCGCTCAACGTAACAATTGGAACAAGCTGGGATGGCTGGGACGCAAGATGCAAGGGGCAGTTTCGATTTTTGGCATGAGATTTTATTCTGCACCTTTTAATTTTACTCACTAGGTGCAGACGGCGTGGGGTGCTCTCCCTCTCGCTTGATTTTTATTTTTTTGCTTCTTTTTGGTTTCGGTTGGCGGACCTTAGGGCCTCTCAATTTTATTTTATTTTTGTGGGTTTTTCCAGATCTTGGGGTTTTTTTTTCGGCTGGTTTCATTTTAGCTTTACGTTTTCGTTTTCCAGACATAAGGGTCAATTGCTATTCGATACATTTATTTGTTCGGCTGGGTTTCCAGATTCATTGGCTATTCGACATTTTTTTTTCCAGAGTTTTGCTTTCGGCATCAACTTCTTCTTTAGTTCTATTTTCTTTTGTTTACTTTTCCCTTATTTATTTTACTTCAATTTTCAGTAGACTCACAAATGTTTAGAGAGGACATCCATTTTGAGATGTTAGGCTGAATTTCTAAGCCTAAGTTTTGGAGAGTAACCCATTTTTGGATTAGAGTTGATTTCTCACACTTCATCCATTGATTTCTTTTTCATACTCTATTGCTTTGTGAAACAAGTTATATTTGTGAAAGTTTAGAGTGCTTCTTTCTAAGCTTGATTTGTTGTTAATGTAAAGCACAACTAATGCTTGATTGTGACATAAGATTCTATAGGTATCTTTCACCTTACATTGACCAAACTTGCTTTGCAACTCAGTAGGAAATTTTGGATAAACTATAAATCAGTCTTGAATTGTTTTAACTTCTAGTCATTATCTCTTTGAATGAGTAAATGATTGAGTAAAAAAGAATGTGAGAAATATTTAATTCTAATTCATGAATGGGTGAAACCTGAAACTTAGATGTTTAATAAATTGTTTCTTAGAATCCCCTTTTGAAATCTCAAGTATTTTCAGTTTAGATTTTAGCCACTTTTATTTTTCTTGCACTCATTTCTCTAACATTTATTTCTTTACTCACTTCTTTTAATTTTACAAGCTTTCATAAAATTATTTTGTTAAAAAAAATAGAGAAAGATTTAAAGCATTCTTCATCAATACACTCCACATCAGTACATAAATTCCATTTTCTTGTTTCTTTTCTTAGTTGTGTAAGTAGCCCATTTCACAAACACAACTCATTATATGTTTGGTCTTCATGAACATTGTTGTCCCTATGGAAATGACCTTGGTACTTATCCATGTATTACTTTGATAAGTTCTGCACTTGGAAGACAGATTTAGCAAGCCATCAATGGCCAAGGTAGAGCGCTAGCACTAGTAGCCTCGGCAGCAACTGAATAGGCAGTTTCTTGGTGACGTGGAGGACGTATCGGGCAATCCTTAATGATATGTCCTTACTTCTTGCAATAGTTTCAAGTTTTCTTAAAGCAGTTTTCTTAGAGCAATTTGCAGCGAGATGCCCATAACCTTTGCAACTGTAGCATTGAGTAGTTCTCAAATCCCTCCCTTTGGTTTTTCCTTAAGCTACATATGCCATAGGAGCTAGAGTAACTTGTTCTATGGCTGTTTGGGTCAACAATCTTTGCTCCTCTTGAAATATCTCTCCCAAACACATATCAAGTGGAGGCATAGGATCTCAGTTAATCAGATTAGCACAAATAAAGTGAAATTTAGCCATTAGTTTTATAAGAAACTGTGCCCACATACTTGCTTCATGAACAACTTGAATATCAGCTAAACATGTTAAAATTGAAGTGTAAACAATATCTATATACTTAGTCCACAAGTTACAAAAACCAAAATAAAACTCCTCTATAGAGAGAGCTCCTTGAGTGAAATTTGATATCTTTAGTTCGAGTTGAAATCTCCTAGTTGCATTATTTTGAGTATATAGCCACTAGAGATGATTCCACATATCACGAGCATTCTTGAATGAGCGTAAATTCAAGATAATATGAGGATCAACAGATACAAGAATCCAAGACGTGACTTGGGCATCCTTACTTTCCCAAAAAGCTTGCTGATCTTTGTCATTTGGTGCCACACTACACCCATCAATATTACCCCAAAATTCCTTTCCTTTCACCAATGTTTGAAAATGAAATGACAACACAGCATAATTCTTTCCATTGAATCGAATCAAAAGAGAATCTCTAATTTCAGAAGACATGATAGACAAGAAACCCTAGCCGCAACTCTTGAGAATAGAGAAAAAAAATTAGCCGCAACTCTGGAAATAGAAAAACCCTAGCCGAAAAAACTTAGAATCAGAAAAACCTAGAATTCTTAACCTTTCTCTGATACCATAACAAATTTCTTTTGCTGAATGAATTCCTCCTATTTCTTCTCATTCATAAAAAGCAAAAATAGATTACATAGATCAGAATTCATAAATCTGACTTCCTATCCTAAAGGGATTTGGATCTTGGATAAGATATGTTTCCCATACTTATCTATCCAATCTAAATATTCAAATTACAAATCCTATACAGCTATACAAATCTATTTATACCCAAAATACATAGATAAAACATAGGAATTAATTCAAATAAATATAATCCACTAATACCTTTATGGTCATAGTAGTGTCACTTCTTTCTTCTTGCAACTAAGTGTAACACATCTTGGTTCTATGCTAACAATCTCCTTACCTCTACACTTGTCTCCCTCTACTCCAGCAATTGAGTTCAGCTTTGCAATCATTAAGTTTTTGTTTGATTGCTAATAGGTCATTAGCTTGAGCACCCTCTCTATCCCATATCCTTTTGATCACTTCCTGGCATTCCTCACCTACACTCCAACTTGCTTCATATCTCCACAGCATTCTTTTATACTCTTGTTCTTTTTGAATTGGAAGACATACCATAAAGGGTTATGATCTCAAGTTAAAGTTGGTATCACTGTTGTTTGAGTCTAGCCATAATAGATGTCTATTCTTTCGTTACCACTACTCGATCTCCTTTCTAACTCTTGTTTGGAAAGAAAAGCAAGACCACCACTACTCCCAACACTATTAATTGCTACCACTACTCCCAACACTATCAATTGCTAGACATTTCACAGTCCATTTTCATCTTTAAACCTTGTACACATCTACTTTGTAACTTTGTTTCCATTAGAAATACTGCCATTGTATAAAGGGCTCGAACTATTTGGGGGTTGCCAAGCCCCCAACATTTCCAACTTAGGAGACTCATTGGTCTCGGAACAGATAGGAACCAATCGTAAAAGTTGTGAAATAAGCTCTTCTATTCTCATTTGACATGATCACTTAGTCAAGTTCCTACAATCTTGTGTCCTATAAGGACTCATATCATTACTCTTATTAGTCTTCCTTTTTACTAAACTTGGCCTGACACATTAAATTATTTTGTACCCTTTGATGAACTCATGCACTTTCTTTTTCCATTTCTTAACCCCTTGGTTCTTTTGGTTTCTACCCTTCAAATCCTCCACTACATCAACTTGACTTTCTCTATAGGATATATAATAGAAGGCTTTGATTGGTTATTATTAATCAAATCACGTGGTCTTTTCTCAGAATCTATCATTGGAAGATACACATTTTCCTCAATTTCAAAGGAAACTAGTTTATGCTAAACTACCAGTTTTTTCAAAGGAGATTTTGCCTATAAGATTTCCTCTATTTTGAAACTTGTATGGCCCTTGCATTTTCCCCAACCACATAATTGCTATCACCCACCATAACGTCCATGAAGGGCCACTTTTATCTAGGAAATGGCTAATGTCAGCTATGCCAGCTTGTTGCTCTGAATTAACAGCTTCCCTCTACAGATAATAAGTTTTCTGACTACAAGATTTGAGTTGAGTCATGTTACTCGTAACCACACACCATATTGGTCCTTATTAACTTCTCTATGAATAATGTGTTTTGGTAGTAACAAGCAGCCTCCTTTTGCATGTTTGATCACTCCACATCTAAAACAAAATCTTGGTAATAATTCATATTGAAAGGGATCTAATAACATTTTCTTTGAACCATCAGTTTCCATCCTTGTGTTAGAGGTTTTGAGATATCCAACAAGACTCTAACGTCCAAATATTTCCCCAACCCTATTCCAAATTCATTTAAATGTACTTGTTCAACTTTCCCTATCAAAGACCCCATACCTTGCGATTCATACACTCAAAAGATAGGATGTGGAATTGCACTAAAAAAGACTCCAAATTACACTCAACTTCTTGCAGAGAGACTAGAGCATCAAAGTCTTTGATACTCGGCAAAAATCTGTCAAACAACGAGGGACAATCATGCTTCACTTTGTCATATACTTCTCCTGTTAGAAAATATAGCTTTTAGAATTGCTCCACAAGTCTATCCAACGTGAGTAAATAATCCAGCAAGCCTCAAACGTATCCTCTCATTGGTGAAATGTATTACGTAGAATAATTTAGAGTAACACTCAATAAATCCACAACCTAATTACATTTTTAAGAGTAAACAAAAAGAGGGATTCTATGCCTTTTTTGAGATGACCAAGAATCTTCTAAGGGGGGCTATATATAGCCCTCCATGTACCTCTCATACGGCCAGCCTTGATTCACTGCAATAAAGTGGCCATTGCCACTTTTATGCAAATAGCCATGCATTACGTGTTGTCTCTTATTACATGGCTTGGGAGCCATTTCAGAATGGGAGGGGTTTGCCCACGTGGGTGCCCCTCCATCTTACATCTCCATTTCAAGCATGACCAAAAAAATATTCTCACCCACATCAGAGAAAGTGAAACCCTCACTAAGTTTTCATACTTTACTCGTGATTGTTTTGACGAGATATCTTTATTCATCAATTTATTAGAAATTAATCTTCCTATCGGGCAAATCGATATTCGATTTACAGATAAGTCTTGGGTATCCGAAAATTATTTGGTTTTCCAATCTAAATTAGTGCATTCCAAGCACTTACCATGCTTCCTAGAACCAAATGCAAAGTTCCAAATTTTGGTTTATGTTTTATGAACTCTTTTTCCTTTTAGTCCTCAGGTGAATTGTACCATCTGATGGTTGGAAATTGATTACATCTACTTCAAGTTGTCTTTATGTAAACTTTGAACAATTTAAGTGGATCAAAAGACACTCATACCTGTGAAATTTACAATATTCGAATATTAAAGGAGAGGAAAACCTGATAATTTCGAGTAAAAATTGAAGGAGAGGAATTTCTACTTGTTTGATTTGGAAGCTTTTGCTAATTTGGCTATGTTTCTGGAAGTAGCGACGGCTTCCCAGCTTTCGAAATATAGTTGTTGCTCTATATACAGCTTTTATTCACATTTGGTCACTTTCTTTGTTGGAGGTGAAAGACACTACTTTTTACACAAACTTGAAGTACATATATGGTCCTACTGACTTTCGATCATGTCTTTATGTTGCTTTATCTACAACTCACCAAGATACCTACCTTTTACCAATCTTCTAAATGACAATAACATTTTCATGGACTCGACAAAAGAAATTTGTGCAGTCTTCACCCCATGTTCAGATTGAACACCATTGTTCAAAAATCACAGGGTGACAACTTCATTGTGGACGAAGAAATATTTGCTTGTGAAGATGTGGATTGAAGTTTCCTTGGACGCGGTATTGAAAAAGAGTATTCTCAACCACAAGACCTTAATTCTATGCACAATCAAACCTCTCTAATTATTGTTGGTCAAAGATTCAACTTGAGATAAATAAGTTCTGTCATTACTTGGCTCAAACTAGGGTTCCTTCACACTCACTTTGTAGGAAATGCACATGATGTTTGGTCTGTGGATGCCCCCTCTTTACCCGATGAAATCTTTGACCCTTCCACTGTTAACTTCTTGCTCAGGGTAAAAAAGAAAAGAGAGATGATACCAAGCTCAAACTTAAAACACTTGGTTCGGCTAGTTCGCACTTCTCAGAAAGACTAGGCAGTTATCACAGCTTATGTACTGTGTCACAACTTAAGAGAATTGGCTCAAAAGCAAGAGAACATACTATTCTCAGTAATAAGAAAAGCTTCCCAACCCTCAGATTCATTATATCTAATTGCCAAAATCACATAGGAACAACCGCATATGTTTACCAGTCAAATATTACAAGAATACAGAGATATGTGAAGCAATCAATTTCCTTTCAACTACAAAAGCAGAAAACAAAGAAACTTAAGCATCTATGTAATAACTGCACATCAATTGCTCCATTTTCTGTGCAAGCATAAGAAAGAAGTCATACAGAGGCAAGAAGAATGAAGGAACTCCAAATGGCCGCAAAACAGACAATGAGGCTCAGTTGACAAGTTGCTCTTGACGACAAAATTTGGAGAAGCTTTCCTGTTTCTGCCTCAATTTTCTGTACAAACAGACGAACAAATTGTGGAAACACGAACCCAGACACTACGGAGTTCCTATCTTTTCTTCATACCTGTTCACTTCCCTTGAGAATGTTAAACTTGCACAGTGGACATGTTGCATTCATCTTCAGCCATTTCACAATACATGTAGAATGGAAATGATGGTTGCAGGGAAGAGCATGGAGCTCTGCTCCATCCTCATATGAGGTGAGACATATACAGCATTCCTGGAAAAAGAAACTGTCAAAACCAAAATCTCAAGAGAAAATGAATTCTTTTATCAAATAAAATTGTTGGGGTGTTCGCAATTTATCTACTTTAAAAGATAGTCAGTATATAGTAAATCCATGAAACTTATCAAAAAAAGTAAATCCATGACCATCATTGGGACAAAAATGAAGATCCTTCATACATGACCAACATCAAAGTCCTAAATGTGCTTTGCATCAGGCTACTCAGTTCAAGTGTCTCAATATTGGCATACATATCCAACAAAAGATATTGAAAAGTGGGAACTCCCGCCACTTATAAACCAAAATGGGCAGAATTTCTGATCAAATATATAAAAAGGTGATATTCCACAGAAACTGTAATGCAATTGTGAAAAAATACCATTTTCATGAAAAAACTATATAATACCGGATCACTTATCATTAAAACAATATAAAAAATACCGCATCCTCAGGTAGAAGTAATCGTTGATTTGCCAGGTATCCACTGTTTGTTTCTACGGGAACCATTGACCCTGCTCCCCCACTAAGCTTTTCCTCATTGCTTAATACTTGGAATCTATATTTTGGAAGTATACTGAGATCTGCTTCTGATGCTCCTTCCTATTTTATCACATAAGAAACAACATTAATCAGTTACAAGACTTTATTTCAGTACTTGATCACAGTTAATAGTTCCTTCTTCATACCTGTCCCGCAACAGCATAAAGAATTGCAATTATGCATGGCAAACAGCAACAGAGAGCAATTCCGATCAAACATGCCAAAACAACACAAAAGATCGCAAAGAAGACATCAAATGCCAGGAAAACTACAGCCAACCTGCAAAAATTCAGAATCAGAGATACTTCTGCAAAGAGTGTAACACGCATGAGAGAGAGAGAGAGAGAGAGAGGGGGGGGGGGGCATAAAAATGGATCTATAATAAAGGGACTATGGTTCTATTATAACAATGTGTCAATATGACCTGATGACTCATACCTAAAGTTTCAAAAAAATTAGCAAATTTGTAAACTTGGAATTTGAAAGGAAAAATATTTATATATAATAGTAATGAATAGTGATCCAGAGATATCAGTGGTTGGAGCATACCAGTACAAACGTGGAGCATATTGCATAAGTTCGTCGCCACCAGAGACAACCCAATAAAAGCCAACTATCCACCAGAGAAACGATGCCATTGTATTCACCGATTCACAACGTTTAGTGAAACTAGGCCAATCACAATCAAATCAGTAAGGGAGGAGAAAATATTTTCATAAAAATTGTAATGAAGTTACAGCTGAGCTTATAACAACAAATGTAATTTCAGATGAGACAGGAAGCACCAAATTAAAATAAAAGTTAACATTATAGCATGCTCTGGCAAGACATTTTGCAGCTTTGTCAACTAGGGCAGGGATATACATTGTCACTGATCAGCGTAATTAATGAGTATTCATATTACTGAAAAGAGAAGCTACCAGAAACCGTTATCCAATCATAAAGTGCTCTGAAAAGCAGTATCTCCAGCTTAGCCATTGATCGCTTGATGCCTTCAAATTTTAGAGCGTTTGCCGCTCTCCAAATGCATTGCATGAGACATTAAGGGCATGTTTGGATAATGAGATGAGATGCTAATTCTGTGAATTGTAGTGATAGTGAAATGATTTGAATTAAGATGTTTTATTGGGTTTTGGGAAATGAGAGAGAAACAGTTGAATAAAAATATTATAAAGTTAAAATATTGTTAGAATATAATTTGTGATTTTTGTTTTGAAATAAAAAGTAGTATTGTTTTTTGTTTTTTGTGTTTTGTTTAGAAGTTTGGAAAAGTTGTAATTATTAGGTAATGATTAGACGAAAAAGTTAAGATTTGAAATTGAAAAGTGTTTGTGTAAGAGTGATGTTTGGGAAGGAAATTATGAAAAGTCTTTAGATGAGATGGGATGAAATCATCTCACTTCCCAAACAAGCCCTAAAACCTCATTCCAGATCATGCTATACCTGAGAAAATGCCCTCACCAACAAGTGACATTTACACAAGTCTTATGTATAACATACTTGTGCAAAAACAGTGACAAGACTAGTGACCAAGACTCCTTAGCACTAGGAGAATGCAACATAGAGAGTCCCGTCACCACTAAAGACCCCTTCTGCTCACACTAGCTCATCTTTCTTTCTTCATTGATCTTCTCACTACGAGAATCTTTCCCAACGCCAGCAACCAACCAAAATAACTATCAAATGCTTTTCAAGGAAAATTACATCCAATCTCCTTAGTGCTTTTCAAGCCCTCTATCACTGCATTTCTTTTATAATGTAAGAATTTTTTTGTTTACAAGTAAGAAAAATTTATTGATCCTCATAATTAGGAAAAGCCCAAGTACACAAGTAGTATACAAGAGAGATATACCTAATTACAGCCTACTAACAAAGAAAGAAGCATACAAACCATTAAAATTAGGCCCCTCACAATATCCTTAGCCCAAAGTAACAAAGATTGGAAAAAAAAGTCTCTAATACCCCCCCAAGAGCATTCTCTATTTTCAAAGCATCGTCCATTCGTCTCATTCCATATGCTAATGTAAGAATTTTTTTAATAGCAATCTAGGCGAAGCCCAAATTCATAGGACATATATAAGAGAAGACACCTAGTTAGGAAGAAGAGGGAGAAATAGATACAAGGAACTCATGAACATTAAGACTGTTAAAATTTATAGCCATTGTCCAAAGAATAATGTCTTGAGAAAAAGACTTCTAAGCTCATCCACGAACCATTCTTTGTATTTGAAGCTCCGGTTATTTCGTTTCCTCCAATCTATTAATGCATAATTATGGTTTCCCACACTCATTCTCAACCCAACACTACCCTAACAAAACCATGGTACAGTGAAATTTACCAATGGAACACTCCATAAAAACCAACACAACTGTAAAATACAATTAAAAAGCTACAAAAAAGTTTTTAATGGAGCCTTCCCTCACCAATAAATGATTTTTTTGAATCAGTAAACAAGAATACAATTGATGATATAAATAGGCATAGTTTAAGTACACAGGACATATACAAGAGTGACACCTAAGCATGAGTGTCCAGCAATACAAGAAAATCATGGCTATCTTGATTTATCTAGTTCACCACCCACAACCTCGATATGGGAGACATGACAATGTTGGTTTTAAGGCTATCTTGATTTAAGTTGGTTTGGGCACGAGCACTAACCCTATGATCAACATAGAAATGTCTCTACCAAACATGCACTTTTATACCAGAATTTACTGCAAATTTTTTCCCCAAGGGTGCTCCCTATACTTATCTCTCATCTTTCCATGAACCAGTCAACAGTGTAAATGATAACCCTTCCACACCTCTTCCTTCCTTCTCTATTTCTTTACACTCTTGATAAGTGAGGCAATTTATTAAGGTGCAAAGGGGTACAACCTACTGTACATGAGAGAAATACAGGAAAAAGCATTCAATTAGGAAGAAGAATATTTCTTTTCTTTTCTTTTCTTTTCTTTTTTTTTTTTTTGATGTCGGGGAACCTCTCCAAGACAGGGCCCTTTGGACCCACCCCTGCAGAGTAAACCCCGGTCTCATGCACTGCACTCTCGGAAGTTTCCCTAAACGGAACTGGTTAAATCGCTGGATTTTCACCAGGGGGTGTGGCCCCAAAGGATTGTTTGCACCCATGAGGTGTTGAACCTTGGACCTTGAAGGGAGTGAGACCCCAAGACCAAGGCCTTCACCACTTGGGCCAACCCCTTGGGGTTAGGAAGAAGAATATTTCTTCACACTTACAAAGTATATTTTTTCCTTCTCTCAGACTCTGCTCATCGAGGACTTACTACCACCATCTATAGCAAATAACATTTCTGTTGTGATTTTCTTTTGACACTTGGATGACTCAATATTGAAGGGATCTTAGAAACTAGAATACCATTGCAAGCTTTCCTCTGATGCACAAAGTCTGCCACCAAGACATCTTCTAGGTCCCAGTTGAAAACTTGGTTGGAAGGACAACTTTGTAAAGGATATTTCTACACCAATTCTAATACCAAAAGAGGTCTGAGATATTTCACATTATTCCACCAGCCATTCACCAATCTTGTGGTCTTACTTATGTTAACGTCCAAGACAAGGAAAATCTTCTTCAGCCAATGGTAACCATAATGAACTTATAGGCAGTTCCAACTTGAATCAGTTAGTATAAAAAAAACCCTGATAACTTATATTGAAACTAATAACCAACCTACACGGCAGATAATAAAAGATCCTTTTAAATGCCTTAGAGTCTCAAACATTAAGGGGGAGATGAGCAGCCATACATAAATCATATTGGTATGAAACTCTTGCACCATTAACCAAAGAATATCTACTCTCGCAAAATAATGCATCTTTTCTTTAAAGGATGTGAGTCTTAGGCCATGAATGTACATCACTCCGACATCAATCCTCCGAAGGTAGAATTTCTAGGATCAAAACATGACCATCCTTTTAAAGAAGAGCCTTTTGAATGTCAGTGCTACGACTAGGAACATGGGGACAGGGACAAAAATTATGGGGTTGAAAGTTTTGTATGACAAAAGGGAGCCCAAACAACTTGGTAATTATAAAAAATTCATCAAATTCCCACATCTATCAGCAGAAAAGTCAAAACTTAGTACTTATCAGGAAAAAAAGGGGAAAGCAACGCGTATCCGTTTTCTAAAACTGAGGCTTGTCCCGAAAATGAATTTTCACTATATCCAAAATTGACGACATTATTGGTTGGCCACTTTATAATTATAAAAGTACCTTTACAACTTAAGGTATTACACTGAGTTTACCTTCATGGGACCTTTTTGTGGCTAAAGCATTTTTCATTACATATTGATATAGAAACTTCTTCAATTGTCTTTCTCTTGTTACAATAGATTAATTAGTTCCACGCTGATAATCTCCCAATAGTGTTTAAAGAAGAGAGCTGTTACCAAAGTCAAAACTCAATTCCCATCTAGAGAAATAAACAGTGGTAAACCTCAAGATACACCACAAACTCATCAACCATTACAGAATCGAAGCCAAGAAGTTTAATTCAGTACGAAATTCCAATTCGACTTGAGAAAATAAATAGCAATCCCAAAATAAAATAAAAAAAACTCGACCTGAAAATGAAATAAAAGTCGACAAAAGAAAGCACTTACCTGGACCGGCTGAAACTTGCGGAGACCCTGTCGACGCCATGCTCCTCGTCCTCGCTATCGTTGGCTTCCCCCCCAGCCTCCACCTGATTCTCATCGTCCGTAGACGCCCTCCGCGTGTTCCTCCTGCGAAACTCCAACCAGACAAGCACGACGTGCACGCCGCACTGCAGCGCATAGCCGCAGATCCAGAGCCGAATGGGCGTGTTGGGACTCTCGTCCAAAGTGCAAAGAAGCATGACGACGGAGACGACGACGAAGGCGGTGTTCCACATCATGTCGAGGGCTACGACGGGCTTGGAGTAACCCCAGTCGGCGCGGCGCTCCTCCAAGTGGCGGGCGGCGGTTTCACGGACGAGCATGGAGGGGCCGCGGCGGCCGGATGCGCGGCCGAGGAGGGAGGCTAGGGTGGCGGGGCGGGCGGGGGAGGGGGGAGAGTCAGAGTCACCCTGGCGGGGACGGAGGAGAGGGGCGTTGGATTCGGAAATGGACTGGGTCGACATGGCTAGAGAGAGGGAAGAGGGTGCACCGTTGCGGTGGAAGTAGCAGAAGAAGAAGAAGAAGAAGAGAGGGGTGAGTGGGGCATCAGTACTTGTTTTGTGTCAGACCAAACCACAAAGTCGAAGTTCCAGAAGTCTTTCTTTGGTGTTGAATGGTAGATACACATACATACATATATGCCTTCATTTCTTTCTTTTTTTTTTCTTTTCTTTACCTTTCGTTTGATTTGCGGGTGGGTGGGGCAAAGGTTTTACTTTGTTTTTGTTGTCATAGGGGTATTTTCGTCACTCCATCATAGAAGACGAACTCATCTTTGTTTTCAATTACTCTTTAGCGTGAAATATGCAAGAATTGTATTGTTATTTAAAATAAAAAAGAGTCTATTATTAAAAATTAATTTTTTTATATAAATTTTATATTTATTTATTTTTTATAAAGTAATTATACGACACTTACGTACTCACGAGTGTAAATATCATTTTTCTATTCTAAAACCTCTCCATAAAACTTAAAAATTAAAATTAGAATTATGGTTAAATGTCATATTTACCGTTCCAGCTAGCCTAATAAAGGTTAGTTTAAATAATAAGATGAAATGAGTTGAAATGAATTGTGAATAATAATGAGATTGTTGAATTGAGATGAAATAAGATAGTTTTTGAAAATTTTATGTGTTTAAAATATAAAGTAAGATGAGATTGTGTGAACTTTTTAGAGATTTGATAAACGTGGATTCCATCAATTTTTGCATAGTATTTATAATGATTTTGTTTTATTTATAAATAATAATAGTAATTTATAAATTGCCTCCTCAAATTTAATTTTTTATAATATATTTCATAATAATATTATAAGATGACAATATATTTATTAAATTACATTAATTTTGTAAAATATCAAATAAAAATATTTTTTGCCAAGAAAATAATTAAATATTTGTAAAATTTATTTTATAAAATTATTTTCCATTTTGATGTCATTTTGCTTAGTTTTCCTTCTTCTTTTTTTGCACTGAAAAGCTGAAATGATGTTTTCTTTCTCGAGAAAAATGTAACAGATTTTGTTTTATTTTAAGAAGTGAAAATAAATTCAAATCAACCTCTATATCTCAGTTTTTGTCGTTTTGTAAAAATAAATTCAAACTAACGTTCACATTTCTGCTTACCGTTTGGATGGGAGATGATTTCTCCATATAGAATGAGATACCTCTATATCCAATTCAAACGTCTCCTAATAGTTTAGAGATTGCCTATTTACAACCAAGAACACGTTTCAAATAGAACAGCGCATGGGGTAGATTTGTTTGGTCTCATCTTTTTTCAAAAGGGTGGCTCTACGGCCATCGCCAATGGAGTTACGATTAATTGATTTTGTGTGTTTATTTAAACTTTATTTTTTTGTATTTTTTAAATACTTTTAAATATATTTTTTTTATAAAAAATTATAATATTATTAAAAAATATTTATTTAACTATTAAATAAAAATTAAAAAAAAAACCTGACGATAATCGGAGGAGCTAGCAACGAGCTCTCCAGCATTTTTTCTTTTAAAAAAAGTTTTCGTGTCACCCTTCGAATACCGGCACGTGAGCCTCACATGTCGGTAGAGTTTTTTCTTTTTTGTTTTTTTTGAGAGGAAGACAATGAATTTATTAATGATAACGTTGGCAATCAGTCATTACAAGATCTGAAATAACATGATTAACACAATCAACATCAAGTTTTTCTTCATTTAACAAAAGTGCTTCCTTTGCAAGCACGTGTACAACTTGGTTTGCTGTCCTTTTCACATGGTGTAGACTCCAAGTAGTACTATGCAGCAGTTGCTTAATGTCTGCAATAATGGGATTGTGAAGATACACCTCGCCCCCCTGATTATTAATAGCTTGCACAACATGTAAAGAATCACCTTCAAACAGGCAATGTGGAAACCCAAGTTCAGAACACAACTTCACAGCTTCAAACAAACCCCTTGCTTCAGCATAATCAGCATTGGAACAAAAAGCTACAGGTTTCATCAAACTCATCAGCACCTCTCCTGCACAGTCCCGAAGCACAATGCCAATGCCAATCCTATTGGTAGTTCGTTGAACTACAATGTCCCAGTTGAACTTAATGAAACCAAGAGGTGGTAATTCCCAGTGGACTACATGAGGGGTTACTAGATTCGGTTTGTGGACCATAGCTTGTATAGCTTGCTGATATAAGTTGCACTCAGTAACAGCTTGATCAAATAACTTTGTAGGGTGTGTAAATTGCTTTTCATAGAGGAAAGCATTTCTTCTGTGCCACAATGATCGAGCTATATAAGCAAAGCAAGCCAACTCCTTGCTATTCAATCTGTTAACCATCTGTTGAAAGGTCTGAGCAAAATCATTATGAGTGAGTGGCATCTTCTGCATTTTCTTATCACCCAGCATCCAAACATCCATTGCAGCAGGGCAGGACCACAGAACATGTCCAGAAGACTCAGGTTCCAGCCTACAAATTGGACATAAGTCATCATCGACCACCTTCCTCTTGCAAAGATTTGTTTTGTTGGTAGAGATTCAGAATAGGCCCTCCACATGAAAGTTTTCACTGAGTTGGCAATTTGTAGCCCCCATAATTTTTGCCAACATGGCCTATATACTATTCCAGTGGAGGTCTCCCCAGTACAACCCCTCATTGTCTCCATATACATGTGATAGGCACTTTTTACAGAAAAGTGACCATTAGAAGTACCTTTCCATATCAACTTGTCAGGATTCCCCAGCATGCTAATTGGGATTTGCAAGATGGTAGCAGCATCATCCTCAGTAAAAATAGTTTTAATCAACTGAACATTCCACCATGCTGAGTGGTTATCAATAAGTTCCTCAACCAAAGCATTAGGCCTCAACAACTGCACTGGTGATTGAATCTGACCTGACCCACCCCTTGGGAGCCATCTATCATGCCAGACATGTATCTGCTTGCCATCACTTACTCGCCAAATAAGACCATCTTTGAGAAGTTTTGTAGCCTGCCATATGCTTCTCCATACATAGGATGGTCTGGAACCCAGATTGGCTTGTAACACAGTAGAATTTGGAAAATACTTGGCCCTGAAAATTCGGCTAGGTAGGGAGTTGGGTGCTATTAATAATCTCCATGCTTGTTTGGCTAGTAAAGCCATATTGAATCCAGTAAGATCCCTGAAGCCACACCCACCTTGTTGCTTGTTTGTGCACATAACCCGCCAAGCCTTCCAATGCATTTTCTTATGGTCATCCATACCACTCCACCAAAAATTAGAAATTAAGGAGTTCAGTTTGTGGCATAGTGTTTTGGGCAGTAGAAATACACTCATATTGTATGTTGGGACTAATTGGAGCACTGCCTTGATAAGAACCTCCATTCCAGCTTGAGAGAGCAATTTATTCTTCCAATTGCCAAGCTTGCATTGCACCTTGCCCACAATTGACTGAAATGCAGGTATTCGAGCATTACCCACCAAACTAGGAAGGCCTAAGTATTTCTCCATATTAGAAGAGTCATGTAGTCCAACAATCTCTTTGATATAGGCCCTTGTAGAAAGTTTAGTGTTTCTACTGAAAAAAAGAGAAGTCTTATCCCTATTTAACTGCTGACCTGATGCTTGTTCATAGAGACTGAGGATGTGATTCAGCCTACCCCATTCCTCCATATTGGCTTGACAAAACATCAAACTGTCATCCGCAAAGAATAAATGATTCATGGTCAGTTCACCTCTTATAATAGGTACACCAGAGATTAAACCCTGCCTTTCAGCAGCAAATAGTTGAGTGCTCAAAGTTTCAGCACACAGAATGAATAGGTATGGTGATAGTGGGCAACCTTGCCTTAAACCCCTTGAGGGTCTAAAAATCTGTTGGGGGGAGCCATTTACTAAAACAGAAAAACTGGAAGTTGAAACACAGGCCATGAGCAATTGAATCCACCTCTGAGCAAAGCCAAGTTTCAGGAGGACAGCCTGTAAAAAACCCCATTCCACACGATCATACGCCTTGCTCATGTCAAGCTTCAATGCCATATAACCCTTCTTCCCATACATCTTGCTATTCATGGTGTGGAGGGTTTCATAAGCTGCCAATGTGTTGTCTGAGATGAGACGTCCAGGTACAAAAGCACATTGAGTTGGGGATATTAAGCTTGGAAAAATACCTTTCAATCTATTAG
Source organism: Carya cathayensis (assembly GCA_011037825.1). NCBI lineage: Eukaryota > Viridiplantae > Streptophyta > Magnoliopsida > Fagales > Juglandaceae > Carya > Carya cathayensis. The sequence continues at coordinate 2,019,206 of QGSO01000156.1, forward strand.
CTAAAACTTTGGCAATCAACTTGTAAAGCACATTACAAAGGCTAATAGGGCGAAAATCAGTTATAAGCTGAGGGCTATGCTTCTTAGGGATCATGACAAGGTATGTAAAATTGATCTCAGCAATATCTTGCTGATCATTCAAAAAGGATAACACAGCCTGACACACCTCCTCCTTCACAGTTGGCCAATGATCTTGGAAAAAGCAGGCACCATAACCATCGGGACCTAGAGCTTTATAAGGTCCCATTTGAAAAAGGGCTGTTTCAACCTCAGCTGCAGTAAAATGCTGAATTAATTTAGCATTCATCTCCTCAGAAACTTTTGCTGTTAAATGAGCCAAACAATTAGCAATGTTAGAATGGTTAGATGAAGTAAAAAGAGACTGATAATAGCTAGTAAAAGCTTGACCAATCTCCTCTGACTTGGTATACAAAGTGCCACACTCATCAGAAATCTTCACAATATGGTTCTCTTCTTCCTTTGTGTAGCACAGGAGTGAAAGTATCCTGAGTTCCTATCCCCCTTCTGCAGCCAATGCTCTTTGGCTCGTTGTTGCCATTTGACATGAATCCTTTCCAATAAATCATTGATCTCACCCTGCAGATGGTGTATCTCTCCAACTGAAGTAGCAGGCCTAGACTGCTGTAGGACTTGCAGCCTTTGTAACTTAGTTTGTAAATAGGAGTCAGAGAGAGGTGCCTTGCCTTTACTCCACTTTTGCAAAGTAGACATGCCCCTTTTTAATTTGTGCTTGAGTGAGGAAAAAGAAACTTGAGAATTAGATGAACCTAGCCAAAACCTTCGAACCACCTCACCACAATCTTCATAAGAGGACCAGGTTGCTTCATACCTTGCAATTCTAGTAGAAACCATTTTCTGTTGCAACCATGGCAGGATGGTAATCAGAATGGGGCAGTGGTCTGATGAAATTGTTGGTAAGATGTGAATAGCCAACAACCCTATCATTTTGACATTAGACATCTAATTATGTTATTGTTTTCTCTTAACAAGGACATAGAGGTAGTAGACGTAGAAATCTCCAACAAATATGTCAAAAGGGTTGCTCGCAACGTCCCATTCCTTTCAATCCACTTCTTGGGCAATAACAAGGATCCAGACTATTGGTCAATTGCCCTTTTTTTTTTTTTAATTATATGGTTACTACTTCCTACTATTTCTTTACTATTCTATTTTTTTTTACTTAATAGTTAAGGAAATAATTATTAGTGAAGTTGTATAATTTTTCTTTTTTTTAATGATTAAAGATGTCAAAAAAATACTTAAAAGACAATAATAGAAAAATTAAAATTTCAAATAAATTATAGAATAGTAAAAGAGTGGTAGGAGGATAATAAGTCTATTATCATCCTTGTTTTTTTAATTGTTATAAACACCGTAATGGTGTGTTGGTGTAACTAGGGATGTAAAACGGTCTATCCGGACCGGAAAAATCGACCGGACCGATCGATTTGGTTTGGTCTGGACCGGATCGAAAAACATAGAGTTTGGTTTCGGTCCATGCTTCTTTGGACCGAATTAGTTCGGTCCGGTCCACTGTCCACGATTCCTTGGACCAACTGAATTAAAAAAATATTTTTATTTTATATATATATTATTTTATATAACAATTATATAATTAATTATGTAATTTTCATCTAAGTTATTCCCATTTATAATATAAAATTTTAAATATGTAATTACAAAATAATATTCTATTAATTAAGTAGTGTATATTATCAATTAACTTATAACCAATTCACCATTAACTAATTACTAACATCTGCATCTATATCTAATTAAAGTTATTAGATAAATTTTTTGTAAAATACCTAAGTTGTAAGTAAATATAAAGCAATTGGTAAATTATAAATTAACTAACCTAATACCAATTCCCCATTATGTATATATGCATATAGTATATATATATACATTATAATTTATATATAAATATAATTTATAATTTATAATATGTATTGTATGTATATATAATTTATAATATGTATCATTGACCATATAAATTATTTTTTTAATAAGTTAGTTACATAATCTACATTAATAATTTACTTAATTTTAATTTAGTAAGTTAAATAAAATGTTTAATTGATTTGTTTAGAAAAAAAAAGAATAAAAAAAAATTTTGATCGGACCGAATGGACCGACCGAACGGGACCGGACCGAACGGACCGACTAGAGGTTCAGTCCAAAAAAAATGATGGATCGAAAAAATGATGGACCGAATCAGACCGGACTGAACCCAACCGGACTGGACCGTTTCACCCCTAGGCATAACACACTGTAACAAGTATTCGTTTGGAGCATCTCACCTCCTTCTTTTGTAGCTCTATTTATAATCTAATGTAAGTTGCTTGTAAAAAAAAGTAATTTATAATATTTCAGTGACTTTACATGATATGTCAAATATATTTTATAACAAATTTTTATAATAAAAATTCAAGATCTAACATAAGATGCCGTATTATCAGTTTTTATGAAATTGTCTTTTTAAAATTATGTAGGCCTAGTCTTATTGATAATTTCGATATCACTTTATAAAAATATTAAATAATATACTTTAATGGTGTAAAGTGTATTTTAAGAAAGAACCAAAAAACCAAGTGTATAACTTTTTTTTTTATAATAAATATCAAAGACATTTCATTAATCAAGCAAACATTACATATGTTAATCCGTCCACATAACTTGTGAAATAATATCTAGAAAGGAATTCCACCAGATTGTAATATCTCTTACATTCCAAGCATGTTATGCAAGTCTATGTGCAGATTCATTCCTCAAGCGCCCTGTATGTTGTACTGTGCAGAGCTGGATCTTCTTCACCAAATCGTTTATTTCTTGTATTAGGTTACCTAGCAATGACAAAGAATCTCCGCCAGCTTGCAATTCTTTCACCATTAACAAAGATTCAAAGAGTAACTCTCGAAGATAAGCACATACAGGCCCAAAGGAACACACAGTTGCAACCCTCTAAACATTGCTAAAAGTTCAATCTCTGTAAGGTCATTGAGTTCATTTTCCTTTTTATTAACAGACATAATGACATCATCTTTAGCATCTTGGAGAATAATGCATATACATGCTTTTGTGTTGATCATGAAAAACAGACCCGTCTGCATTTAGTTTCATTGCCCCTAGAGAAGGAGGAACCCAGAAACACTTCAGTCGATTCAGCTGCTTTGGTTTTCCTTGAGCTTCATTATGTACCTTTTGTAGAGATAAGACATGTTCAATCACTTGCTCAGGTTTCAGTTCTTTCCCTTCATGAATTATCTGATTTCTTCTATACAACAGCCTCCATGCAATAAGAAAGAACTTTTCCAGATCATCTTTACTCCCCTTGTTCATAACTCGTCTTGCTAAATCCAGTATACTAATATAATTTTGATACATTATATAGTCTTCTAATCTTTTTCAAGGGCGTTATGCCACAAAAAGATATAAACTATAACTCGCCATGCAATGAGAAAGAACTTCTATAATCTTGATGTAGTTCTCTAATTTAAAAATATTATGATGGAATATTTAAATAATGAAAAGTATCAAAGTTAGGCATTTTGTCAAAATTTGACAGCACACTATACTAATATTAAAAGAAAGAAAGGAAGAAAGCACTGATAAAGCACCTTGAACAAATTATTTAGAAGCTTCAGTTATTAACTATCGAATATGGTGGAAGCCTATGGCTGTTTCTTTGATGCTCATGTTTCTTCTGTTCCTAACTTTCCAAGGTTTTTTAATCATTTTTTTCCCTTTAATTGATTAGGTTAAGTTAGGTACATCTCCACCATATTCCTCATGATCTTTCATAGCACTATCATAGCTTTTATTTATAATTTAATGACTAAAAATTCAAACAAATTGGGATTCTTGGGACCAATTCTGAATTTCAGAGATATATATATTTTTTGTTTATATGGGAATGTAGTCATTTTTCAAATAGTATATATCTTATGGGTATATTGGATAATTATGTGGAAAAATCTTGTCCTAATTTGCAAAGACAATTAGTATTTAGACAATTAAGTAGATTTGTTGTAACTTTGAATGAACTACATAGGTTTTTAAGTCATTGCATGTCTGTGGACAATTTCTAGAAAATATTTTCCTTGGAATAATCTATAAGGCTTGTCTATAACGAAGTGAACTCCCATGCTAAGTCAAAGCGGAGAATTTTGGTAAAATTCATTTAGAAAACATTAAATTAAATGAGTCTTATAATATTTATTGAATATTTAAACGAAAATAAAAAAGATATAGGACTTGTTGTGTTTATATAATATATATCTTTTTAACTTTGGATTATATAATCAATCAAAATCATAAAAATTACTAATCCATAGTTTAGTGTTACTGATTTTAGATACAAAAGTGAGATGAAACTATCTCATCTCAGTCTGTATGGAGAAATCATCTCCCATCCAAACGGTCAAGCAGAGATGTGAATGTTGGTTTGAATTTATTTTTACAAAACAACAAAAACTGAGATCTAAAGGTTGATTTGTATTTATTTTCACTTCTTACGACAAAAATTGTCACCTTTTTCACAAGAAAGAAAATATTATTTCAACTTTTCTAAGCAGAAAAGGAGAAAAATGGGCAAAATGACCATCAAAAGGGAAAATAATTTGAAGCACAATATTTTTATAAAAAATATTTTATAAATATCTTTTTAATTATTTAATTATTTTCTTGGCAAAAAATATTTTTTTCAATATTTTATAAAATTAATGTAATCTAATAAAAATATTGTCATCTTATAATATTATTAGAAAGATATTATAAAAAATTAAATTTGAGTAGGTAATTTATAAATTACTATTATTATTTATAAATATATTTATAAATAAAACAAAATCATTAGAACACCATGCAATAATTGGTGGGATCCACATCTATCAAATCTCTAAAAAGTTAAAATCATCTTATCTCACTTCCTAATTCAAACACACAAATTTTAAAAAACAATCGCATTTTATCTCAACTTAACAATCTCACTACTATTTATAAGTCATGTCAACTCATCTCATCTTATTTTGCTATCCATTTGAGCCCTTAGAGCTCACACGATATTGCGAGATTGTCCTTCAGTTATATTACATTTCTTTTATTTTTCTCAAATTACATGTTATGCACGTTTGGTTTCATTTTTTTTCAATTTTTTCTTTTAAGTATTTTTAACTTGAATTCAAACACTTTTTAAATTATAAAAATTATACTTTTGGGAAAAAAAACTTCATGTAATCATTTTTATAGATTTTTGCAATAAAACTAAGATCTAAAACAACTTTGAACAAAACTTTAAAGAATCTTATCCAAACAACCATCTTTTCAAACCTTCATACATACTTTTGCAAATCTTAATACAAAGTATATATCAAAATAATTTGAGTATTATATACATATTTACAATTTTATTTACAAAACTTAATATATCAATTGTCTTTTTAAATTTAAATTTTAAATTTCACAATCTTCGACATATCAATAATTGATATATCATTACGTATTATTATATAAATAAAAATTTTAAATACCAATATCATTTTCAAATAATTTTAACAAAATAATCTCTAATCTTTCTATCCAATTCATGATAGAATTAAAAGAAAAATACATCTCTCAAAGAATTTTTTTAAAATAACTTTAAAAAAAAAAAAAAAAGCCTTGTCAAAAGTGTCAAGACTTTTCCATCACTCTTTTTGGCGGTGCATGGCTTTATGTCGCTTTGTCATATAATCATATCGTGTAGTTGATACAAATATAGTTGAAGTGGGGAATGATTACTACCGTATAAAGGAATGGCATTCACCCCATCCACGAATGTAGAGATGTCATGCGGCGGCCACCTCATTCAAGTAGTGTCAACACTTTTTTTTCCCATTTGACTATTTTTTTTCATTATTTTATGAAAAGTTTTAAGACCTTTTTCTTCCCTTGTTATTATTGGTGTGAATGCCTTGGAGATAATTCCCAATAATTTTATGTTTTAAATATTTTTTACAATAAAAATTCTAAAAGAAAATAGACACAAAATGTGAAGCTCATAGTAATAAATATCATATAAAAATATATAAATTAAATAAATTTATTTGTAATTCTTTTTATTGATATTTTAAACACACATGGTATTTTTTTTTATGAATATAAATAGATCTCACGATATGCTTTGTATGGTTTCATACGATATATTATATATACTTTAGAATAAAACTATATTTATAATCTAACGGACCACATCAAATCATGTCTATTTGTATATTTATTTTTATAAAAAAAATTTATGACTAAAATATTTCTTAATTTATAAATAGCATAATTAATATAAATGTACGTATTAATAGCAATTAATACATTACAGCTACACCTACCAATTTGCATCAAGTTTTATTTTTTTAATTTTTTTAAGGGATAGGGGTTCGAACTGATTTTCTTAATTGAAAAGAAGGTCTTATACCATTTAATCCAAAAGAACTTTATCTCATCACAGTTTTGAATGAATGTGTGCCTCCAACCTTCACAAACCAAACTATTTTTATGTAGTATCTAATGTCTTAACTGCATACACAAGTTATGCAGAGTATATATATATATATATATATATATATATATAATGAAGCTCACCTAGAATTCAAGATGGATGAATGATAAACAAAGACAAACAAGTACACAACGTGTGGTGGAGTCGTGGGAATTAATTACCAGCGGCCAACAATCTAGTTCACGTGTTGAATGTATGTATGTATGCCTACCGGGACACATTATCAGCCTTTCTTTATGACTCTTTATTCAATGTGATCGGGTTTGGGATCCCAACCCCCACTATCTTTTTGGAAAATCATTAACTAATTAATTTAATTATATTCCCCTTACTGTTCACACCAATATGTATTTCTTACTATTACCATCAATTGAATTTGATGGGCTAATTTCAAATATATATACATATATACACCACAATAAGCAATTAAAAAAACTATAATTTTTTTTAATACTAGTTGTACTAAATTTAAAGTGGTTTCTATTTAAAAAAATAAAAATTTTATATACAGTCAATTTTACTTACTTTTTGTACAATCCACTATTTTGATTAGCTGCATCACATTTTTTAATATAAAATAATTATTTTAGTCAATCACATTAGCCGGGACATTTAAGTTTTACAGTAAATAATGTTATCCACATGCAAGTTTTCAGGAATGTAAATTCCATATAAATATATAATATGATGTCTTTCTCTCTGAATTGAATGATTAAAAAAAAAATACTTACATGATATAATTTAATTTGAAAGATAAATTTTCAAATTTGAATATTACAGATTACATCTTATTATTTAAGTGATATATTATGTGTGCTTTACGCACATATTTTAGAATAGAATAACTCTTCAAATTTAGAAATATAAAACAAGGAAAGAGCTGTTTTGCATTCAAAACAGAGTTGCATCACATGGCGTGGTGGATGAAAAGAATGCAGATCTTGAAAACATTAGGTAGCATCACATGGTAGCTAGTACATAAATCTCTTTATTTTCATAATTAAATTATCTAATCCGATTAAACAAGTAGATCTTTATTTTTAAAAGGGTAGTGCCAATCTTTCCAAAAAAAAAAACTTCATCTACATGAATTGATTCTAAGAATGCACTTCATGTGCTTCTTTGTATTTGCTACAAGGTGATGGCTCTAGGTAATAAGTAATGATGCCATGTGTTTATTCACGTTCTAGTAGATAAATATCCACTCCAAAAACATTAATTATTTTTAACAAAAGTGAAAAGGATCTTGATTGAATCACACACTCTACTTTACAAAAGGGCCTTATTTTTATAGAGCCCAATAAAATAACATACAAACCATCTCCTAAACAATTTGGGATTTGATGGACTAGTTTAATCTGCCCCCTCAAACTCAAGGTGGAGTACGAGAACCCAACTTGGGTTTGGTAACAAGATCGTGAAACCTTTCCTAAGGTTGCAATTTAGTAAAAATATATGCAAGCTGATTATCAAGAGTAATGGAATGAAGTTGTAGCAAGCCTTGAAGAAGATTATGATGGATAAAGTGACAATTAGTTTTAATATGCTTGGTCAGGTTCGTAAAAAATATCATTGCGAACAATTTGAATAGCGCTTATGTTGTTGAGGTATACAAGAGTTGTTGATGAGAAAGAAATGCTCATATTTTTTTAATAGTCACTGCAACCAAAGAAGCTTGGATGTAATGTTAGCAAGAGAATAGTATTCGACCTTAGTGCCAAATGGAGCAATTGAAATTTGTTTCTTATTACGCCAAGAGACGAGGGAATTACCAACTAGAAAACAATTAGCTCTACAACATTGATTTATAGGATCACCTACACAATTGGCATTAACATAAACTAGTTGAAGAGGAGATCATATGTAAACCATGAAGCAATGTCTCTTTGAGATAGTGAAGAATGGAGCATGGAGCAACTATGAATTGACTTGCTTGATGCACAACATATGAAATATTAGGTTGGGTAATAGTAAGATAGACAAAACTATTATCAAATGTTGACACAAAGTGGGATCATGAAGAGTTTGCCCTCATCAAGATTGAGAAAGGAAAAGGAAAACTTAAGACCAAGAAAATAACTGAGAGGTCCAAGATCCTTCATCTCAAAGTGCTGGCTAAGGTATTGCTTTAGCTCTTGAAAATCTGATAAGATTGTCTCCAATGATAACCACGTCGTCTGCATATAGCAAAACAAGAATGGTACCTCTGGATATGTGATGAATAAACAAGGTTGAGTCATAGGAGCTATTGGAGTAGACAAGACTAGAGACAATGTTGAATTTTGCAAACTAGTTTTAGGATGAGAAATCCAATAAGCGGCTACATATATACTTCTTCACTAAGATCGCCATTAAGGAAGATATCTCTTACATCCTTTTGAAAAAGGAACCAATAATAGGAAACTGGACATCCAAAAGACCATGGATAGAAGAGATACAAGCAATATGAGCAAAGGTCTCTTTATAATCTATATTGTACTCTTGAGTAAATATTTTGGCCACAACCTTGTACCTATCAACAAAACCATCAGAGTGACTCTTAATTTTAAAGACCCATTTATATCCTGCAATAGAATTTCCTGGACATAAGTCAAGTAGGTACCAAATACAACTCTTGGATAAAATATCAAATCTCTTTTTCATCATAGCCTTCCAAAGAGGGTCAGTGGAAGTCTCATGATAGGAGTGAGGTTCATGCAAGTCAGTTAAAGCATGATAACAATGAAGTGTAAGAGTTTTATTTAAACTCTATGTCCCATACACCCTTATCTAATGGGTTTAGATTAGTTCAATCTTATCACTTAATTTATTGAGTTATAGTAGAACTATAATACCTCTATATCCAATCATAGTGGGACACAAAGTCTTTAGATTTCATGATGGCCGGAAATCTATAAATATCACTGAGTGGTTAAAGGGTGCTTACCTACAACATTATTGTACCTTTAGCTATCGGGAGACACTTGGAAATAAAGTTGTTAGGATGATCCTTCTCTCATAGTCAAGTCAGATTGTCTATCAAATAGATAGAGAAATGTACGTATTTATTTATTATTGTTTTATTATTGTGGATTATAGAAAATTGAAAATCCAATTAGTAATGTTCATGTTAAAATATTTAAGTATCAGAGCTTTATGTTATAGATTTTTTATGATCTCAATAAAATATACTGTGAATATATACTTTCTTTTATTGTAATTTTATAATGAAAATATTACTTTTACGATCTGACAAAGAAAATCACGATGGTATTCTCTTTCCTGTGTTTGATTTTCACGAAGACCCACAAAGTGACATTATGTATATGTTTTGAATTTCACTTTTGCCGTATTGAGTTTGTGCTGGAGGAAGAGAAACTCCCTCACGTTTTTCCTTCCAATCATGCTCAATGCTTTCAGTTCACTTTCCCTTGTTGCATTATGCATTGTTGTAAATTTCTTTGTTTTTATACTGTGTTGCGATGTGAAGGAATGTTGAGGGGTGGAGAAACACCATATGAGCTGCTGTCTGTTAACCCTTGTATTGTGTAGCTACTGGGTGTAAGGCAGACTACCGTGTATGGTGGCTGGTGGCTTAGCACGCTAGCGGTGTGAAGGAGATGGCTTTGAGGGGTGGCATAAAGGGACTGTATAGTCCCGAATGGCCGCTGCTCCTGCTTGATCAAGGTTCTTGTCGGAGATGAGGTGTAGGTTGGCGCTGGGAGGAGGAGTTGAACTCTTCGCCGGCGTCCCTATAACAGCGGCAGAGGGCTCTAAAGCCCACTGCCACAATGGTTCCATGGTTTTTTATTTTAAGAAAAAAAAAATACACACACACAGAGAAAGGGAACATGACCTGGAGGCTGATGGCAGGAGGTGGACGGAAACCCTTGCTAGCCTCTCCTTGCTAGTGACGCCTAGGGTTGCGGCTGAAGCTTGATGTGCGGCAGCTAGAGGTTGAAGAAAAGGAAGCTTAGGGTTTCCTTTCATAATACTTGGGTTACTGGGCCGGGCAGTGGGCCTTGGCCCAGTCCAAGAAGAAAAGAAAAGGGAAAGGGCCAATGGGCCACTGACGTGGCCTAGCCCAATAAAAGAACAAAAAAAAAAAAGGAGGAGAACAAGATCAGGCCTGAACAGTAAGCCCGGCCCTGGTCAACACATTCAATTGACCATAAACCGGGTCTCAGACCGGTTTACTGAACTGATTCGGTTAAGATCCGGACTGGTCAGATTAAAATACTCTTATTTTATTTATTTATTTTTTTTAAAAAAGGAAAAACTTGAAATTTTATTTTCTTTTATGTGCATGTTCTCACCCTTAAATACATACACGGATTGTTTAAATTTATGGTTCTTATTTAAATTATTGTTATATACATGTTATTATTGTTATCTACATGTATAAAAAATTTATTAAATACATGTTATTATGTACATGTATGAAAATTTTATTAATTCCTAAATACATGTTATTATGTACATGTATGAAAAGTTTATTAAATCCTATATACATGTTATTATTGTTATTTACATGTATGTAAATTATTAAATTTATATACATGTTATTGTTATCTACATGTATGGAAATTATTAAATTTATATGCATGCTATTATTTACATGCACTAAATCTTATGTACATGTTATTTTTATTAAATACATGTATGAATTGTTTATTTTGGTTCTTATTATCATGCTATATATATATATATATATATATATATTATCCAATATGGAGCAAATGATTCATATTAAAATTAAGAAAAGATTGGTTGCCCAAAGGTACAAGACTTTTTTAAATTTTGGTGAAAAATCATTAAATTCCATAGTATGGTGGATGTGATGGAGTGAATAATTTTGTGTGTCAAGATTTACTCCCAAAGAAGGGTCTTGATGATACTACTAGTTTATCCATTAAAGAAAGGTTGGAGGGAACACTTTGTATGTCAGAGTTTACACCCAAATGAGAATTCTGATGATACAACTAGTTCATCCACAGAATTTAATATTGGAGGGAACACTTTGTGTGTTAGAATTTACTCCCAAAGGAGAATTCTAATGATACAGCTAGTTCATCCACAGAATTTAAAATTAGAGGAAACGCTTTGTGTGTTGGGACTCATTCCCAAAGGAAGGACTTCAATGACACTATTAGTTCATTCATAATAGTTTAAATTCTTGATAATGCATGGTTTAAATTGTGAAATTAAAACTGGAGGAAACATTTTGTGCATTGGGATTCACTCCCAAAAGAGGGGAGGGATCTCGATGACACTATTAGTTCATCCACAATAATTTAAATTCTATTATTGTTTATGAGTGACGAACTCAAAGCATTAAAGTGATCAAAATGCTTTTCTTGCAGTAAGTATATGAATATCATTACAAGTTTCATGTATAGATGGACTCTAATATAGAGAAACATGAGCATGTCAAATTTACACTAAGAGTTTTTTATATTTAAACATCAATTATCATTGAGAATAGTAATAAAAGGTCAGAAAAGTACAATATTTAACTACTTACATATTAAACTGTATGATTTTTTTTTTGTACATAATGGTTTGCTTTAAAGGCATTATTATTTCATTAAAATAATGAGATATGACCAAATTAGTAGCATGATTGTTAGCTATATACAAATTTATTTTGCTAATTTGTATGAAAAATCATTTATATCTTTTGGTAAAGGGAGAAAATGATTGTAATGAAAATATAAGAATTGTGTCAATTGAAGTTTGAAAGAAATAGTGACACATGAAAGTTTAAGTGCCCTAAGCATAAGACATAATTCGAAAGGAATGGTAAACCCAATAAATTTCGAATGAGATCTTATACATGTTTATGCATTCTTTTTAGATTAAACTCGAATACAAATGTTTGAATTTCAATTTGTTTCAAAATGCCATTTATGTGGTTCTTTATTTATTTATTTATTTTTCATTCCAATAAAATTTTATTTGTCATGCCTTCATAATAATGTTTTTGTTAAAGTTTTTTCGCTCATGAGGTATGTACAGGAGCCAAAGGGAAAAATTATTTATGAAAACTTTTACAATTTATGGCATAGAATTTGAAATATAATTTGTGGCATAAAAGTTTGGAGAATATCTTCAAGAAAAGTTAAAGAGATTAGTAAAAAAAATATTTTCCGCATTTAAGTTTTCTAATCTCAAGATGTGTGTTGATTTGTATAAAAGGAAAATAAATCAAACATACCAATAAAAAATGCCACAAGAAATGGAGATTTTCTTAAGATAATGCATATAGACGCATGTAAATCTTTTTTCCTATAATATTTGATATAAGTATTTTATTACTTTTATAGATGATTTTCATGATATGAATGTATTTATCTGCTACATGAGAAGTCTCAAGCCATTAGTAATTCTTGTAGTACTTCTCATGGGGAGGAATTGCAGTTAAATAGAAATGTGAAAATTATTGAATTTGATTGAAATAGTGTCATGAAAGATATTAAGAGTTGAGCTATAATAGTTTAGAACTTATATCATAATGGTTTATAATTTATATTGTGTTTTTATCCTTAATGATTTATTTTTAAAGTATGAATTTTTTTAAGACATATTCATGTATGGGTAGTCAAATTAAAGTAATAATTTATAACCCAATTAAAAGATTGTTGAATCTTATAATAGTTATTGGGTACATTATTATTACTGATTACTTAAAGAAATTCAAATGATCTAGGATGTATTGTTTTTACTTATGGTTTGAATTTTGAGAAAATTGAAATATCAAATTTCTTATGGTTGGCAAAATTAGTGGGAGTATGGAAACAAGAGATGTGATTGTTGTGAAGTGTATTTTGTACTTTTGAAAATTCTTATATTTTCCTTTTATGATTATCTTAATGATAATATAGAACAACAAACAAATGATCATTCACCTCATCAGAGAAACACCACTAAAGAATTGGCCATAAAGACATCAAAACAGGTAATCTCATGCAATTTTCTTGATTTGCTATTTGGTTAAGTTATGTGGTGTATCTTCAAAATTTGAATGTGATATAGAAATAAATAAAAGTTTATATATGTTTTTACAAATTATAGAAATAAGTGATTCTATAAAAGATTGATGCATCAAAGAGTAATTGAAATGCATGGATCAATGTAAAGTCTGCAATTTCGTCTAAATTGTCTGAAATATATGAAAAGTCGAATGGAAATGGATTTTGGAGACAAAATCTTGACTTCAAGGACAATGTTGAACGATATAAAATTAGACTTGTAATTAAGGATTTTACTCAGAAATGAGCATTGATTAGAGTTTTTTCTATTAAATTTGAAAGAACTCATTGAGGATCATTATGACATTAGTAACTCATTATAGTCTAGAGTTACATCAAATAAATGTGAAAACAATTGTAGAGTAAAAGTTTGAAGTCTACAAGAAATGAATAAAAGGATTACCTAGAAGAGGTAACATTTTTTTAAAAATTGGTATCTGAAATTTGATAATATCAATACTGTTTTGAGATTAAGAAAAATATTTATTGTTAATGTATATACCCGTAAGTAAGTGGAAGTATATTTTCATTTTAGTCATGCATGTATATGACTTTTTGGCAAGTATGAGTCATCGTTAGTAGTATGACATTAAAGTTAAGTCTCTAAATGAAATTTATGAATGAGACATCATTCGTAATTGAGATTGAATTTAATACCAAGATGATGACTGTTAGGATTGTCTCAGTATAGTTGCATAAAGTTTGGAAAAATTTTGCATGAAAAATTAGTGGTAAATAGATACTTTAAAAATAAATGTGACATGCTCAGTATTTACAAATTGATTTCGTTAAAGAAATTTGTATAAGATGGTTATAAGAAACTTGGTAGTTGCACAAATTTATATACAGTTGAACATCGGTTTATCGTTAACATCCTTGGTTGTTGCTAAAGTAACCCAAGGATACTTGACCCAAAAGTTATGAAGAAATTAAAGATTATATTATTGTCTTAAGAAGAACTGATATTCTTAAAGTAACTGGATATTCAGGCCCTATTTTATGAGATTACTTTAATGATGAAAAATACAGTTATGGTTATGTATTTTACTATCTAGTAGAGTTATTTATGGAAAAGTATGAGACAAATCTTTTACTACTTCATGTGCAATAGGGACTGAGTTTGTGGTATGTTTTGAGGCCACAGTTTATAGTATCTGACTGAGGAAATTTATCTTAGCACTTGGAATTGTCGACTTATAGCTAAGCCGCTAAGAATGTATGGCAAGAATTCTTCAGAGTATTTTTCTCCAAATAATGAGTATTTAATGAAATTTTAAATACCCAAGTGTTAAGGAGAAAGTACAGAAACAAATATATCCATATCAATAGTGTGTTAATGATTATAATTTAAAAAATATGTTGAAAGGATGGGTTCAAATGCTTATACCCATAATGTGAACATGTTATATAGATCATTGATATGCTGAGTATTTTGTTACTGGACATTGAAAGATATCTATTATGGTTGTTTCTGTTTTCTTATCTTTCCACTTTATATGTATATTAAATGGTGTGGATACATGAAGACAAGATAATGTCTACAATAGACATGAACTGGAACCCAATGCATCAAGGTATTAGCCTTAATTGTCTCAATTAAAGATCGTGTTAAATTGGTTACTAGTATTGTGGTACATGGAAGGGAATTTGTTCGTTATATAACAGAGGACCGCCATGACTCGCATTGGTAATTGATTTGACATTAATATTACAGAACTTATGTCATGTATTTTGAGCTAATAATGTTTTCTGGAAATGAATTTGCACAATATGATTAATTTACTATAATAAACCCATGAACGAAAAATGTTATTTTATGAGCGTATGGGCCAAGTGGGAAAATGTAAGAGTTTTATTTAAACTCTATGTCTCACACACCCATATCTAATGGGTTTAGATTAGCTCAATCTTATCACTTAATTTATTGAGTTATAGTGGGACTATAATACCTCTAGATCCAATCATAGTGGGACACAAAGTCTTTAGATTTCATGATGGCCAGAAATCTATAAATAGCACTGAGGGGTTAAAGGGTTATTACCTACAACATTATTGTGCCTCTAGCCATCGGGAGACACTTGGAAGTAAAGTTGTTAGGGTAATCTTTCTCTCATAGTTAGGTCAGATTGTCTATCAAACAAATAGAGAAATGTATGTATTTATTTATTGTTGTTTTATTATTGTGGATCATAGAAAATTGAAAATCCAATTATTAATGTTCATGTTAAAATATTTAACATGAAGATCCTGGAGATGTGATGGGAGATGCCTTACCCGAGTGGAACGACAAAGGTTAGGGTCTAGGAAGATAGGAGTAAGAGGTGGAGAATAATTGTGTGGCAATGGAAAATTGTGGAATAGATGGCATGTGAAACTTGCCAACCTTGTGGAAAAACCGATGTTCTCAGAAGACTACATGGCGGGAATTATGAGATGACATGACACGAGATGATAACACCTATAGCTTTTTGCTCAGCCCCACCATATCCAAGAAAGCAATACAATCAAGAACAGTACTCGAGTTTGCTGCACTTATGCAGTTAGAGTGAAACAAACAAGCAGAATCACAGATGTGTAGGTGATGATAAGTGGGAAAGGAGCCAAACAACTTGTCATAAGAAGCATTATTATCAAAAATAGGAGAAGGCAACTCGATGATGTAGTCGGCCGTGAGAGACACTTCACTCCAAAATGGTCGGCGCAGACAATGATAAGAGTAGAGCACAAACAATATCTAAAATGTGTCCAAGTTTACATTCAGCCTTCCTATTTTGCTGCAAGGTACTTGGACATGAAAGTTGAGAAATAGTGCCAAAATGTTTAAAGATATCTTGAAATGCATGTTGAGTATATTCTAGGGCATTATCATAACGAAAAAAAAAATTAAAAGCGCTTTGAAAACTAAGTCTAAACACCGTGTGGCGCATCCACATGATCAAGTAGATTATCTACTTTTCATCGAATGAATGTGTGTGCCCTAGGGGTGTTAAATCGTATTAACGGGTCATATTCGTGTCGTGTCAAATTGTGTTAACGGGTCATATAGGTCAACCCTAACCCGACCCGTTAAGCTTATCGTGTCAAAATCTCAAACCCTAACACGACCCATTAACATAACGGGTCATGTCGTGTCAACCCGTTTTGACTCATTAATGAATATTACGAAATATGTTTTTTTTTTATAAGTAAACAAAGAAATTAAGAAAATATTACGAAATAGGTTAATACGACACAATACAACTCATTTTAAACTATTTATGTAAATGGGTTGAATAGGCCCGAAATTAACCTTTTTAACCTGATTAAATTTAGCATAATTTTATATAAATGTTAAAATCACAATATCTATAAAAATTATAAAACTAATTATAAGTTCAAAACTACAATCCAAATAATAAAAATATCGAAATTGAAATTCTAACAATTTTATTTTTAGGTATAAGGGCATAATTGTAACTTTAACTTTCTTAACATGTCATAACGGGTTATAACGGGTCAAAACGGGTTGACCCGTTATCAACCCGTTAAGCAATCGTGTCTTAATGGGTCAACCCGTTTTGATTCGAACCCGTTAAGGCTAAATCCTAACCTGCTATTATCGTGTCGTGTTCGTGTTGGGTTAACGGGTCGTGTGACATATTGACACCCCTAGTGTGCCCTTTAAAAATTATTGTTCAAATCTTGGACTTGAGAGGGCATACCCCAAAACTAATGCCCTTACCAGTTAAGCCAATTCATAGGAATTCCTCTTACGTTTACGACACGTACGTTGACATATTTTGGTTAGAGTTAGCCAAATTGTTTACATTGAAAGACATCTTATTATTTTCATAAATGAGAAAAGATGATTAAAAGAAATCTTCAAAACTCATGAAGACAGCGTCTAACCATGATGGATCTAAGATTATTTTTTTAGGGGTAGATGTATGAGTTTTTTACGATTATCGTCATGGAATTAATATTAAAAATGGCATAATTTTGCAAAATCTATGAAAATTTGCACACTATAAAAAAAAGTTGGAGCATGATTCCAAGGCAGCACAAATGCACAATACAAAATAATAGACTTTATTACTGTAATGGATCCACTTCACGGAGACTTAGTTTGAGATAGTCACTCTCCAAAATGTAGAAGAAGAAGAGAGGAAGAAGAGAATACAGAGAAAGATGGAAGAAGAAATTGATTGAACTTCGAAGATGATCTTCCCTCCTTTTCTCCCCAACTATATACTTCCCATTAACGACATCGTATTCAAGTGTTCAGAATGTAAAAGACACAAAACGTCAGCGTATTAGATTTACACTTAAGAGACATTACAGCGTACAATATTAAAATGACATCGCTCAACTTATTCTAAACGATACCTCGGTCAGCTACACACAACTACACACCTACTCTTCTCTTCAAAGCGACTGCACTGCACCAGAAGAATAACCAACTTAACTAACTCTTCTTCTGGACTTCCAACACTTCTTCATGACTCCAGCTCCTCTTGCAACCCTTGACAATTACAAGGTCAAAAGAGTGATTGTTGTATAAACTAAAAAGGCATATGCATGAATGCCAAGAAAAACTAACTCGAATTAAAT
The DNA here is from genome assembly GCA_011037825.1 of Carya cathayensis. Taxonomy (NCBI): domain Eukaryota; kingdom Viridiplantae; phylum Streptophyta; class Magnoliopsida; order Fagales; family Juglandaceae; genus Carya; species Carya cathayensis. Next base: position 2,037,362 of record QGSO01000156.1, read on the forward strand.
ATTAAAAACAAAAATTTAACGGGTATAAGCAATTCATATGGACAAGGATCATAGAAGAAGAAATGGATTCGCTGCTCCTTGGCAAGCCAGGAAACTAATAAGAAAACACTACAAATGGGAACCACCTAACAGAGGCACAACTCATTTGCGGAGGCATGAGAGGGAAAGGATAAAAGCTTTTGCATTTGAAGTTACTTGCAATTCACGAGTCATGATAATGTGTTGAAATCATTTGATAATCTTATTGTCTTTAATGTTACCTATCAAAAAATTCTTATTGTCTTTAATGTTGATCCATAATGTAGGTGTTGAACCTAAGGTTTCAAGTTTTGTGTAATTATATATTTACACATGGATTTTGATGATAACAAATGAATTCAAAGAATAAAGGAGTCTCAAGCTCAAGTTATCTACACAATGGAATCAAGCACATCAAGAAACCAAGCATGAGCAAGAAGGGAACAATCTCACATTAAAGTCATAGAGTAATGTTGTAAATCTCTTAAAATTCGAAATTAGGATTAAGGGTCAAAAATTAATATTTTATCATAAAGCATTAAAATACATTTTCCACATGTGCATGAATATTTTGAAAATTAAATTTGAAAATTTTGAAAGATAATTGATTGTCATCTTTCACATGTGCATGCCATGATTAAAGGTTTGAACTTTGAAAATATTAAAGATGATTGATTGTCATCTTTCACATGTGCATGTTTTATTTGAATATTTTCAAAAGTGATTGATGCTTTTCTTGACTTATGCAAAAGGAAGATGCCTTTGTTTGAATATTTTGAAAAGTAAAGTGTGCTCCTTTTGTCATATGCAAAAAGTAAAAAATTAGGTTTGAAATTTTGAAAACAAAGTGTGCTCCTTTTGTCATATGCAAAAAGTAAAAAGATTAGGTTTGAAATTTTTGAAAAATGAATGATGATGTTTTTGACATGTGAATCTTTTTAAATTTGAATATGAAGTCTCATATGCCTATAAATAGATCATTTGAGAGCTTCACATTTACAACACCAAGAGCATACAACATTCATTCAAAGCTTTCATTCTCTCTTCTCTAAGCATTGAGCCTTAACTCTTATTCATTTTGAGAGAAATAGTTTGTGCTTGTATTGTTCTTATTTCACTCATTGAGGAGTGTTTTCTGATATCCTACCCACTATCAATTCTTGTATCAGTAAAAGGGTGTGTACAACCCTTGTGCGTGTAGAAAGTGTTCTACACAGGGAATCGTTGAATCACCACGTGTAAGGTGATTGCAAGTGTAGAGGGTGTTCTACACGGATCCTTTGTAGCGGTGTTGTTCAAAGGTGTAATAGGTTTTCTACCTCCACCTGAAGGAGTTGAATAGTGAATTCGGGGATCCTCAAGGGGTAGCTTGAGGCGAGGACGTAGGCAGTGGGGCCGAACCTCGTTAACATACTGAGTTTGCTTCTCTCTTACCCTTACTCTTTATATTTATTGCTGTTTCATATTTTGTTTATATTTTATATTGTATATTTGATTTATAATTGTTATTTTTTTAAATACAACTCAATTCACCCCCCTCTTGTGTTAGTCATCTGGGCAACAGTAGGAATTGACAAAACATGGAGAGATTTGGAACAATACTTATAATTCAGATCAATAGAATAGATGAGAAGTTTGATTAGACCTATTCACCATTCACCACCCCAAAGTCTAGTCTTGAGTTTCATCCAAGGCTTTAGCTCTAATAATACTATTCTTTCTTTCCTTTTCTTTTTCCTCCGGCACTCTAACATCCTCTCTTCTTCATTGTTACACGGCTTCAAATACAAAGAAGAAATCAATTTAAAGGATCACTAGGATCTTTCTAATGTTTGCATTTTATGCTGAAGCTGTTACAAGGACCAGTGTTCAGAATCAAATTCTATAAATTCATCATGCATACGATGCTACAGATCTGACAAAAATTGTACCATTTTTGGCAGGCGATTCCTCTAGGCTCATAGCTCATAAATTAATTGATACCATACACTCAACAAGTTCCATAGTCAAGATTTTCTAATATCGAGATGATTTTCCAAGCAAGTTTCTCATCTGCTATCGACCAAGCGCAGCAAAAAAACACCGCTTCACATTTATTTGGAGGACTGTCAACTATTCTGTAAGGGCACCTGTCCTTCAGACAGAGTGATACACTAAATGACTCTACTTGAATTTGTTCCCCGAAATATTGGATGTTTCCTCCAGAAAGTTCATCTGAAAGTTTAATGTACAACATGGGAAGCCAAGAGCATCTGCCAGACACGGAAAGTGCATTACTTGATGAAGATGCATCTGTGCTCTTGGTGTCTTCTAAATTGTCAGTATTTATGGGGAAACAGTAAGCAAACCGAATGTCATGCTTCTTTTCTCCCAACATAAGAAGAAACTCATCTTGGTGAACGATCTTTGCTCTTCTACCCTTTTCCTCAACCAATATCCCTTCAGCTGCCCTTTCATCTTTTACTTGCAGCCATGGCATGAACTTTCCATCTTTTAAACGAGAATCGGATTCATCTTCTGAACTGATTTTAGAAAAATTGAAGTTTGGATTCAAGCTACTTCGAATAAAAGTGTTTGAGGCTCCTACTTCCACATGATGAGTTGAAGGAATGCAAACTGTCTCGTTGTTTGCAGGGTCATCACATCGAATTCCCAATTCTGAATATATTCGTCCTTTAAGAGTAGCCATCTTAGGTTTCTCACCATGTACTAGGATCACATGTTTGGGGGAGAGAAACTTGACAAGATCCATAATCCCTTTGGCATCTGTATGAGGACTGAAAGACAATTGATGAATCTGGCAACATAAGACATGTTGAGGTGAATTTTGGATCAAATGGAAAAGATATTTAAGATGGAAAAAAAATTCAGTTTGTACATGGGCGTGTGTGTGTGAGAGAGAGAGAGAGAGAATTAGTTTCAGAATGACTAAGCATTTTATCCAATTTAATGCGAAAAATAGAATTTTGATAGGCAGACACACTTGCACATCTTTGACAGGAAATTTACTGTTACTTCTTCCTGTTCTGTTTTCTGGAAAGAGATAATAGTAAGCATATAAAGAGCAAACTGTCTTGTTCTGGATTTGAAATCAAATTATTTCAAATCTGGCTTTGCCCTTCCAGACAATTAATCAAGATGCTAATATTAACTTGGACATTAGCACAGGGAGCACTCTTTAAGAAAGAAAAGAATGGAATCCTAATTTTCTATTTTGGGCGATGTGTATATCCTAAACATTGCTGTCATTGTTAATGTAGAAAGAAACTTGTTTGTAAAAATTTTCCTAAAAGATAACCAGAAAAACTTAAAAGCGAATACCTGATTTCATTAATCTAGCAGAAACACAAACAGTTGGAAAGAAGATTGAATAGGAGAACTCTTAAATGATAATCAGCAAAGCTCAGAAAAAAAAAATCCAAATGAAGGGAAAAAGACAATAAGATTTACAAGATAATTAAATGTAGACATGAACTGACTTCCTGCCAACCCTTTTTTTGGGAAGTCTTAAAGTTTGTGGGGTTAAGATTGTTCAGGAATCTAAAATGTGTTTCCTAAGCAATTACTGACATAGCTATCCCATCCTTGTAATTGCCATGTAAAAGACTGTACACACCTAACCTCTGACTCTTCAAACCGTTTCAACTTTTCATATTTCGAAAGGCTTTACTGTTTATTCAAATGACATGAGTTTTCAATGTTCAGAACTCTTCGATTAAAGCAGCTTAAGAGCATTCATCACACAAAGTCAACTACAGGTAAATTCAATCATACATCCATATATAAAGATTGCAGACATTAGAGGTGTAACAGGTCCGGTTTGGTCGGGTTTTGGACAAAATTTAAGATCAAACTGATATACACCGGTTTTGCATTTTCGAAAATCGATTACGCACCAGTTACCCTCCTAAACCGGTACATCCGGTTTTACCACTTCCGGTCTGGTTTTCCCATTTTAATAATATTAGTATATATATTAGTATTAGTTATAGTGATTAGAATAACTATATATTAGTATTTGCTCTAGTGATTTTAATTTATTATAACTATATCATTAATAGTGATAGTATTAGTATTACTATATCATTATTTCATATATAATTATTTAGTATAGTGATTTATATGGTAATTTATATATAGACTTAAAATATATTACTAATGGTATTATAATATTAGGCCATAAAATGTAAATTGTAATTAATATACATTATTTACTAATGTATATTAGTATTACTAATTTACTAATATACTTATCAAAATGAATATATTGAGAATTTATTAGGCCATAAAATGTCATTAATATATATATTTTATGATTAAAGCATATGACCAAATAAATTCTCATGTTTAAGATTAAAATTGTATGTTATAAATTATAATAACGTTATCTTATATATAATTATATATAATATAAAAATTATTATATATAATATTAAAAAGTTAATTTAAAATATATAATATATCGAACCGGTTCGGTCCTAAAAAGCATAGAACCGGAACCGGATCGGTATTGGCCAGTTTCCTATTTTGGAACTAAGGGAACGGGTCCCGGATCGGACCGATTCTACCGGTTCAGGCCTATTCGATCCGGTTTTCCAATTAATTTTTACACCCTTGGTATACACTAATGGAGAGAAAACTTACTTCATTCATTGATGTACAACAATATAAATACTACATACAATTTACGATTATACCCTCACAAGTTACACATATCACAACCAATCCTCTAACACCCCCACATATATATCAAACCCAGCTTGAAACAAATAAGCTTTAACTGAATACAATACAATGACCTAGTAAACATATCTACGAGTTGATCTGCAAACTTTAGAAAAGGTGTAGAAATGTCAGCACTTAGTATCTTATCATGAGTGACCATCAATCTCTATGTGTTTAGTTTTCTCATGGAACGCAGGATTAGAGGCAATATATAGTGCAACTTAATTATCACAAAATAACTAAAGAGGGACGAGTTGGAAACCCAATCTCTTGAAGGAAGTGTTGCAACCATGTCGGCTCAATAGTAGTATGAGCCATTACCCTGTATTTAGCTTCTGCACTAGACCGAGCTACTACTACTTGTTTCTTACTCTTTCATGTAACCAAGTTATCTCCCACAAAGGGTATGGGTGGGGACAGTTTTTGGACCTAAAACCCGATTTCTTTTTCACTTTTGTGCTGTGGTTGTTGTAGTGGGGTGTTTGTTAAGGAACCCCACCCCCTCCTCATGTATCTCATTTTCTGTTTCTTAATAAAATATTTGCTTGCTCAGGGAAAAAAAAGGAACTTTACCTCCCACAGAGGTACAATATCCAGTAGTAGATCTTCTATCTGAAGGGTATCCTACCCAATCAGCATCTGAAAATGCTTCAACCCTAAGATGTCCATTTGGTCGATACAACACCAAGGCCAAGAGGTCACATCAGGTAACGAAGAATATGAATTACAACATCCCAATATGCGTTTGTAAAAATTGACTCAGTACACTCACTGCATAAGAGTTGTCTGGTCTAGTGATAGTGAGATAATTCAATTTCCCAACAAGTCCTTGATACCTACCTGAATCTCTAAACAACTCATCTTCCTCTTTCAAGAATTAATGATTTGGATCCATAGGAGTGTCAATAAGTCATGCACCCAACATGCCAGTTTCTTTCAGAAGGTCAAGTATATATTTCCTCCGAGATAGGTTGATATCCTTTTTAGATCTACTAACTTCAATTCCAAGGAAATATCTAAGCTTACCCAAGTCTTTTGTTTGAAATTAATCATGTAAAAACTGTTTCAACCTAGCAATTCCAACAGTCACTCCTAGTAATTACAATGTCATCCACATATACAACTAACAAAATGTGACCTACATCACCATGTAGGTGAAATACCGAATGGTCATTTTGGCATCTACGAAGACCAAATACCAATACAACATCAGAAAACCTCCCAAATTATGCTCGAGGAGATTGTTTCAAACCATATAATGTCTTTTTTAACTTGCATACAGAACCCCAATACTCCCCCTGAGCAACAAACCTAGGTGGTTGCTCCATATAAACTTCTTCATGCAAGTCACCATGTAGAAATACATTTTTAACATCCACCTAAAATAAGGGTCAGTCTAAATTAGCAGCAAGAGAGATCAACACTCGAATAGAGGATATTTTGGCAACTGGAGAGAAAGTCTCCTCTTAATCAATGCCATATGTTTGAGCGTAACCCTTAGCAACAAAGAGGGCTTTCAAACGTTCCACAAAACCATCAGGATGAAATTTGATTGTTTACACTCATTTACAGCCAATAGGTTGTTTACCAGGTGGTAATGGAACAAGATCCCATGTTCCATTATGGTGAAGAGCATCTATTTCATTTTTCATAGTTTTCCTCCATCCCATATTAGATAAAGCATCCTAAACTATTTTAGGAACAAAAAGTTTTGAAAGTTGAGAACTAAAACATGAGAATGAAGGAGATAATGCATGATATGAGACAAATTGGCTAATCAAATGTTGAGTAACACAAGAACGAGTACCTTTGCAGAGAGCAATAGATGGAGATTCTGAAATACTAGGTAACTCAGGATCTGAAGATGGAGACACGGTTGGTGGAGGCATGGGAGCTGGCGGTGGCAAGCAACGCGAGTAAACTTGTAAATGAACTTGGGAAGGCACTAAGGAGGGTTGCGTAAAAATTGGGTGAGAATGAATGAGAAAGTGTAAGAGTAAGTAATGGTAGAAGATCATGCTCAACACTCGAAGATGTGTCTGAGAAATAGGATATGGACTCAAAGAAGGTAACATCAGCACCTGTGAAGTAGCGTCTAAGAACAGGACTATAGTAGCAATATCCTTTTTGAGTCGAGGAATAACCAACAAAAAAAAACTTGGTAGAACGTAGATCAAACTTACCAAAGTCTGGGCCAAGGTTATGAACATAGCAAACACACCCAATGATTTTTGGAGGGAGAGAAAACGGTGGAGATGAAGGAAACAAAATGAAGAAGCAAGAGGAACCATTGAGAACTGATGAAGGCATATGGTTAATAAGGTGACAAGCAATAAGAACACCATCACTCCAAAAACGTTTAGGAACATGCATGTGTAATAAAAGAGCTCAGGTTATATCTAACAAATGACAATTTTTGCATTCAGCCACCCCATTCTGTTGGGGTGTATAGGAACATAAAGTTTGATGAACAATTCATTTATTACAAGTAGTAAAAGGCACCAGATTGATATTCTCTAGTATTATCTGAACACAAAACTTGAACCTTTTTGTTAAATTGGGTTTCAAATTTTTAATTTCTTTCCAAAACACTTTGAATATGGAAATAAGTTTAGATCTTGACTTCATCATAAACAATCATGTCACATGAGAGTAGTCATCAACAAATGTGACAAAATACTGAAACTTGTTTGATTGAATGTTGATTGGTCCCCATACATCAGAGTGAATCAATTCAAAAGGACTCGATGCTCGTTTATCAACACGAGATACAAAAGACACGATGATGCTTACTAAGTTGGCATGCTTCAAAAGGAAAGAGAGACACATTTCCTACATTCCTAACTTGATGCTTCAAAAGGGAAAGAGAGGGGTGACCAAGGCAACAGTGTCATTCATAAGTAGACGATGTGAAGGATGTAAAGGCTCGAGTGTGTGACTGTTTAACATCGAGATAATACAGACCACCAACTTTATGCCCCATACCAATCTTGTTCCCCCATTTTGAGATCCTGAAAAATATATGAAGAGGGATAAAAAGTTACTGAACATCGAAGATTTTGAGTAATCTTACTAATGGACATCAAACTAAAGGGAAAACTAGGAGCATATAGAAGAGATGACTAGGATTTAGAGTTAGTGAGCTTAGTGGATCCAATGCTTGTAACTTTAGCAAGAGTAACACTTTTGGGAGATGTCACAGTATCTAACTTAGATAAGGCAGAGGACAAACCAACCAGACGTTCATTAGCTCCTAAATCAATGATCCATGGATCCTGGGTGGATGAGACTAGGGCTGAGCAAAAATCCAAAAATCTGACTCTAAATCCAGCTCTCCTCCGAATCTGCTCCGACAAAATAGAGTCGGAGTCGGACTTTTCTTTTTTAAATTTTCCAGTCGGAGTCAAAGTTAGAGGTGTCACTAGACTAACTCCGACTTTATGTTCTGACTCTAAATTTGACTCCGATATTGTACATATATTATAAGAATATGTATTTATCTATATATTTATCATATATACTAGTATAGTTATATAACTAAAACTGATATCGTTAAATTCAATAATATACTAGTATAAGCTAATTATTATAAAATAATACATTTATACTATAATAAAAATAGAGTAATGATAGTTTAGTATATGTAAATGTCATAGTATTACTATCATCCATAATCAAGCATAGAAATAAATTAGACACTAGTATTTAAATAAGTCTAGTATAATAAATTAATAACATACTAATTTACTAAAGTATGATAACATGTAATTAGACACTAGAAAGTCTCGTAAATAATTAAGTTATAAATAAGTTAGACATTAGTATAAGGGTTTTGCTACTCATCATCCCCACACACCACACATTTTTTAAAATTTTTTAATTTTTTTAAATTTTTTTGATTTTATTATTCCTAAACTAATTGAATTCTTCTATTCATCATCCATACACTACACATTTGATAAGAGAAAAAAAAAATGAAAAATTAAAAAATTATGTGTGGTGTGTGGTGTACGGGGATGATGAGTAAAATTTTTCTTAGTATAATAACATGTAATTAGACACTAAAAAGAATATTTAATACCATAATATGATAACATGTAATTTGAAACTATAGTATAAGTCTAGTATAAAAATAAGTTAGATATTAGTATAGAAGTAAATTAGCAGTGAATGATTTAGTTTTAGTTTTAAATTTTTTGGAACAATTTCAATTTGAAAGGTCACAAAAAATTCATTTTTAAAATAGGCTAAATATGAAGCTAAAAAACTAAATGCCAAAATCCGACTCTGCTTTGACAAGTCAGAGTTGGATCGGATCCTACACAAGTCAGAGTTCGGATTTAAACTCCGACAAAATTGGAGTCAGAGTCGGATTTAGGGGAATCCAATTCCGACTAAGTCGGTGCTGACCCCTAGATGAGACAAGACATGTGGACGTTGTACCTGAGTGGACAAGAGAGCTGTGGAAGATGAAGCCCGTGTACAACCCAAAAGATGATCATACTCATCCTTTGATATACTAATCATATATGGAGCAAAGTTTTAAAATTCGTTCCGTTCCGGCCGGAATGGCCGGAATTTTTCGTGCCGGAATAGTGACCGGAATGGGATAGATATCTATTCCGTTCCGGGTCAAATTCCGGCCATTCCGGTCAAATTCCGGCCGTTCCGGTCAATTCCGGCCAATTCCGGCCGGATTCCGGTATTCCGGCCGGAATAGTAATTCCGGTCTAAAAATAAAATTCAAATTAAAAAAAAAAATAAAAAATAGCTCTCTTGTAAATAAGTTGAAAAATAATGGATAAAATTGTACTTTTAGAATTCAAATACCCATTTCCGTGCACTAGAAGTATTGTTACTTTTAATAATCTGTCTATTCTTTAATTTTTTTCCTTTATTTTTGTATCTTAACTCAAGTTTGTGATTTTTTTCAACATATATTCATTTTATAAACATTTAATTCTTCTATATATATACACATATACATGATACACACTTACATATATATGTATTTATTTTATTAATTGTTAGTTTATATATACATATAAATATTTATATATAATATATAATTAATCCCGAAACGGTACACCGAAACGTACCGGTACCGAAATATTCCGTTCCAGTACCTCAACCGGAATGGTCTCCGGAACGGATTTCAAAACTTTGATATGGAGTCTGGTTGTAGCTTGGTGACTGTGATGTGGCATCTTGAAAATGGCCTAATTAACGAACCCAAATGGTCTACTATGTAGATCCCAACAATAGTCCATCGAGTGCCGAGTGGTTAGTATGACCACAATGGATGCACTTACAAGATTCTCGACCTCGAGTGCGATTACGTTTGGTATCACATCCCTCATGTGGACCGCTACCCCCACATGGACCTCGAGTGGCATCAGGCAACTGTGGCTCAAATTTAGTAGCCATGGACATAGGAAAATGTCAATTCAACTTGGAGACAGAAAATTCGCACAGAATATTAAGTATGGATAACAGAATCAAAGAATACAATTTGGAAAACAAGAAATCCAGCTCAAGTACCTGAAAAATCAACTTGAAAAACCAAATTTCGGCTTTGTATCGGTCGAAATCAGTCTATATTGGCCAGAAAAGTCATGTATCGGCTCAGAACCGGCCTGTGTCAGGTCGAAATCAGCTTGACTCAGCTCATATCGGGTTTGACTTGAACTGTATCGGGTTTGATATACAGGTATCGATTTCAAACTATCCTTAAACCTAGATTATGTTATCCTAAACGAGAATAAGTGATCTGGGTATTACCTTATCCTTGTTACCAAACAGACATTATTCTAGATGCCAAGATAGATTGTTTCTCAAAGCAAAGGGGGACTGTCATGCAAACAAGATTTCTCTCTTCCACAACATAGATGCCAAGCTAGATTGTTATGTGTGATCTATGGCATGTACACTATGCAATGTTATACATTATGGACATTAGAAGGAAGTAAATCATACTAAACTATACCATCTGGCAATGTGCAACACAAATAAGCACCAAGAAATTTTCATGTTAATGTGACAAATTATGAGGCGGATAATATATAAAAACATTCATATAAGAATTAGAGCGATAGTAGCATTCTTGTTTTAAAAAATGCTGTAACTTTGCGGTTTGGGTTTTTTTTTTTTTTTTGTGAACTTTTAGACTACTATCCATTCTTGCATATGATATGTGGATCATATTTCGCATGTATTGTTTTGTGGTGACATGGGATACGGCTTTCTGCTGCCTCAACGTGGCTCTGCTATAAAACAATTAACTTCAAAAGAGAACATGTATGCCTTTAGGAAAATATAACTATCCAGTTTAAGACTTGAAATTCCTTTCAGCCGAGTAACCAGAACTAAACAAAAAAGAATAAAGGTAAGGAAAAATAAATAAAAAGGATAAAATGCAGAAAGTACAAGAGGTAGACAATAATTATGAACCTGGCATCGCACATCGAGTTGAGTATCTTTGTCCAGATCAATTTTGCTGGGTTTACCTGACATCAATTTATGTCCTATGGTTCCAGCCGTGCAGTACCTACAGTACCATTGTTTTTTGAAGATTTTTAGCACTGTCAAAAAATCAGTTTTTAATGGAAACTTATGGCATTTTTCTTGTAATTTGTAATAACATTGAGTGACCGATCAGTTGTGAATGGGGCTTGGCACGTGTGAATAGGACCACCGGTTTCATGTAATGTGCCACCTGTCTTGTTTGATGTGCACAGGGTGGGGTCTGGCACATAAACACACAGGGCTCTCAACAGAAACTGAATATCAGTTGTGCACTTAGAGAAAATGTCCAGAGTACTACGAAATTAGCTGAAGTATCTGAATACTTGCTAGTAGAGGTGAATTTCTCCATACAATAAGAATATGATGGTGTGAGGTTAATTCTATTCTGCATTCCAAATTCAGGTCATCACATAAGAATTTCAGAGCAAGATGCATGAAGTAGGTATACAGAAATGTGCATTCCCAATTGGCTATTCAAACAGAGGTATTGATTACACTATATATCTTAAAACAAGCGACATGATATTACCAATTGACATCAACATTGAGCAATCAGCATAGAATGACTAGCAATAGGGACATTCAAATTATTATATCTTCTGATGCACATAAAAACAGTTTCAACGACCCAATAAAACTATATAGAACTAAAATGGGCATTTGACCAAGATTTTGTGGATCAGCATCATATATTTACCAGGTTGCCAGCTACTATATCAAAGGGTTGGAATTGGGATTGTAATAATAATAACTTTCTCCCAAACCATGTAAAGTAATTCTCAATCAATATGCAAGTCACAAGATTGGTACCCAGGCAAGGTGATAAGATTCATTTCAGATGGAGCCCACTGCTTGAAAACCTCAAGAGAAAAACCGCCACTAATCCAGCCAGGTGTGGCAAAAAGAACACAAGGTCCAGGAGCAGATATCATAGAACGGTCAAAATTGAGAACTGCATCATCCAAACACAATCAGTAAGTCATAGTACATTGAAATGATGATAGTTCTATAGGGTTCATATATCAATTGATTTACATTCAGTACTGGGACATTTCTTGGTGGAATGGACTCAATATAACAAAACTAGACAAAAGATACTTATTTTGCATATCCCATTTATCATTATTCAGAGACAGAGAGAGAATGTGTGAATGAAGGTCATCTTAATATATGCCTGATGTGGAACTCAATGCATGCCTCTGCAATGTCCTCACACAGATGCACTACAGCTAAAAAATATAATAGCATAGGATCTCACTTAAATCCCTGACAATCTCATCACAGGAACCTGCATTGCACCTACTGCATCGGGACACATTGTATTTTCCTCTAGATTTTAAAACAAGGCAGAGTGATAAGATTTGTTTTTTTCTAAAACTTCTCTTTGCTAACTGTAAAATCCATTGGTGTGTTGGGTGTGTTTTATTTATCACAGGAAACAATATGAGAACTTGATTTTTATTTGATTTTAAGTATCTCATGGGAACTTGACAATGTAATGCTGATTAATATTTTATCAATTAAAAAAAAGAACTGTCACCAAACTGAAGTGTACAAGTCAAGACCATAGAAAGGTGCATGGAAGAGAGAGATCCGGGGAGAAATTAGAGATCTAAAAGGAGGAAAATAGAACAGTAAGAATCACGTGCTAGCATGATCCATAGACGTGTTAGCCACATCTCTACGGCATCAAAAGGACAAATTACTATAGGGGCTATGCATAATTGGTTATATAGTCCAATTCTTCCTAGTACAGAACCCAATGTGGGACTGGTTTTGTACCAGGAAACTGGACTGTACGAGTAATTATAGGGAGCTGTAATTGTGACTAATTTGGCATATCTTGCAAATGTAGCTTGCATGTTGTGGATAACGACATTTCAACTGAGTGGGGTGGAAAGGAATTTTTTCTTAATAGGAACAAAATATTGTTCACACTTCACAGTGGCAGTCTTATAAATGAGAATACTCATACAGTCTGCAAGTATGTGCATATGCTACACAGTTGCAGTGATCAAGTGGTGCTACATAAAGACTAAAATGAATAGCTATTGCCACTCCTAAATGTACTCTCTTTGAAAACATAATTAATAAGCACAAACGGCATTCTTCAAAGGAAAAACAATGTATTCCATGAATGTATAAAGTATTCAAGTCAAGCACAAATCTAACAAGTACAACTTCCAGCAAGGGCATGTGCCTAAATTTTCAGTAGTCTTTTCACATGGAAAAGTCTAAAATACCCTAGTAAGTAAAAGGTTTGGCACAGGAAACTCGAAGTAAATTAAAATAACTAAAGTAAAAGATAACTAAATTTTGTTGAAATGGCATAGAAGAAGAGAGTATATGAAATTGCCAAGAAAAACTTCCATAGCTTAAGTTCCCCGTTGATGTATTCTACTGTTATACAAGTGCCATAGAATCAAAACAAATATGTTGAGATCTTAGACTAGCGATAAAATCATCAAATAACAGGAGAGCTAATCTTCCAGACAATCATACAACAATTGAGCCTCAAATCTGTCACCAATCCAGCGCCAAATCTATCACCAATAATTATGCACAAAGTCTGTCAACACTTCCCTCAAGCTGAGGGATAGATATCTTGCATGCCCAGCTTATCCAAGATTGTGTGGAAATTATTACTTGTGACTCCCTTTGTCAAGACTTTTGCAAGTGTGGAGATGATGCCTACGAAGTTTCTTTTTAGTAAAGTGTCTATCTATCTCAATATGCTTTTGATATATTGGACGGGGTTGTGTGCAATACTAATAGCAGCTATGTTTGGAACACAAACTCACCTCAACCCATCTCAAATCAATCATTGATGGAACTCACTACTTTTTCAACTTCCCATAAAAAAGTTAAACCCATCTCAACCTATTTACATTCAAACATATCTCAATGGGACCCACAAAATATTATTATTCTCAAATCATCTCAGCATCCAAACACAGCTACTGTCACGAAGCAACCTTATGGGATATTTGGTGACACATACCAATTCCTTCAAAACTATCTCCGGTGATAATATTTTCAAGAGTCTCAGAGCAACTCAGCCTCTGCACAGGATCTAGCAACAACAGATTGCTTCCTGCTATGCCCAGTTACCAGATCTCCCCAACAAATGTGCAATATCATGAGGTAGATCACATATCGGTGACTGAACCTGCCCAATTAGTAGTAGTGTAAGCATCTGTTTTCAGGTAACCATGTCGAGTAAAACATCAAAGCTTTACCAGGTGAAGAATTCCAATGATTAAGGATTATATAGACAGCTCACATGCAAATTCCACGTGATGAGTGTGCCACGTCTTGATCTTGCCACCTCAACATCCAGAAAGTAGTTTGAATTTCCCAGGTCTTAAATATCAAATTCCTTGGCAAGAGTTTGCTTTAGTTTTTGCACCTCCTCCTCATCATTTCTAGTCAACACAATGTCATCGACATATATAATGAGAGCAGTTACTCATCCATGAGGAGAATGCTTAATTAGTAGTGTTTGGTCCGCCTGACTTTGTTTTTAACTACACTTATGCATAGCTCTAGAAAATATTTCAAACCATGGCCTCAGTAACTATTGTAGACCATACAGTGCCTTTTTGAGTTTACACACGTACCTTTACAACTCAAAAACTAAAGACTGTGAAAACTTCCAATATACTTCTTCTAGGTTGCCATGAAGAAATACGTTCTTTACATCAAACTGATGAATGACGGGTCCAAATTTGCCGCTAGTGAAAGTAAAATGCTAATGGAATTCACCTTGAATATTGGTGTGAATGTTTCTTCATTATTTATCTCGAGTTTGTGGGTACCCTTTTGTAATCAATCTGACCATGTATCTTTCTACAAATCCATCGGCTTTGTGCATAATGGTAAACACCCATTCACATTCCACTGCCCCTTTTCCAACAGGCAACTCGAATAAATCCCATGTATTGTTTTTATTGAAGGCATTCATCTCCTATCACATTGCTTCCAATCACCAAGTGCTTCCTGTAAATTTTAAGGAGCAGGCGTAGGGGACCATTTCGATATAAATTACTGAAATGAAGGTGAAAGATGCTAGAAAAACACAAACTCAGATATGGGATGTTGAGTACGAAACCTCACCACTTTGCATTGTGCAATAGGAAGATCAAAATCATTACCAGTAGGTATTAGAGGATCTACATCAGGGTTATTAGTAGAAACACCCAAGTCAGATGGTTGGCTAGGAGCTTCTCTCATGGCCTTACGTCTGGAGAAAACCCCTAGTTCCTTAACAGGTACCTCGTCAGACCTTCATCAGCAAAAGGTATTTCCACATCTATCAGCAAAAAGTGCTTGGGAGCTGGAGGATGGTAACCCCTGTAGCCATTTTGAGGACCCAAGTCCAAGAAGAGACATTTAAGGGCACAAGGATCTAGTTTAAAGATGGACAAAGCAAACACATCCGAAGACATAGGGAGGAATACAAATTTTGGGAGACATGGATGAGGACAGAATTCCAATTGGTGTCTTGAAGTCCAAGACACACGATGACTTTCTATTAATGAGATATGTTGCTGTCAGCAAGGTATCAAACTAATAACTACGAGGAACATTCATAATAAACAATAGATGAGTTACTTCTAGAAGGTTCTATCTTTCTCTTAGCCACACCGTTTTTTGGGTGTATTAGCACATGGTTTGATGAATAATGCCATGCTCATGAAGAAAGGTATGAAGAGTATTAGAAGGGTACTTGCTTCCATTGTCAGAACAAATGATTTTGACGGAGAAATTGAATTGGGTCTGAATCATTTTTGTGAAATATCTTGAAAACAGACGGTGCATCACTTTTATTTTTTAATATGTAGATCAATGTAGTGTGCAAGAGAAATCATCAATGAAAGTAACAAACGAATGATGCCCAGACAAAGACACAAACCACGAATGCCCCCAAACATCAGTATGAACAATGGCAAAAGTCTCGGTACTTTTGTTGGTACTAGAAGGAAATGACATGCGATGGTGTTTTGCAAGTTCACAAGTTTCACATTGAAACTTAGAAACATTATTATGCACAAATAAGGAAATATTTGATGCAACAGAGAAAAGAAACAATAATGAAGGTGTGGCATTGATGCCAAAGCCAACTCTTTCCTCCAGAATAGTATGACCGCACCACATAATATGCTTGCTGAAGTACACCTTGTCTTGTTAGCTGAGGGTCCAGATAACAAAGACCATCCCAGTAGGCTACCACTACCAAATCTGAAATGGTCCAAGTAGGGAATGCCAACAACTTAACGAGATTGGCTAACTCGTGGGATTACAAGTTATCTTCTAATGAATTGATCAAGAAGATTGAGTGCAGATTGGCAAGTTGGAAGAGGTTGTACTTGTCAAAAGGTACTGGAACCAACTTAAACCGAGCATGCTCTCAATTTGCCTACTTATTATCTCGCATTGTTTCCTCCTCCGACCGACGTGGTGAATCACATTAAGAAGCTCCAACATGACTTTTTTGGAGTGGACTACATGAAGAATTTCAATTTCACCTAGTCAACTGGGATAAGTTATGCTCCCCAATCTTAGGTGGTGGCATGATATTTGGTGTGGCAATACAGTGCTTAAGGACACTTTTACTACTGCGTATCTGATTGCGTGCAGTCAAAAACTATTGGTGGCAGAGCTATTGGAGTTTCCAGGTGGCTCTTCTCAATGGAACATTAACTTCCTCAGGGCGGCCCATGACTAGGAAGTTAGTGCTGTTACAGAATTTTTCAGCTTACTTTACTCCACCAAAATAGGTAATCAAGAAGTAGACCAGATGTTTTGGAGTCCCTCCAAGAAAGGAAAAGTCTTTGTACACTCATTTTAGAGTACCATCATCAATCAGGGTAACAAACACTTCCCTTCGAGGACCATTTGGAGGAGTAAGGCGCCTCTAAAGGCTGCCCTTTTTATATGATCTGCATCATTAGGGAAGATTCAGACCATGGAAAAATTACGAAAAGGCCAAGTCATTGTATTTGATTGGTCCTATATGTGCAGGAAAAGTGGTTAAACTGTGGATCACTTGTTACTCCATTGTGAGGCTGCCAAGGCCCTGTGGGATGATTTCTTTGGCAGAATTAGGGTAGCATGGGTTATGCCTAGGAGGGTGGTCGATATTATAGCTAGTTGGAGAAACTTTTATTGTATCCCTAAATTGCATCAATATGGACCATCATATCTGGAGGAAAAGAAACAACCAGAACTTCAATATTAATATTAAGTAATGTTCACTAGAGGAACACAGAAGCTTCTTTTCAACAAGTTATTTCTTTGGGCAATAGCCTTATATTATAATGGGCTCACTTTTCACGATTTCCTTGTATCTATTTTTTCTTCCTAGTTAGGTGCTTCTCTTTTATACATTTTGTGTACTTAGGCTATGCCTATTGACATTAATAAAAAATTTATTTATAAGAAAAATCTAAGAGGCTTTAACAAAAAGATTAGCAAGCCTTGCCGTATAATATCTTATGAAATTGATCTTGTTAGAAAGGCAGCTGATAGTAGCACAATCAGATGCGTCAGAAAAACTTTTAGTTCAATAATTTCTTTCTTACCTGTGATATTAGAGGGAATTGAATCTCTAAATCCTACAGAGCAATATTAAATCATACAGAATTAACAGATAGCAATGATAACTTACCATGTTTAAAATCAAATGCATTACGTGTGGAATATGTCTCTTTAACCTTCTGGCTGGTCCAACTGATAAGCATTTTATAATACATATTGGCTTGCATGGTCAGACCTAAAAAACAAATATCTTAATCTCCAATTCAGGGGAAACACTTATAGGAAGAGAGCTATTGAAAAACTTGGCACATTAGTAAAATGCTTGGCCACATTTCAATCAAAGATAATTGAAAAAAGGAGCAAAATCCCAACATGGGGATAAATACATACAAGAAAGAACCAGGAAAAAACCCTGTTAAAGACAATTTCATTCAGCTGGTGATTATCACCTTAGCATTGGATGAATCACCCAGTAAATTGTGGCCAAGTGTCAAGCATGCAATTAAATGGGAGAACATCCAACAAAGCAAACCTGATGAAAAGTAAATGGGAATCTTTAAATTCATTCGCTCCCAGTAATCCTCCAACAAGATGCAGAGCTCCTAATTGATAATGGATTCGATTGTCAAAAATAATACTAGAGACTAGTTCACAAGAAACCCACATAATGTAAATATTGAGCTGACAGGTCAGATATCTAAGATAGTATCAAAAACTTGATAAAAAGCATCAGAATGCAGTAATAGAAAACAGAAAACAAAGGTTACAAAAACAATATAATAAAATAGCATCTTACATGATATGGTATCTTAGTATCAAACCTAGATAATAAATGTGACTACAGAAGGTGATCAAGCACTCACCACTACACTTAAATGCAACACCAATCCAACAGAATTATATTCCTTTAATCAGGTAAGACATCTCATACTCCGTAATAGGTGAAATTTCATATGAATAAAGTACAGACTTAAAACTTAAAGTTCATTTGGAATTTAGAAAAAAATATAAATTAACAGCTAAACAGATGACAACACCTGAGCTCTTCCGAGAGCAAATGTAGGAATGAGCACCTTTCCTCCTCCCAGAACACATTTATGAACCTACATTTGTTTGTTATGGAAAGAAAAGAGAAAAGAATTATTGGAGGCCATATATGTTAAACCTTTCACTATGAGTCAAACAAACAAACACATGCATAATATTACTCTTGACCCCAGTATTCGTGGATTCAAAAAAATATTATAGTAAGATCACCAATTGTAATAACACGGGTCGAGTATAAGAAAGTGCTAAATGAAATCCCACTTGCTTACGGGAGAGAAGTTCTTGTCCTTTATAATGATTCCAATGAACTTCAACTGTAACCTTGACTAGTCCATAGAGCAAAAACCCGGATGTGACTTGGGCTTTCCATGGGTTGTTACAATAATACAATCAACTAAGAAAGTATATGTAGATACATGCATATCAAAATAAAGCAATCAAGAAAGAAAAGAAAATATGAATTTTTAATGCGAAACATAACTAGAAAGAAACTCAATAACTAATTTGGTCTATACTCTTTTGGATCCCCTTTTCCATAATTTTTTCATTCATAAAGTAACAATATATTAGTGCACAATAAATAGAAAATACTCATAACAATTGCTAGGGAAGGAGGTGGGATTTCATTTGATATGCAAGGTTACAATTGAAATCCCTTGGAATCATTATAAAGAACGAGAACCTCTCCTACCGCAAGTGGGATTTCATTTACCACCTTCTTGTATTCAATCCACACTATGACAATTGGTGATCTTACTATAAGCTCGGATGTGACTTGGGCATTCCTTGGGTTGTTACAATAATACAAGAAACTAATAAGTATATGTAGACACATGCATATCTAAAGAAAGCAATCATTGAGAAAGAAAAGAAAGTATGAATTCTTAATGTGGAACATATACTAGAGAGAAAAAAACTCAGTAATTAATTTGGTCCATACACATTTGGATCCCCTTTTCCATAATTTTTTTCTTCCATAACATAACAATATATTAGTGCACAATAATCAGAAAATACTCATAAAATTTCTATTGTTAAAATCAGTGGTGTCCAATTTACAACGCGACAAGTATCATACAATGAGAGACCTTTTATCTTGTGTCCAAAATCATACTGAAAAATTGACAGTACAACAAGAATTATCATATTTAAGAACTAGCATTTTGACTGCCTTGATTATTTCAACATTCGTTAAAACTAAAAGTACTTGATTAGAGGCATGATTTACAAAGGAATCGATATCAAGAAGTTGGAAGCACAAGTGTCGTACCTTGTACCTCCAAAAATTATAAACATTGGAGACAAGAATGAAGCAAAAAAAAAATTGTATATGCAAAAATATTTGAGATTTAGTAGTGCTGTTATTTTCATACAGCTTTAAGAAATTCCGCCTCCCGACCGTATTTCGAGTCACGTATAGTCGTTGCATATGTGGACCTGTAACAAGAATAGAGAGAACATATTACTCTATCATCCTATCTACTCGAATATGGTCCTGAAAGTCTCCCTAATCCATGTGGAAACATACATACTGTGGCACAAAAGTAGGGAGACTAAAGGCAGACATATTGCCCTAAAATTGTAGATATGAAACATGAAAAACAATAGATAAGAACATAATAATCTAAACATGCATTGTTGCATACTCTGTGATTAGAAGGTCCAGCTGTAGTCGATCAATTTGAGCTGCTCCCAGATGTCTATCCGGTGTCATATTATAGTCTCCCGTGTAGACTAGAGCAGAATCTCCTACCTTTGTGTAAAACATTGCTGCTCCAAGAACCTTAGGGACATAATAAACAAGGAGATCTTGATGAACAACATGGGATGGACCCATAATATGGACTGAAAAAAAAAGACTGCTTTCTCCAAGTTATTCATACAAACCATTGAAAGTTGCTTGCTATCGGAGATGATTATGTTAAAGTTCTTCTGATGAAAACCAGGTCAGTCTGATGCTCAAAAAATGAAAATCATAAGATGCATCCTTTGTGGGCACACAAGAATGTGTTGCATCAACTAATACAATCACTTGGGGTAAGTCTGACAAAGTAAAGTTTTCTCTGCCACTTCAAGTAGGCATGAGAAAGGGGAACAATCAAGCTTCAAAAACCACAGGCCACAAGCCAATGGTAACACCTCCATTGTTAGCCTCAGGCTTCAATCCAGCCAGTGGTAACGCCTCCAAGTGCACTGAGTACGTTGGCCGTGCCATCCAAAACACCACCCAACGCCAAGCAAGGCATTGCTGCGCTGCCAAGCCATGTACCCAATTATTTCCGTCACCCAATTAGAGACACCGCTGCACCATCAACCCTCCCTTCCTTTTTGGTTTTCCATCTCCCTGGCAAGCCACCTTAAGTCTCGCTCTCTCTCTCTCATGCACATTATCTGTTGCTATTCTAGTGCCAACAGTGGCATGTCATAGTTGGTTTCCATAGATGCTACCGGTTAGTGCATGCATTATGGGTTCAGATGGTAGTTACCATCTAGCTTATGAGTTTGTTATATGGGTCAATTTACCAGTGGATCATGGATTCCTTCTTCTTCTTTTTTTTAATAGAAGAGGGTGGGGGGGTTTCGAACCCAGATTTTCCATTTGGAAAACCGGGCCATATCCCATCAGGCCATTAGGCTCTTGGCAGATCATGGATTTGTTTTAATCATGGGTTAGATAAGTAAGTTTCATGTTTAGGCATCATAATATCTTTAGGGTCTAATCGCATGATTATTTGGAGACATGATGTGGATATCGATATTTTAGGGTTATGAGGATTTAGGCTTTAGGGAAACACTTGTTATTTAAGTATTTTGGGTTTTAATTATGAAGTACGTGCTTAATTAGAGATTTACGCGCGATTGAAAATTTATGTAAGTTGATTGATCACAAGCCAGAAATATCGGATTTACGCTATGAGGTAAGTAGCATGATCATACCCTTACACAGTTGTATGGTAAACAACATGTCTTTTTTTGAAAATAGTATGTATGTACACCCTTCATTGGAAGCCCCTTTTTACATACCCAAGTCATGAAGAAAGTGATTTTTTAATACCATGATAAATTTATAAATGCCATGATTTCATGCATAAATTCCTGTTAATTTACAAATGCATCACGATATTTTATGAAAAGTCATGATTTTATGTGAGGAGTCATGCATCAAAATATTTATGAAAATTCATGATTATATGCGAGGAATTTTGCATCAAAATATTTTACGGAAAGTCATGATGAGGAAACATGTATCACGACATTTATGAAAGCTTATGATTTCATTAGATATCCATTATAGGACAAGATATGATATGGCAAGATATGACAAAAAAATGTGCATGCATGATTATGGTGAGGTATGACAGTTAAGATACATAATGGCCCATGCTACGACAGTGAAGATGCCATGTGGTTAAGGGGCATATTGCATTGCCAGGATGGACACGCTGGTAGTACACCCAGTGTTGTCATCCTTATATATGGGTTCCCAACGCATGGCCACAGATGAAATCAAAATCTTTGAGATTTGCTAACCCTAACTCACGGGAGTCAGCAATGGATACTGACCAATGAGGAAAAGTGAAAGACAAGTTAAGGCATTTCATGCACAGTTCAAGTCCATGCTCATGTTATTTATGTATGTAATTATGAGTATGCACACTTTCTAAAAAACCCCATGTTCATATTATGTCTACTATATGATGTGTTGCTTACTAAGAATTCAACCCAATTTTGTATGTTTTTATTTTTAACCCCCCCAGGTGAGAATCTTTATGAGAATGGAACTGCAAGACAAGAACTGGCTCAAATAGGCAAGGAAGAGGTCTAGATAGTTATGACCTGTCAATTGAGTCGGTAACCCACACAAGCATGCTTGCCAATTGAGAATGTAATTTATAGGTAAAGTTCAGAAGCCTTACGTGTCCTGCATAGTAGGCACGAATCATAAGATCTTTATCAACTTGTACTGTCTGCTTTACATCCACAGCTATAACTGCAATGAGGAACCAAATCAAGAAAACAAAAGCAAAAATCTATGTGGAAAGAAGTAGCAAATTTTGGATTAAGACTATTGGGCAGCATAGATATGTCCAGTAAAGAATCTTTGTTTACATATGTATCCATGTTAGCAAAAGTGCATCATTCTCAATATACTGCCTATCATAAGATAAATGAGGGGGGAAAAGACAAACATTATTTCAGAGACCAAGCAATTGTGTGTTTTTTTTTTTTTCCTTTTTTGTGAGTGGGTGGGTGGGTGGGTGCACCCCTTTTTCTGACAAGAAAAAAATTTATTGAAACAAGTAAATTGGCATAGCACAAGTACACATGAAGTATGCAAAATCAAAAACCTAATTACAAGTTAAGAACTCAAGAAAATAGTGAGCACTAGTTCCATAGAATACAATAGCCAAAGCCCAAAGAAATAAGGTATGTAAAAAGAAACATCTAAGTTCATCCAACGAGTGTTCCTGATCTTCAAAACTTCGGCCATTCCTCTCAATTCCAATGCACCACATGAGACATAATGGGATCAAGTTCCATACAATAACAATTTGAGAGTTACCCCAAAGGCCTCTCCAACAAATAAAAAGATCCACCACCCTCCTAGGCATCACCCACGCTATTCCAATCCTGTTAAAAACCTTATCCCATAACACCCTTGCCACCTTACAGTGAAGTAATAAATGATAGACCGATGCACCACATTTTTTACGCATGAAATATCAATCCATAACAGTGAAGTAACAACTAGTTCACACTTCCTCAAGATATCCCTTGTCAATATTTTCCCAAGAGATGCAGTCCAACCAAAGAAAGTGACCTTGAAAGCCATGTTGCTCTTCCATACGCACTTCCAAGGAAAAGAATGTGCAATGTTCAGACACGACAAAGCCTTGTGCATAATTGAACAGTTAACTTCTAATTTCCAGAATGAATCCAAATCATCCTACCTATCTCAACCCTACCAACACTAATGGCATCCAACAAGCTAAACAAATAAAAAATTGCACCAGTTTCCCAATCTCGCTTAGTGCAAATAAAACACACATTCCACTGAGGGTAGCCACTAGAGATGTCCAAAAGGTCTACCATCGAAGCATCATGTATGAGCAATCCAAAAAAGAGAGGGAAATGGCCAAGGTCCAAAGGCGTAAACAAATGATGGTAAGGCTTGAAAAAAAGGTAATGTATTGTCTGCAAACAGTAGATGAGAGACATTAACAAAACCATTATTAGTACACCTCACCAAAAACCTTGCAAGGAAAATAGAAAGTCTAAATTAACACGATCATAAGCTTTCTCCATGTCAAGCTAGCAGCAAATACCAGCACTCTCGATTTAATTCTACTCTCCAAACAATCATTGGCAATTAATATTGATTCAGAATTTGCCTTCCTTTGACAAAAGCATTCTAAGATTTCGAGATTATCATCTCCATCACCATAGTCATGGGGTAGGAAATAACTTCGTATATGATTTTATAAACCCCATTAACAAGACTAATGGGGCAAAAATCCATCACATCTAAGTCCCCACCCACTTTGGGATAAGTGCTATGAAAGTCCCGTAAAGAATTTCTTCTACTTACCATAAGAATATAATTTGTGAAAAACCTTCATGTTATCTCCCCGTACAATATAACAACAAACATGAAAAATGCAATGGTAAAGCCATCCAGACCAAGAGCTTTATCTTTGGTCATCCCTCTTACTATTTGTAGAACTTCATTCTCCTCAAATGATCGCTCCAATCAATTAGTACTCGAACATCAAGTTTAGGCCTTCAAGCAAATTGCTCCGTAAGAAGTATATCATAAAACTGGATTACGTGGTCCTCCATCTCATAAAGCTCCGAAAGGCGACACCATCAGCCTCAATCGTCTCGATAGCATTGTCCCCCCTGAGAATTGGCCACCCAATGGAAAATTTGTGCACACTTATCCCTTTCTTTCAACCAAAGATCTCTCGATTTTTGCTTCCATGAAATCCCCTCCATCAAGCTCACCCTCTCGAGTTTAGGATCAATATTAACTTTCCTCAAAGTCTCCTATTCCGAAAGAGCACTACCCTCCACCCTATTCTCCAAACCTTGCAACTCCTCAATAAGAGACCTCTTTTGGCTGTCAACATTCCCATAAACTTGCATATTCCATGTCTTCAAAGCCATTGATTTGCCTGCTAATATAAAACTCGGGATGTCCTAAATCTAATAAGATGATCATCATTGTTTCACCATGTCCACAAAACCATCCGCTTGAAGCCACATGTTTTTCAAACTTGAAGTATATTTTTTATTGGAACCGGGTGTCTAGTTTAAAGCCTTGACTAATCACAGGGGTGAATAGGCCCTTAGCAAGTAGTTTCTCACAAGTGCACCTCGGGCAATTTAAAGGGAGACTCCCTTGGTCCAATGGCCCCTAGATATTGTTTGCACCCAAGGATTCAAACCTTAGATGGAGCATACCACCAAGACCAAGGCTCTTACCACTTGAGCTAACCCCTTGGGGTTAACTTGAAGTATCCTTGACCCCCATGAATGCCTTCACAATCCAATAGAATGGAAAAATGACCCGAGCTGATCCAAGATAATCTCTTCTAATATACCTCTAGGAAATGTGCATCCCAAGAAGGAGATACCAGCAATCTATCCAATCAAGACCAGGCCCAATTATTGGACCACATGAGTGCACCCCCTGGAAGAGGTAAATCCAGGAGGTCCAAGTCAAATATAAACTTTGGGAAATCTACCATAGCCGAATTTCCCCTCGAATGCACCAAGGCACATCCCACAAACTATGCAAAACAATTATCTCTTCCAACAATCTCTCCTACTACTATCCAAATTTGGTTCGTATATTCCTGCAAAAACCCACAAATTCATCTTCCACATTTTTAAAATGACATGCCACCAAATACTCCCCCATACACTCCTCCAAGTTCACCACTACCCTCTAGGGCTGTACAACGGTCGGTCCGGACCGAGAAAACCGACCGGACCGACCGAGAACAGAAATGACCGGTTTCGGTCTTGCCCATGTGCTAAAATCGGTCTTCGGTCCGGTCCACAGTCCAGGCTTCTCTGGACCGAATTGGACCGGACCGACCGAATTTTTTTTTTTTTTTTTTTTATATATAATTAATATGTCATTTTCATCTAACCTATTAGCAATAGCCTATTACCATTTACAATATAAAATTTTAAATATATAATTACAAATTAATATTATAATATATTAATATTATTATCAATTAACTTATCACCAATTCACCATTAACTAATTAATATTACTAACATATACATTTATATCTAATTAAAGTGTATAGATTAATTTTTTGTGAATTACATAAGTTGTAAGTAAATATAATGCAATTGGCAAATTGTAAATTAATTAACCTAATGGACCATGGCCAATACCAATTTTCCATTAACTAATTAGTAACATGATAACATGTAAAATTTTAAATATATAATTACAAATTAATATTAAGCATGTATGTATAATTAAATTATTTATGCCTATTACTTCCTAGTTCCTATACAAAATGTACAAAATGTAAATATATAGCTCATTCCTCATTAACTCAGAAGTTAGAACTATCATAATACATTGATAATTTGATATCCTATAGTTAGTAACAAAGTAACAATTAACATCATCAATATAAATTAATTATATATTTTTTTAATGAGTTAATTAAATAATTATATTGAATAGTTTACTTGATTTAAATTTTACTAATCCAAATAATTTTTTTTTATTAATTTATGTGTTAAAAACTTAAAAACAAGTTAACAAATGAGAATTACTAAGGGAAGAACGGTGCCGTTTACTGCAAAAAGGGACCTAAACGGCGCCGTGTAAGATTTTTTTTTGCCCTTTCCCATATTAAAACGCCGCCGTTTAGGATTGAGAATTTGAGATCAATCCCAACGGCGTTGTTCTGTGAAGCCCTAACCCTAAGTGACTAACCCATCCTTCAGCCCTCCCCCAGTCCCCCGATCTCTCTTGTTCAAGTCTCAGACTCTCAACTCTCAAGTTCCCCAGTCCGCCGTTTAGCCCTCTCTATCCGATCTCTCTCGTTCTCCTCTAGCCCCCCTTGCCATCGTTGCCAGTTTCCGCCGACTAATCCCAGAAGAACACCTTCGAAGAAGGGTACGCTCTTGTGTTTTCCTTTCAGCCCTACTTCTTAGTTCTTACCTTGCCTTAATTTCACCATTCGCTTTCTTGCTGATTTTTTTTTATTTTTATTTTTTTATAGTCTTGTGTTTTTGTATTTAGATGTAAAGCTGATAATTTTTTATGTAGATGAAATTGTGGATTGGGCCTTGATTTTTATTTCTTAATTAGAATTGTTTTCTATTTACTGATCAAATTTAGTTTTTATTTTCCTTGGAAAGGGCTTAATTCGAGCTTTCCTTGAAATCAGCACAAGAGGTATACATTTCTATTCATTCTACTGACAAATTAGATCTCATAATGTATATCTTAACATATTATAAATACCATATTTGAAGCGGCTAGTATTTATAATACCAGATCTCATAGTGTATATCTTAACATGTGTTATATAGATGAACAGAATGCTCCCATTTTAAATTGAACGACATATCAGGCTTTATAAGTTACACATTCGTTGAGTTGAGGTTAGTTATTAGATGCTGCCTCGTTTGTTATATGAATATGTGCCTTCTGTGCCTGTGAGTGATGATTTTACAACAGAGAAAACTGATTAGATTTTTTAGAGAATACAAAATAAAATGCTTTTGGAGTATCCCTAT
The DNA here is from genome assembly GCA_011037825.1 of Carya cathayensis. Taxonomy (NCBI): domain Eukaryota; kingdom Viridiplantae; phylum Streptophyta; class Magnoliopsida; order Fagales; family Juglandaceae; genus Carya; species Carya cathayensis. The sequence goes on from QGSO01000156.1 coordinate 2,064,998, forward strand.
GTTAATTCTTACCTCTATTTCCCATTCAAATCTCAGGGTGATGATGATTAGTATTGTTGTTAGATGATTAACTCTTTTTGTTTGTGGTGACATCAACATTAGGCTTTTACATATATAAAAGATTCAAGAACTAATAGTGCGGTTTGTTTATGATAGTAGAATACATGTCCCCTAACATGTTAATTGTGTTGGTGAATAGGCTCCAATGTTATTAACAGGAATAATGTGTGATCCAATGTTACTATTCTGAATAGGCTCCCACAATTTTCCACATGCATGCTCCTTTTAGACTGATCTTTCTTTCTGATCTTTCTTTCTTGTTCTTTTTTAATTGATTAACAGCAACCATAGTTTGGAACTAAAATCTCAGTCTTTCATTTTCGGTTTTAAAAGTCTAAATGAATCATGCTTCTTGAAAGTGGATCTCTGATCTGGGGGTGTTACTGTCCATTGATGTTATTTTCTTCTATGCATATTCAACTAACTTTGTTTAAGTTAATTTATAGCATGCATGCAAGTTCATTTATTGTTTTTTTTTTTCTTTTTTTTGTTAAGAAATTAACATTTATAGCATGCATGCAAGTATGCCCTCCAATCTCCATACACTGATTGATTATTTTTGCAGATGAACCATATTCAAGAAATGAATCCACAAGACTATACTACAGATGATGTAGAGTCAAGTATGCCTACACAAGGCATTCCTCCACTCGCACCCAATGTAAGTAGTGGTACTAAACCTAGTGTCAGTGGTAGACCTAGGTCAATGGTTTGAGATCACTTTACAAGAATACCAAATGGTGATCCAAGTAAACCTAGGGCTAAATGTAATTATTGTACTGCTTCGTATGCATGTGATACGAAGACTAACGGTACAAAATCCATGAAGTATCACATTGAGAAACAATGTAAGAAATGTCCTTTTAATAGGACGGATAAGTCTCAAACTACTCTAGCTTGGAAGGCGGATGGAGGAAGTGGTAGTGGGGAACTCGTGTCCATAGCTTTTAGTGTTGAGGCTTGCAGACAAAGCTTAGCGGAGATGATAATTCTTGATGAATTACCCTTTAGGTTTGTTGAAGGAGAGGGTTTCAAGAAGTTTATGCTTACTGTTTGCCCTAAGTGGACCACGATTCCATCTCGTGTTACGATTGCGAAGGATTGCTTTAGTGTGTATATGAGGGAAAAAAATAAGTTGAGAGGTGCTCTTCAAGGGCAACGAATTTCCCTCACTACGGATACATGGACATCCGTGCAAAATCTGAATTATATGTGTCTGACTGCACACTTTATTGATGATGATTGGAATCTGCACAAGAGGATTCTATCTTTTTGTTTGGTTGAGAATCACAAGGGCGATACACTTGGTAAGGCCATTGAGATGTGTTTGCATGATTGGGGGCGACCAAAATATCTTGCTATCACACTTGATAATGCAAGTTCTAATAATGGTGCAGTTTCTTATTTGAAGAAAAAAACCAAGTATAGGAAGGATACTATTTTGGAACATGAATTCTTGCATGTTCGATGCTGTGCCCACATCTTAAACTTAGTTGTTCGTGAGGGGTTGAAGGAATTTGATGACTCTATTGCGAAGGTGAGAGGTGTTGTAAAATATGTGAAGTCCTCACCTCAAAGGTGGAGTATGTTTAAAAAATGTGCACAGTTGGAAGAAATTACGTGCAAAAGTGGCATTTGCTTAGATGTACCAACTAGGTGGAACTCCACCTATCTTATGTTAGAGAGAGCTTCAAAATTTCGAAAAGCTTTTGAATGGTTGGAAGAAGAAGATTCGGCTTTCCTTACTAGTATTGGAGATGATGATGAGGATGATGAGGATGATGTAGAGCATGTAGTGAATAGGAGAACGTCAAAAAAGTTGGGGCCTCCCAATAATATTGATTGGGAGAAGGCAAGGTTGTTTGTAAAGTTCCTTAAATTATTTCATGATGCAACTTTACGTTTTTCGGGGGGTTTGTATGCAACTTGTAACTCTTTTTTTCCGGAGTTAGCTACAATATCCGATGCAATTGATTTGGAGTGTCAAAATCAAAACTCTATGGTTGGTTCAATGGCCACAAATATGAAGAAAAAATTTAACAAATATTGGGGCAACTTGGATAATATGAATATGTTGTTGTTTGTTGGGATTCTTCTTGATCCTCGGTACAAGACGCGATATCTGGACTTTGAATTGGAAGGGATGTATGCCCATGATCCCACAACAACAGTTGATTTGAGTTGTTCAGTGAAGAATACTTTAACCCGCATGTATGAGGCATACCTTGCTAATGAAGAAGTGAGCAATTCTTTACAACAACAACAGCAGCCTATAAATTTATCACATGGAGATGTAAATTGCACAGGTGAAGATGATGCGACTACAGACGTGGACGTCCGTGCACAAAGAATGGTCATATTTAAGCAACGGTTGCAGTCGGAGGACTCTCTTGAAAGCAAGTCAGAGGTTGATAGATACATAGATGAAAAGTGTGAGACAGACAATGCAAGTTTTGACATTCTAGTTTGGTGGAAGGTTAATTCATTTAGATATCGTGTACTTTCAAAAATTGCACGCGATGTACTTGCAATACCAGTCTCTACAGTTGCCTCTGGATCTTGCTTTAGCACGGCGGGTCGTGTTCTTGATCCTTTCCGAAGTAGTTTATCTCCGATGATGGTTGAGGGCCTCATTTGTGCACAAAATTGGCTTCGTTCTTCTTCTACTCCAATCAGCCTTAGGACTATAATGGATGATGTGGAGGATTTTGAGAGACAGTTGGATATAGGTATGTTTATTATTTACTTACTTAATTTTATAACTTTTAAGTTTTATGATCTATGTATGTAGTGAAAATTTATATAAATTGTTTTTTTTTTCCTTTATTGTATAGCACTTGCTCAGGAGGGTGACAATTCTATAGAGGCTTCAAATACAATGTCTACATCTAATGCAAATTCATGAGGTGAGAACTTGAATTGTTTTCTTTAAAATTTCAGATTATTTTCTTGAATTGTAACTTGTCCAATTTAGTTTTACTTACGATTCCATCTCTCATTGAACTTTTGTGTCCTATTTGGCAGCATTTTGTTTGGTGATGAAACTTGAAAGCTTTGACGAGATCAAGTGTTTGCCATTTAGAGATCAAATCTTAGTTATTTCTTATTTGTATTAGTTATTATTTAATTTATTTAGTCATTTGTAATTCATAATATCATTTTATTAGTTATTATGGCTACAAGCCTAGATGCATGGATTGTAATATTTTTTTGCATCATTTGGTTAACTTGCTCTGGTTTCTTTTTTTTTTTTTCCCTTTATTTGGACTTCTGGATGTTTAGTAACTTAGTTAATAGTTGGTATGTTTAGTTGGATGTTCTATGTATGTGAGGATTTGAGTCATTTGACAGGAATTGTTGGATTTATTTTTTGGATGTAAAAGTGATGCTCTTGAGGTTTTTATGAAGTCAATGAGTCAATTGGTCTTTTGCAAGTCATTAATTTAGATATTAAGTCATGTTTTTTTTTTCTATTTATGGGTTATAAAAAAAATTTTTTAATAAAATCTTTTATTCAAATTTATTGTATGTAGATAATTTATTTTTTATGATTAATTTTATTTTGCTTTCAAATCTTCTTCTTTTGCTTTATTTTGACTTAAAATTAGATAAAAAAAATTAGTGGAATTTCACTAATGGGCCGAAATATATAGATTGGGCCAATGGCCCATATGGCCCATTTTTGGACCGACGGACCGACCGGACCGGCCGGACCGAAAGGGACCGGACCGAGTCGGTCCTTATAGCTTTCGGTCCGGTCCAGGGTGGGAAAACCCTGGACCGAATTGGTCCGGTCCGGTCCGCAAATCTCCCTCCGGACCGGACCGAATTCAGCCCTACTACCCTCTTATCACATATCACCGGGATACCCCCTGAAGCCCACATAGAGGCAAGAAAAGCCCATCCCACATACAAACAACCCCACAAACTACTAATGATTCTATCAACCCATCTCAATCTAGTTTCATGCAAGCACATAGCCACAGCCTTCCAAAGGCTAAGCAAATTCTTAGTATGGAGGCACTTGTTAAGGTCATTTTGCCCCAAGCATTCCAAGATAGGAACTAGGGCCTCATAAAAGCAAATTTTTCACCCTACCCTTGGTTCTTCCTTGGCTTGCACTTCCCTCCTTAGCATCATAATTTTCATAAATGCAAGTCTCTTTAACTCCCTATCTTGTTTTGAGGCTACTTTTGAAGATAGAGAATGTCCCAACTCAATAGGTCTGAACAATGCCCAAAATTGTTCTACAAAGCCCTAAAAAGAAATTCCCACAAAATCTTGAATCTCTCTCACTTTATGGAACACCTATTCCGAAGGTGAAACCGCCACGTTGAGATGTGGAGGCAAGTGGATCAAAACCAAGCTCCTCCCTCCCTTGATGATCACAAGTTCCTGCACAACCCCCATTCCTAAGCACCATCTACATGCATATCTAGACTACCCCCAATCTCCTCTGTTGATCCTCATAAGGCAAGGTGAAGGAAACAAAGAACCCTACTCCAAGGCACCACCTTCCACAGGAGAAGGCAATTGCAACAAGGCATCCAACTCCACCAGTGGTCTCACTCACCAAAGCACCACCTTGTTTCAATACACCATACTAAGGTTGAGTCGGCAGCTTCTGGCTTCACCTGCACTAGAGAAGCTAGAATCACCATCAACCGCAGCACAGAGAGGTAAATACCAAGAGTTTTCAACACTTTTGTACCTTGCTGGAGAAGACATTGACGATAGAGCACTATTCGAAGGCATCGGGATGGCCAAAGACTTAGTCTGGCACCCTATTTATCCATATCCTAAAAATATATAGTTGCTAGGCAACCTGGGTATTGCTGAAAACTCAAGTATCCTTGTAACCATGACAAGCACAGCAGATATTTTGAACTCTATTTTCGCGAGGGTAGGATCAAGAATCATAGAATCGCATATAAATCCTATCTTTAAAAGCACGAGTCAAAATGGTAAAAAAATGTTAAAGTAGCAATAAAGATTGAATAAGCTGGTATATAACATAATCAATTGTGGGAAACTAATATCTAGAAAATCACTTCAAGCGTTCAACAAAGATAATTACGGAAACCGAAAGGAGTCCTGGTTTTCTGCCAAAAAAATATAGGAGTCAAGTTCCCATCACCCATGTTGGTGATCCAGATAGATCATAAACATCCAACCAGGCCTAGCCAATTTCAATCCAAAACTCTTCAACTGGACTTGATCTAAACTATATAAAAATTACTAGCACACACATTATATCACACCAGCATAAGAATCACAAGGAAAAAAAATCATTGTACCTTTCTTCATGCATTCCACAATATGCTCTGAGGTAAATTGTTCCTCTTCCCCTCTTCGTTCAACCATCACTTTTCGATAATCCTCCAACATTGAAGGAGCCAATGCCTTTGTTGGATACTTCAATGCAAAAAATTATAACATAAATATCCAAGTCAAATTCCCGATCATAAATATGGATGTCCACATGATGCGGGAGAAATCAGGGTCCAGAGAATCTAAGCTTACATGTTTAAATTATTTTTTCAAAAGTATATGTTATAATCTTCATCCCATTGAAAGAAAAAAAAAAAAAAAAAAAAAAAAAAAGAACCACAAGCCATGAGACAAACATTTCATCAAGCATGTATAAGACTCACCGTCATGTATATGGGTCCACGGTATCCGCAGACTTCAGTGAAGTAAGGAAGAGCACCGATGTGGTCCAAATGGCTTAACCCATTGCACAATAAAGTAAACCAAGCCAATAATTTAATTAAACAGAATAAACGAACAAAGAAATGATAACTGGAGGAGGTGGTTTGAAAGCACCACATACAAGTGGGTGATGACGATGCAAGTGAGGGCTTTGTCGAAGTCGCCGGACTCGGAGATGCGGGAGAAATCAGGGTGGCGGCGGTGGTCATGATATGCCATGTCCATCCCGCAATCGAACATTATCCGCTTACCATTCATCGATACTACCACGCAGCTCTTCCCGACTTGTTGCCCAGCGCCTGAGCCGAAAACGAAAAAAGACAGGTAATGAGTACTAACAGAGACCCGTCAGATCAATAACGTGGAGAGGGTGATGGAAAGGAGGGACTGGGATTACCGAGGACGAGACACTCGATCGCCATGCTGGGGAATTTTCTTTCTTTCTGGGATCCTCTTTGGCGCGCTTTCATTCAAATTGATCCTTTTGCGTTGCCTTGTTGGCTATTTAAAAATTGTTTTTGAGATATAACGGTCCAAACTATATCCTCTATCCTAATGTTATCTCACTACAATAAGGTACCATATGTCATTAATTTTTTAAAAAAAAAATTTTAAATATCAAGAATGATAAAGGTGATGAAAAATACTACATTTTACAGACTGATAAAAGTGGGATAAAATATGATTTGTAGCTTCACTTAGGAAGATAAAAAAAAATCCCTACCCATCCCCCAATAAAGGAAACCTATCATTTACGATTTTCATGCAATCCAATTGGTGGGCTATGTTATCAGCATTAGGAGTTGTGGCCGTTAGGTGTGTGTTGCATCTTTTGTTTTGAGTTGGTTAATGAAAAACTCCACTTCCTTAACTTGATGTCCTTGATAGTTGACTAGTTCTGATAAGGATAAGAATAACTTATATTCATAAGAAAATAGCTCCAGTCTTACTCCATCTCAAGTGTTCAAATACCTTCATCTCAAGCCTATATTTATAAGAGATAATGTTATCGTCTTTTGAAATTCAATTGTTGTAACAGATTCTACATTGTAAAAATATTCTTCTATAAATGTAATCTCTTGTAAACCATTCAAGGCAGAGAGTCAAAGCCCCACAATTCACCTTTTGTTTTAAGGTATCAAGAGCCAAAGTGACTAATTCCTCTTCTGCTTCCTCCTTAACCCCTCTCACAAACACACCTGTCACCCTTCCTAGCATTCAGAGCTTGGTTACTATCAAGTTGACTAGTGAGAACTACTTGTTATAGAAGGCTCATATCACTCCCTATCTCAGAGGCCAACGTCTTTTTGGCTACATCGATGGGTCTCTTCTTCAACCAACCCAACATGTTTCAAACCTAGAGGCAGCTTTGTCGTCTACAGCTCCTCACCTGCTTATCAATCCCGAGTTTACTCAATGGTTTGATCAAGACCAGATTGTCTTGAGTATTCTCATGTCTTCTTTATCGGAAAGCATCCTTGCCAAGGTGGTTGGTGTTACTACTTCTCTAGAAGTCTGGTCTTCTCTAAAATATGTATTCCTCTCACTCTCGAGCTCGTCTCACTACGACTCAGCGTCAACTCTCTACTGTCAAGAAGGGTAGCATGTCTATTTTCGACCGTGAAGTCCTTGGCTGATACGCTTGCGACCATTGGACATCCCTTCCCTGATACTGACCTCGTTTCGTATCTCCTTGGTGACCTAGATTCTTCTTATGATCCCATTATTACGTCCATTCAAACAAGGGATGATCCCATGGAGCTTGAAGATATCTTTGGTCATCTTCTCAACTTTGAGTTGAGACTATAACAACACACTCAAGATCTTGAAGCCACCATAGGGTCTACAAATGTTGCAACATGCACTAATCAACATCGCGGTCCTCCTGGTAAGATACAACACTAGAATCGTGATCCCTTTCACTCAATTTCACATGGTTGTGGTAGGGGCCGAGGTGGTCGTAATGGTACTTCTTCGAGTGGTAGTCGCCCAATGTGCCATATCTGTGGCGAAGCTGGTCATATAGCTGTCAAGTGTTTCCATTGCTTTGATCAAGCCTATCAAAGTATGCCTAACAACATGTTTGCCTTCCTTACAACACAACAAACTCCAGCTGATAATAGTTGGTATCCCGACACTAGCTCCACCAACCATCTCACCAATGATATTCAGAAGTTGAACCTCCATGCATAGTCCTATAACGGTGAAATTCAGTCCTCACAATCTCCTTTTCATCTTCGCAATGTTTTACATGTCTCACAAATTAAGAAGAATCTTATTTATGTGAGCCAGTTTACAAAAGACAATAATGTATTTGTTAAATTTCACTCATCTCATTTTTTTGTGAAGGACAAGGTTGAGGAAGGTTCTTCTGCAAGGCACGCCTAAGGATGGATTCTATCCCTTCCCCTCCACCATGTTGGCTTCACCCTCTTCTCAATCTTTTTTATGTCAGCATGTTCCTTTGGAAGTATGGCACCGTCATTTGGGACATCCCACCTATCAAATAGTGAAGTATCTTATTTCCAAATTCTACCTCCCAATCTCCTCAAATAAAATAACAGGCATTTGTCTAGCATGTCAGCATGGAAAGAGCCACCGCCTTTCTTTTCCAGTCTCTCAATCCATCTCTGATCATCCTTTAGATTTAAATTTTTTCTGATGTATGGGGTCTATCCCTTATTTTATCTACCAAGGGCAATAAATATTATGTTTCTTTTGTTGATCACTTCAGCAATTTTATTTGGCTCTATCATCTTGCAAATAAATTTGATGTGCTGACTATTTTATCCAATTTCAAAAAATGGTTGAACATCAATTTAATCATCAAATCAAGTGTGTCCAAATAGACTGGGGTGGTGAATTTCAAACACTTAATCAGTATTTTAATAAAGTGGGAATTCAACATCATGTCTCATGTCCTCACATCTCTCAACAAAATGGCTCTATTGAAAGAAAACATTGCCATGTTGTTGAAATGGGCTTAGCCTTATTATCTCAAAGTTCTACTCCTCATTATTTGTTGGATGATGCTTTTTTAATGGCAACCTATCTCATTAACAGACTTCCAACTGCTCCTCTTAGCATCTCCCCTTTTGAAAAAATCTTTCACAAAGCACTCGATTTTTTTATCATTAAGATTTTTGGTTGTGCTTGTATCCTTATCTCCGACCCTTTAACAAACACAAGCTAGATTTTAGGTCAAAAAAATGTATCTTCATTGCATCAACAACCTCCACAAAGGTTACAAACAATTTGACCACGACTCTAGCAAAGCTTTTGTTTCTTAGCATGTCACTTTCGACGAGTCTTTGTTTCCCTTCTCATCACCCACATCATCTCAAGCCCATGCTGAATTAACTCCTACAGTGCCCTCATCCACACACATTGTCTTGCCTTTTTCAGCTCCTCCAAACGGCAGTCTTGCTCCTGCCGTTTTTGCTCATCCATCACTTACTACTATGACATCACATACGTCCATTCCTGAAACGTCATTGTCATGCCCATCGTCTTCCCTTGCTGTGTTAACTTTGTCCTTCCCTCTGATTTCACCTACTCTTTTGTCGACGCCTGCATCCTCCATTGTCCCTGCTCCATCCACATCTACCTTGCCGCTTGAACCTCCTTCGTCTCGTTCTTATCTGATGGTCACCCCCGCTCACAGACTAATATCGTGAAATCCAAGCAATATACAGATGGCACTATCAGGTATCCTCTGTCCACTGCCCTCCTCGCCATCTTTACCACTCCTACTAATCCCACCTACTACTCCGAGGCTCATAAGTTTCTAAAATGGCATGAGGCAATGGATGCAAAATTTTCTACCCTCATAAAGTAAGAAGCTGGCATGAATCTGGTTGGAAACAAATGGGTATACAAAACCAAACTCTAATAACACTCCTGAACTATGAAAGGCACGCCTAGTTGCTAAAGGCTATCATCAACAGCAAGGATTAGACTATGATGACACTTTCAGTCCGGTCATTAAGCCTACAACTATTTGGCTTGTCCTCAGTCATGTTGTGTCTCACAGTTGGCCTGTTCACCAGATTGATATACATAATGCATTTCTCCATTGTTTTCTCTCTGAAATTGTATACATGTAGCAACCCATGGGATATGTCCATCCTCAATTTCCCACTCACATTTACAAGCTCAACAAGGTATTATACAGTTTAAAACAAGCCCCACGAGCTTGGTTCTTCCACCTTACTGACAAATTGGTGGATCTTGGGTTTACTAACTCTCATTCAGACAACTCTTTATTTGTTTATATCTCAGAGTCTCTTGCAATGTATGTAGTGGCATATGTTGATGACATCTTAAACACATGTTCAAATGCAGGTGCCATCTCTCATCTTCTTGCTCAACTGAACTGTGACTTTACAATAAAAGACTTAGGGCCACTACATAATTTTTTAGGTATGGAGGCTATATAAGTTTTGTTACAAGGATAATTTTGGTATATTTAGATTATATATAGTAGATATTTAGGCTGTAGATAACGTGGGAAATACTTAATGTATATAGAAAATCTGGTTTGTAGGCAACGTGGGATATACATAACGTGTAGAGAAATTTTGGTGGCAATTAGGCGCTTAAATATCTAGCAACTTTGTAACTCTCTTCTATAAATAAGACAAGAAACTCGATGGAAAAGGTATTCAGACAAATTGACAAGGTATCAAAGCTCCTTTTATTACCATCGTTTCCTTGTGGTCTTTATCGTGAGGTGAGACGATAGGAAATTTTTTTTTCCCTACTCTCGCATGTTTGTCTGGTTTGGTTGGTGGCTATGGTGTTCCCTGAAGTGCTCTCTCGCACATCTGTGGTGTTTTCAAATTTTGGGCTCAACATTTTGGTGGTTGTTGGCATTTTTTGAAGTTTATAGTGCTAAATCTGTGTCAGTTGTGGTGGTTGACAGCGTTTGTGGGTGGCTGTGAGGTTGTCGGCATTGTGGGTGGCTAAGTGGTGGTTAGCAATTTCTGTGGTGTTTGGCAGCTTGGATTCCTCCTGGTGTTGCCGATGAAGGTGATTGTGTGTGCTTTATTTATGGTGTCATGATCACTCTTTGTTTGGTTCTCTTTGTTGGGCTATTTTTTTACTAAACTCTAAGGTTAGTTATGCTTGAACTGGATTCTAGAAACGCTGTTAGTTTTTTTTTTTTTTTTACTCAAGGAGAGGCAACTCAATAGGATACGATCTGAAAAATTAAATCTTTGGGCCTCTTTTCATTTGGGCTTGGTTTAAGTATTTAGTTTTGCTTGGGCTTCTCTTTTGAAGAATTAAATTTGTCTTTGTTGCTTAAAAACTTGGCTTGGGCCAGCTTCCTAGTGGGAACTTGGGCCTCTTTTCATTTGGGCATGGTTTAAGTATTTAGTTTTGCTTGGACTGCTCTTTTGAAGAATTATCTTACCATTGCTGTGAGTTGCTTCTTACTGTTGCTATATGAAATTTTCTGGTTGGATTTCTCGCTATTTTAAGTGACTTTCATCATGTCTATCAAAAATACTATTATTTGATTTACTGGAAAGAATTTTCCTATGTGGAAATTTCAGTTTAAAATGTTTTTGAAATGGAAAGAATTATCAACTCATATTAATGGTTCTGGTCAAGTTCTCGCTGATGAAAAAGAACTTGCACAATGGGCGGTCAAGGATACTAAAGTAGTCTCTTAGCTGTTGGGAACGATTGAGCCCCATCTTGTGACCAATCTTTTCTGTTTTACTATGGCTCAAGCTATGTGGGACTACCTCCATCGCATTTATCACCAGGCTCGTAGTGCTTGGAAGTTCCAGTTGGACTTAGAAATTAGCAATAATACTCAAGGTAACTTGATCATTGAACAATTTTACTACGGTTTTATTAATCTTTGGAGCGAGTTTTCTACTATTGTTTATGCTAAGGTTCCCCCTGCAGCCCTCGCGACTCTTCAAGTGGTTCATACTGAGAGTTAATGCTATCAATTTTTTATGAAACTTCGCCCTAAATTTGAGCCGGTTTGAGCTGGTTTATTAAACCGTAATCCAGTTCCTTCTTTGGATATTTGTTTGGGAGATTTATTGCATGAAGAACAGCGATTATCCACTCAGATGGGTATGACTTCTAAGAAGGTATTTTCTGAGGTTGTGAATGTAGCCTATGCAACATAAGGGAGAGGGTGAAACAAGTTGCAGTGTTTCAATTGAAAGGAATTTAATCATATTGCTTGCAATTATCCTAAGAAAGTTTGTATACTACAAGAAAAAGGGTCATATCATTAAAGATTGTTGAGTGCAGCCTCAGAATTGCCAATCCTAAGCTTTTCAGGCTAATGTTTAGTCATTTTCTTCTTCTTCTTCTGTGTCACCTATTGTAAGCTCTGATTCATCTGTTCTCACACCATCAATAGTCCAACAGATGATTTTATTTGCTTTTATGGTCTAAAGCCTGCAAGATACGGGTACTAACTCAACTTCTTGGATTGTTGATTCGTGTGCTTCTAATCATATGACTGGTAATACGATGGGTCTCCATGGTGTTTGTAAGTATAGAGGCACACAAAATATTCAGATCGCTGATGGCAATACTCTTCCTATTACTGCTGTTGGTAAATTGGACTCTTCATTTAGCAATGTTTTTGTCTCTCCTAGATTGTCTACCAATTTAATTTCTGTTGGACAATTGGTAAATAAAAATTGTGATGTTAACTTTTCTCATGGTGATTGCCTTGTGCAGGATTAGGTGTCGGAGACGATAATCGCGAAGGGGCCTAAAGTAGAACGTTTATTTCCTTTACAGTTTTCTATTCCTAATGTTATTTCTCTTACTTGTATGGCTACTACCAATACAAATGAAGTCTGGCATAAGAAATTAGGTCATCCTAATTCTGTTGTCTTAGCTCATCTTATGAAACATGGTTTTTTGGGCAATAAAAATTCATGTTCTTCTTCTCCTGTATCTTTTGATTGTGTTACTTGTCGTCTTGGTAAAAATAAAACTTTACCTTTTCTTGTGTATGGTAGTCGTGCTTCTAATTGTTTTGAGATTATGCATACTGACGTTTAGGGTGTAAGTCCTGTTATTTCTCATTATCAGTATCGTTATTTTGTGACGTTTATCGATGATTATAGTCGTTTCACCTAGATATATTTTCTTCATTCTAAAGCTGACGTATTTTCTATCTTTCAAATTTTTGTTGCGCTTGTCGAGACATAGTTTAGTACTCGTATCAAAACTTTACTCTCTGACTCAGGAGGGAGTATATGTCTCATTCTTTTCAGACTTTTCTTTAGCAAAAGGGGATTATTTCCCAGCGTTTTTGTCCATATACTCCTCAATAAAATGGAGTCGCTGAGCATAAGAATCGTTATCTCTTAGATGTTATCCGTATTTTGTTGATTCATTCTTCTCTCCCTTCTAGGTTATGGGTAGAAGCTTTATCCACTGCTGTCTATTTGATCAATCGTTTGCCTACTGCCACTCTAGATTATGATTATCCCTATTTTCGGTTATTTGGCATACCTCCTGAGTATCAATCATTTCATACTTTTGGGTATGTTTGTTTTGTTCATCTGCCACCTGTTGAGCGTCACAAGCTTGCTGCCCAATCTATCCCGTGTGACTTTATGGGATATAGTCCTACTGAGAAAGTATTTGTTTATTATGATGCTCATGCAAACAAATTTCGAGTCTTATAGAATTTGATTTTCTTTGAAAATCAATATTTCTTTCAATCCCAGGTTATTTATTGAAAAAAAGGTTACAAAATGTTCTCGACTGTAAGAGAATTATAATACATCGAAAAATTTCATCTTTTGGACAGCCGTTGTACTAAAGATAAACTCATTTCTTGGTGTAGGGGCAGAAATCACTATAGTTGGTACTAGCGAAGGATGGTATATCTCGACTATCGGGAGGTTAGAGGAAAACCGAGGATTTCCCCATATGTCCTACCATTTGCCATTAATTATTCTTTGATAAGAGTTTGTCCAGGAAAATACTCGCAAGTTTCCATTAGGCATTTGAATATAATTATCTACTATGATAGTGACTGTCAAACTTCAAAAGTTTTCAATCGTGGTTCCACTATAATGTGTCACCTATAAAAGAATTGTTGAACCTAAGGTTTCAAGTTTTGTGTAATTATATATTTACACATAGATTTTGATGATAACAAATGAATTCAAAGAATGAAGGAGTCTCAAGCTCCATTTGTCCACACAATGGAGTCAAGTACATCAAGGAACCAAGCATGAGCAAGAAGGAAACAAGTTCACATTAAAGTCATAGAGAAATGTTGTAAATCTCTTAAAATTCGAAATTAGGATTAAGGCTCAAAAATTAATATTTTATCATAAAGCATTAAAATACATTTTCCACATGTGCATGAATATTTTGAAAATTAAATTTGAAAATTTTGAAAGATAATTGATTGTCATCTTTCACATGTGCATGCATTACTCTATGACTTTAATGTGAACTTGTTTCCCTTCTTGCTCATGCTTGGTTCCTTGATGTGCTTGACTCCATTGTGTGGATAACTTGAGCTTGAGACTCCTTTATTCTATGAATTCATTTGTTATCATCAAAATCCATGTGTAAATATATAATTACACAAAACTTGAAACCTTAGGTTTAACAATCTCCCCCTTTTTGATGATGACAAATACTTGATAGAACCTGAAGCCTGTATTAATACTTAAGCTCCCCCTGAGAATGTGCGTTAGTTTTTCAAGCAAAAAAAAAAAAAAAAATAAATATAATTCCAAGCATATATAACAAGTTTAACAATTTAAACAATATTAATGTTCTAGTCTAAAACTTCTCCCCCTTTTGGCATCATTAAAAAGGATCGACAGCAAGTAAATAGACTGAAGAAAACGGTGCGTTAAAAAACACTGTAGATAGTTGAAAAAGAGAGCCGTCCGTGACCCGACAAGTCCTGCAAAGCCTCGAGGCCTAACTCTATGAATTTAGTGCGGTTGAAGATAGAAACAAATCGCCTGATGTTGTTGACAAACGAGATTGAAGGCTCCGAGTTTCTAAAAAAAATGTCTTTTTCACTGATCGGGAAAAAACACATTGCTCTTTGACTTGGATGATAGCTCGTCTTGTTCTTTATACTATCTCTATAAAAACAGTCTTAAAGTTCATCCAATCCGCATCAAGTTTTCTTCTTATCTCTATAACTCATCTGCATTCCTTCAACATTCTCGCTTTAAGTTTTCAATTCCTTTCTCAATGGCTCATTCTTCTACATCTCAACCTCCTGTCCTTTCTGCAGCTGCCATTGGTGCTATGTTGCAGCAAGAAAATAATAGTATGGCAAATAAGTCAGACTCCGATGCTATCTACGACTTGGTGAGTCTCGGGACTCGCTACTCATCCTCTATTGTTGCTTTTTCCCAGCGGGTTCAAGCAAAAAACCATGAGGTTGAAAAGCTTAAGGAACAAATTGTTGTACTTCAACGAATTGTTCAAGAGTCTCACACAAGGGAAGGAATCCTTCGGCAGAAGAATAAAAAGTTGAAATCTCTATTGGATTCTTCATTCCGCTTGCCAGTTCCCATGAATAGGGATGACATGATATTGTATGAAGAGAATGAGCGTCTCAAACATGAGGCTAAGAACCTCAAGTTTATGTAAAAGTATTTAAGAAAAATCTATCTATTTTTATGAACTTTGATCTGTCTTTTAAGAGATATTCATAATATGCATCATACCTATTTCTCTTCTAATCATAGATAATCTATCTTCTGGTAAAGGTTTTGTGAATATATCTGCTAACTGATCGTGTGTGTTTGTGAACTCTAGTACTATATCGCCTTTCTGCACATGATCTCGAAGAAAATGATATCTTATTTCAATATGCTTAGTTCTAGAATGTTGTATTGGGTTTTTTGAAAGATTTATAGCACTTGTATTATCACATTTGATTGGAATGTGATTATACATGAGTTTAAAATCTTCAAGTTGTTGCTTCATGTAAAGAACTTGAGCACAACAACTACCCGCAGCAACATATTCTGCCTCAGCAGTAGATAGTGCAACAGAATTTTGTTTTTTACTAAACCAGGAAACTAATGCATGACCTAAGAAGTGACATGCTCCACTAGTGCTTTTTCGATCTATTTTACAACCAGCATAATCTGCATCTGTGTAGCTGATTAGATCGAAAGATGTGTGTTTAGGGTACCATAACCCTAGGTTAATTGTACCACTAAGATATCTAAGAATGCGCTTAACTGCAATTAAATGAGATTCTTTTGGAGATGATTGAAAACGTGCACATAAACACACACTGAACATAATATCTGGTCTACTGGCTGTCAAATATAATAAGCTACCAATCATACCTCGATATACTTTCGAGTCAACTGTCTTACCGGATTCATCTTTATCAAGTTTAGTAGATGGGCTCATTGGTGTTCCAGTTTCCTTAGCACCTTCCATCCCAAACTTCTTCAGCAATTCCTTAATATATTTTGATTGATTGATGAATGTCCCACTTTTTACTTGCTTAATTTGCAATCCGAGAAAGAATGTAAGTTCTCCCATCATGCTCATTTCAAATTCATCCTGCATAGTCTTAGCAAAAACTTGACACATATTTTCATTAGTAGCACCGAATATTATATCATCAACATAAATCTGAACCAAAAGAATATCATCATTTTCGTATTTAATGAAAAGAGTTGTGTCGATTTTTCCTCTTGAAAAACCTTTTTTAATCAAGAAACCACTGAGTCTCTCGTACCACGCTCTAGGAGCTTGTTTGAGTCCATATAGTGCTTTTGTGAGTTTGAAAACATGATTTGGAGAAATATGATTTTCAAAACCTGGAGGTTGCTCAACATATACCTCTTCATTTATAAAACCATTTAAGAAAGCACTTTTAACATCCATTTGAAAAAGTTTGAAATCTTTATAACAAGCATATGCAAGTAGCATTCGAATAGCTTCTAATCTTGCGACTGGTGCATATGTCTCATCATAATCAATTCCTTCTTCTTGATTGTAACCTTGGGCTACAAGTCGAGCCTTATTTCTAGTAATGACTCCGGACTCATCTTTCTTGTTTCTAAAAACCCATTTTGTTCCAATAATAGTATGATTTTTGGGTTTAGGAACAAGTGTCCAAACATCATTTCTTTCAAATTGATTAAGCTCTTCTTGCATAGCTAGAATCCAAGATTCATCAAGAAGTGCTTCATCAATATTTTTAGGTTCAATCTGAGATAAAAAAGCAGTATGATTGCAAATATTTCTAAGAGATGATCGAGTGCTTACACCTTGTGAAGGTTCTCCCAGAATTTGTTCCACTGGATGATCTTTCACAAATTTCCACTGTTTGGTTGCATCTCGTATTAAATTTTGATGATCTTTCCTGATGTCTCCATGTTGGACTTCCTCTATTGTGTTCTCTTTGTTGAGATTGAGACTTTCTGTATTATTTATACCTCCTGTTTCTTCATCAATGGATTTCTTGGAGAGTAGAGAATTAGATTCATCAAATACTACATGCATAGATTCTTGTACAGTTAAAGTCTTTTTATTGAATACTCTATAAGCTTTACTATTTGTAGAATACCCGAGAAAAATACCTTCATCCGATTTTGCATCAAATTTGCCTAAATTATCCCTGTCATTCAAAATAAAACATTTGCATCCAAATACATGAAAGTAACCAATGTTGGGCTTTTTCTCATTCCAAAGCTCATAGGGGGTTTTATCTAATTTAGACCTTAACATAACTCTATTTATAACATAACATGCAGTACTTACCGCTTCGGCCCAAAAATAACTAGGCAAGTTGTTCTCATTAAGCATTGTTCTTGCCATCTCTTGAAGAGATCTATTTTTCCTCTCTACTACCCCATTTTGTTGAGGAGTTCGAGGAGCAGAAAAATTATGCACAAAACCATTTTCATCACAAAATGTTTCAATATTTTTATTAACAAACTCTTTTCCCCTATCACTTCGGATACTTGAAATAGTATAGCCCTTTTCATTTTGAATTCTCTTGCATAACTTGGTAAAAGCATTATGTGCCTCATCTTTATGAGCAAGAAAGATGACCCAAGTATATCTAGAGAAATCATCAACAATAACAAAAGCATAATATTTTCCTCCTAGACTTGCAACTCTATTTGGTCCAAAAAGATCCATGTGTATCAGTTGCAGTGGTCTAGTAGTGGAAATATATTTCTTGGTTTTAAAAGAAGTTTTTGTTTGTTTACCAAATTGGCATGCATCACAAATTTTGTCTTTAAGAAAATTTGCCTTTGGTAAACCTCTCACAAGATCATTTTTTGAAAGTTTGGAAATAAGTTCCATGTTGGCATGACCTAGTCTTCTATGCCATAACCAATTAGTTTCATTTTGTACTGAAAAACAAATAGCATCTTGTGAGGTAATTTCTTCAAAATCGATTGTATAAACATTATTACTTCTAAAGGCAGTAAAACAAATGTTATAATCATGATCATTCAAAATAATGCACTTATCCATTTTGAAAGTAACTGTAAATCCTTTATCACATAATTGACTTATACTCAAAAGATTATGTTTTAGACCTTCAACAAGTAGAACATCTTCAATTATGAGAGAAGATTTATTACCAATTTTACCTATTCCCACGATCTTCCCTTTCGAGTTGTCTCCAAATGTCACGTGTCCTTCTTCTTTAGATCTAAGATCAAAGAACTTAGTCTTGTCTCCCGTCATGTGTCTTGAACATCCACTATCTAAAAACCATTTGTTTTTGCTTGTAGAGGACTTCATGCATACCTATAAAAACAATTAAAATGATTTTTCTTGGTACCCAAGTTCTTTGGGTCCTTTATTTATTAGTATTAGAAGAAACAAGATTTTTAGGTACCCATATGGCCCTAATAGTCATTGTATGTTTTCTTCTAATAGGACAAGTATGATAATTATGACCATTTCTATTACAAAAATTACAAATAGCATGTGACATATATGAAAATCTTGAATGATTATAATAGTATCCTTTTTTGACAAACTTATTATGAAAAGAATTTTGAATATTAGACTTTGATGTAGAAGGATTATCAAAGAAGTTTTTATAAGGTTTGAACTTTTGTTTTGGCATATATCCCAAGCCTGCCTTGTCAAAAACACATCTTTGACTACCAAGAAGTTTTTCAAAATTTCTTTTTCCATTCGTAAAGTTTTCAACAATATTTTCTAAATCAGTTTTCTTTTTCTTCAACTCAAGATTTTCGTCTTTCAAAACAATATTTTCTTTTCTTAAAATATCAATTTCGTTTGTTAAAGAAGAATTTTTCTTTTTCAAAGCAGTATATTTGATACCCAATTTTTCAAATTCTTCATATACCTCTTCTAAAACATTTTGCAATTCTTCATATGAAGGATTTTCAATATTATCAAAATTTGTTACCTCAATATCATCTTTAGCCATAAGACAGAGATTTGCTGATTCTTCATTGCTTGCTTCACTATCTGAGCTACTTGAATCATCATCCCATGTAGCTTTCATTGCTTTCTTGCCTTTGTTTCGATCTTTCTTTAGCAGGGGACAATCTGGCTTGATATGACCAGGCTTATTGCATTTATAACAAATTAAAGTATCATTTTTACCTGAATCTTTCTTGGAAAACTTTTTGAATGATTTCCTCGGAGGAGTTTTATTTTTCTTTAAGAATCTCTGAATTCTTCTTGTTATCATCGCAACTTCTTCATCTTTATCGTCATTTTCCTCATCTTCATCACTTTCACTTTCATGAGGAACAGCTTTAAGTGCCAAGCTCTTCTTTGGCTTTCCTTCTTCTTCTCCTCTTTTCAATGTGTACTCATGGGTGATAAGTGACCCGATGAGTTCATTCACTTCGAGCTTCTTGAGGTCTCTAGCTTCAAGAATCGCTGTCACTTTTGATTCCCAACGTTTTGGTAGAGAGTTGAGAATTTTTCTTACCATTTCCACTTTGGAATAAACTTTACCAAGAGCTGTCAAACTGTTTATGATGTTAGTAAAACGAGTGTGCATGCTAGAAATAGATTCATCATCATTCATCTTAAACATTTCATATTCATGAGTAAGAATATAAATTTTTGATTCCTTAACTTGAGAAGTTCCTTCATAAGTAACTTCCAAGTTATCCCAAATTTCTTTTGCCGTAGCACAAGTCATTACTCTATTAAACTCATTACCATTGAGAGCATTATATAATAAATTCATAGCAGTTAAATTCAAAGTATAAAGTCTATCGTCTTCACGATCAAACTCTTCTTCTTCCTTTTTGACCTTTACTCCACCAACCACTTTTGTTGGAATATAAGGTCCATTTACAATGCATTTCCAGATCTCTCGACCTTGAGCCTGAAGGAATATTCTCATTCTAACTTTCCAGAATGAATAATTGTCTCCACAAAAGAGTGGAGGCCGACTGCTAGATTGACCTTCACCAAATGAAGCTGCAATGTTAGCCATAAGATCTTAACTCAAAAGATAGTTAATCTTATAACAGAGCTTTAGCTCTGATACCAATTGTTGCCCAGATGACTAACACAAGAGGGGGGGTGAATTGAGTTGTTTTTAAAAAAAATAACAATTATAAATCAAATATACAATATCAAATATAAACAAAATACGAAATAGCAATAAATATAAAGAGTAAGGGTAAGAGAGAATCAAACTCAGTATGTTAACGAGGTTCGGCCCCACTGCCTACGTCCTCGCCTCAAGCTACCCCTTGAGGATCCCCGAATTCACTATTCAACCTCCTTCAGGTGGAGGTAAAAACCTATTACACCTTTGAACAACACCGCTACAAAGGATCCGTGTAGAACACCCTCTACACTTGCAATCACCTTACACGTGGTGATTCAACGATTCCCTGTGTAGAACACTTTCTACACGCACAAGGGTTGTACACACCCTTTTACTGATACAAGAATTGATAGTGGGTAGAATATCAGAAAACACTCCTCAATGAGTGAAATAAGAACAATACAGCACAACCTATATCTCTCAAAATGAAAAAGGATTAAGGCTCAATGCTTAGAGAAGAGAGAATGAAAGCTTTGAATGAGAGTTGTATGCTCTTGGTGTTGTGAATGTGAAGCTCTCAAATGATCTATTTATAGGCATATGAGACTTCATATTCAAATTTAAAAAGATTCACATGTCAAAGACATCATCATTCATTTTTCAAAAATTTCAAACCTAATCTTTTTACTTTTTGCATGTGACAAAATGAGCACACTTTACTTTTCAAAAAATTCAAACCTAATCTTTTACTTTTTGCATATGACAAAAGGAGCACACTTTACTTTTCAAAATTTTCAAACAAAGGCATCTTCCTTTTGCATAAGTCAAGAAAAGCATCAATCACTTTTGAAAATATTCAAATAAAACATGCACATGTGAAAGATGACAATCAATCATCTTTAATATTTTCAAAGTTCAACCCTTTAATCATGGCATGCACATGTGAAAGATGACAATCAATTATCTTTCAAAATTTTCAAATTTAATTTTCAAAATATTCATGCACATGTGGAAAATGTATTTTAATGCTTTATGATAAAATATTAATTTTTGAGCCTTAATCCTAATTTCGAATTTTGAAGAGATTTACAACATTACTCTATGACTTTAATGTGAACTTGTTCCCTTCTTGCTCATGCTTGGTTCCTTGATGTGCTTGACTCCATTGTGTGGACAACTTGAGCTTGAGACTCCTTCATTCTTTGAATTCATTTGTTATCATCAAAATCCATGTGTAAATATATAATTACACAAAACTTGAAACCTTAGATTCAACAATCTCCCCCTTTTTGATGATGACAAATACTTGATAGAACCTGAAGCCTGTATTAATACTTAAGCTCCTCCTGAGAATGTGCGTTAGTTTTTCAAGCAAAAATATAAATATAATTCCAAGCATATATAACAAGTTTAGCAATTTAAACAATGTTAATGTTCTAGTCTAAAAAGAATGAAGGGTAAGTGTTGAGTTCAACAACTCAGTAAGTGGAAGATCCAGTGTCAGTAGTGTGAACAAATGATCAGATTACACTGACTAGATTTTAGTTCACAAATAACATTCATTTGATCACAATAGACATGCAACAATGAACATATAGACATTTAATATGGACAACATTTATCAACAAACTCATTTTTCATCTTTATTTTAACTTATCCCAAATTTTCACATTTATCATTGTTCACTATTCACGACATCCTGTAACCTACATGCATGGTTTCCCCAAAGTAAGTTCTGTGCGCTTTACTCCTCTTCATTATCTAAGATTTTCCTCTCATATGACTTGGTAGTCTCCTGCTATGGGGTATGCATCCCCCCAAGACTACATCTACTATCGGATGTATTGCATTGTCCTACAATTGGATCTGATACCAATCTCAAAACTGTAATATATTTAGTTGAATTCTTTAATTATAAAAATTAACCAACATTATCTTCATAATTCTATTAACTTGTTATAGGGACATGCTTAAAACAATATCATTTGTGTGAGCATGTGCAACTTAATGAGTGATGGAAAAAAGATACAAGTTTGCTAATTTTAATCATTTTCAATGAATTGAATAAATAGTAGACAAATGCCAAATGACAAGTAATTATTAATTTAACATCAAATAAACAAACACTACTTAAACAATTAGTTGTGAATGCAAAACAAAAATCGAGATCCATAATATAATAACTAATAATGAACAAATAATCCACAAGTTTGTTTATAGGATTAGCACAATTCTCACTTATATTGATCAAATAAATTTTAACACTGTTGAAGTATGTTGTACTTTTATTACACCCGTCTTCTTTTTTCTCCTTTCTTTTTCTCTCTTCTTCTTACACTTTTCATTTTTCACTATTCCTCTACTGCACACACCTATTCTTTCTTTTCCTCAACCTCTTTACTCTCTCATTTTTCACTACTCACAAGTCACCCAATGGTTCTCCTTATTCATAGCGCTAGGCACCTTATTGCTTAAGTAAGAAGTGGAGCATTGGCATTGGCTTAGCTAAATACCAAAAAAGAAAAAAATATGGCTCATTTTTTGTTAAATATGCTCCATTGGATTAGCTAAAGCTACCCAGGTGAGACTAAGAGTTACAGTAAATCAAAAGCAAAATTCGACTTGGTGAGCCACTGTTTACCAACCACAGATGTATTTTATTGCAAAATAACCATCCCAATGGCAAGAACCTTTTTCCCTCTTGAATGGCAATGACAATATTCTTTCTCTCTCTCATTTTTCTTCATTCTCTTCTTTTCTCTCATTTTCTCTCCTTTCTCTCGTAGAGCTTGGCCGGACACTTCCTTTCTGTCTCCATTTTTTCTATTTCATTGCTTGTTTTCTTCCCTATTTGGCAATTCCATCTCTCTTGACTTGGCTCAAGAACCAAACAGTAACTAGGACAATCGGTCTGGACTGAGAATCAACATTGAAGGTGTCCCTAAGACGCTGGGAGAGGATTTTTTATTTTTGCCCTAAAGTGTCTCTCTAAGGCTCTCTATTTCGATTTCGATATATGCAAGGGTAAAAATTTCTTCATTTCTATTTTATCTTACTTCATTGTGTGTTATTTTTGCCCTCGTTGGTTGTGATTTTGCTGATTTTAGTGGTTATCCAGTGATTGTGCCGTACGTTTATTATATGGATTTTAGATTTTAAGTTTTATTAAAGTGATTGCCCAGTGATTGTGTTGTAGATTTTAGTGTGATTTACATCTGGGTGGTGCCATGTTTATTGATTTGTTGTTCATGACATTGTACGTACTAAGGTTTAGTAGTTTGTCCAATTATGGCTTGTGTTGGGACAGTGATTCTAACAATCACCATATTTTGCATTGTGGTTTGATTTGTGCTAGTTTGTTGGAATAAAATTATTAGAGAAAATTGGTTATAAAAAAATTATTGGAGTAAACGATCTTTTGCTTTAGGTACTTTGTGTGAACACCAAATACAAATATGTCGTTATGGTGAAGACTGAAGAGTTGTTGGCTCATTGTTGAACGGAAAAGATGAGTTATATTATATATTCATATCTTAAATGTAGACATTCAAGAGTGAAGATGAAAATACCAACCTTGTTTGTTGTCTAGAAATGGGCATTTTTCTGTTTGCTGACTTGAAGAAAAATATTAAAAACATATCCCATTTGATTTTCCTGTGTGAAGATATGTGTGTAAATATGTGTGAACTCATGTGTGAAGATACGTAAAGAAATTGTGCGAGAGGAGAAATAAAGGCCTTGGTAGAGTAATAAAGCAATCTATAGGTTTAACATGTTTTATCTTTTTGTTTCTTGTGTTTTTAATTTCTTTGTTTGGATGTTTGGTTAGACATTTTTTCAAGGATTAATAGAGTGCATTAACTGTACCTATATTACTATTATATATTAGTGCTTTTCCTGCCCCTCTTTTCTTGGAATACTGTATATTAGTTTTTTAAGAGATCATGACCATTTTTTTTACTGGCACATTTTCCTTTTTCTTGTACCTATATACATATTATACATTAGTGATTATCCTGGAAATACTAAAACAATAATTATGGCCATACCATTCTTTGAAATTAATTAGTCGTGTTCTTGAGATCAAAACTTGAACCTTTGGAGATTCTTGATTGGGCAAAATGATGATCGCTTACCTATCAGAAGTTTAGAAGTTTATATCAGTTAATTTTAGTGAACAAAAGCACACACGCACACAAAAAAAAAAAAAAAAAGACAACCATTAATTGTTTAAAAGGAAACTAAAACAGAACTAGATTTGCATAAAATCTTGGGAATGTTGTTTGCATAATTGATTAAAGTGGAGTAATCTTATCTCATTTAAAAGTTTTAAACCAAACTATAATCTGTGTGTTTGCATCTTGGTGTTCTACAAGTTCTATCTCCAATTGCTTTTTAGTTCTACGTCTCAATTTTTGTGAGTACATTAACCAACATTTGCCTATAACTCATACATTCTACTGCTCCTCATTGCTCATGATTCTAGTTGGAAATTTTTATTACTTGTGTATATGCTGAACAGTTTTATACATTGCTCATTAGGTGGTATTCAAATTGTCTGACTCCTTAACAATTACAATTTCTTTAAGGATGGACACATCATTCGATGAGGATTTATTCTTCACCACTCTCATAAAAAGTGGAGGAGAAGGTTGTAATAGCACCCCAATGTACACGCAAAATTCTAATGTTGTGGTCCAAGCAGCACCCCTTGACAGTGAAAAGATGCCACCCACTAAAAAAGTTCAAAGAGATACATCTTTCACTATAGAGGAGGACAATCTTCTTGTCTCCGCTTAGCTCAACATTAACATTGATGCTATATAGGATACTGATAAAAAATCTACTCAAATGTGGGATAGAATTTTTTATTTTTATCATGAGTATAGAAAAACTAAACATTGTGAACCGTTTTGTGGTGTCATTGATGAGTTGCTAGTCCTTGATCAAAAAATACATAAATAAGTTTTGTACATCTGTAACACAGGTAGAATGATTGCATCCGAGTGGTGCAACGGAGTAAGATAAGTATATATTATTTTCATTTAATTATGCATTTGTGTAGGACTGATTTATTAACTAATAATATTATTCACCTTTATAGAATGAGAAGACAAAACTTATGTACAAATAGATGGAGAACGAGAACTTCACAATGGAGTGTTGGTATCTGTTGAGACACCAACCCAAATGGTAGCAACACATGATGACATTGAATATGAGGAGAAGGCCACATGATAAACATCCAACCATTAACCACTCAAGTCAAGTTGCCAACAAGACTGTGGAGGAGAACATGAAGGTTCTTGGTGAGAGACCACCAGGCAAAAATGCTGAGAAAAAAATGGAGAGGAAGCAGAAGTTTCAAGAATCTAATGATATTAAGTTCAATATGGCTTTAGCTCGAATGACTGAAGATAGACATATGTGCATGGTAGAGAGGAGAGCAGCGGTGATGAAGGCAGATCGCGATAGAAATCAACAACTAGAACTTAAGAAGAAAAAGTTTGAGCCTAAGATTATGAGATTGGATCTAGCTGGCATGAATGCCATGCAGCAAGACTATTTCCTTAATCTTCAGAGGGAAATTTATAAGGCATCGAAGAATAATTATGGAGCTACATCTACATATCCATTCACACCTCATGGAGATTTGTAATTGTTGGGCAAATTTGTAAAATTCTAATTTTAGTGGCTACCCAACCACATGTTATGGAAAATGGATGTTATGGAAAATGAAAAATGGAGAAACACGTGGTTGGCTAGCAACTATGATTTTGATTTCTTATTGAATATTGCTTGATTGGTAAATTTTCAAACTTTCGCAATTAAAAATGGATGTTATTCTTTTGTGGGCAAGGTTGTTAATTTTGCGAATTGTAGAAATGGATGTTATTCTTTTGTGGGTAGGCCTAGTGGGTTGGATTTAATTTCCAACATGTTTTGTATTTGGATTGCGGGTTGGTTTGTGTATGGTCTAGTTGCATGTACCAAACTTCTGATTTTTTGTTCAATTTTGTACCCTTTTCTTTTACAATAACATAGTAACTCAAAATGTTTATGACTTGGAATGTTCGAATTTTTTCAAAAAATTGTAGTAACTACACGATAATTAGTTCAGAAAAATTGTTGGACAAGATTTTCATAGGACAATGAAAGTTTTTCAATAGATTATAAATAAGATAAATTAATGTTCATTTTAACAATAACTGGAAAATCTTAAATAATAGAAGTAATACAAAAAATCATGTTTGTTGGATAATTAGTTTGAGAAATAGATAGTTAGGAAACAATAATTTAAGTAAAAATTAAATTATTAATTCACATATGATTAGTATAGTTGCAAAATATGACAAACAAATTATTAAAAAAATAATATTTTATTATTATTTGACTGATGGATAGATAATTCAATAGGATGTTATATCTTAAATGATAAAGGCTTTAGGCCAAATACATAGTTTTAGACAAATTTTGTCTGTGGCTTTGGCTAGACCATTGCCAATGATCTAAAGTTAGTTAAGTAGGGTTTATCTATTGTCAGCCTACTACCTAGTTCTAGCACCCTAGGTTTAGGGCTGGCAGTATTTTGGCCGCCCACCTTTTTTGTTACTCTTTCTAGACACTCTCCCACTGCACATGCTCCATCCTTGTTCTTTGGATCCCAAGATACCTCCAACTCATCTCAACTCATTTCATCTAATTATTATAACTTTTTTCAAATTTCAACACAAAATATAATAAACAATTCAACTTTTTCAAATCTCAAAATAATAATAATATTAAAAAATAATATTCTCACAATATTTTACTTAACTTTCAACTTTCATCTCAATTCAACTCAACTCAATTCAACATCCAAACTCAACCTATGGAATCCTTCTAAGCGTGCACAAATGTATAAAAGTAAATTACACACTAACGTATCCCAAATTATTTTAGTTTCCGAACAAGCCTGCTTTGCATTTCTAAGCCTTTCCCTAGGCAAGCTCTCGACATGGCATTTTTCATATATATATATATAATGAGATACATAAAAGTAGAATATAAATAAGAATCTAAATTCGAACAATTAAAAATTATAGAGTAAACCGAATATATTATTACATATCTATTTATGTTATTTTTTTCAAAATAATATTTAAGGTATAGGTTTATATTCAAAACAATTGGCACTTATTTTGTAAAGAATTCTTCTACTTAGCAGCTCTACATCACACATTTGTTAAAAAAATAAATAAATAAAAGTAGATATCTAGTATACGACTACTTAATAGAATTTTTCTTTCATAATTGTATTTGTTAAGTTAGTGATTAATTTCTAAATAAATAAATTTTACGTGGTTCAACAACTCAAGATTTTAATTTTGAGTCCGGCTAGGATCGAGGAATTCTACCGTGTAAAATGTATTTTTTTATTTTTTATATCGCTATAAACATTTTAAAAATAAATAATTCACAAACACATTTAAAAATATTTTCTTAATAATTGAGTTAAAAAATAAAAAGGGAATGGTGGTTTTTTTGGGCATCTCTCTAGTTTTTGTGGAGTCCGTTACGAGATTTTCTCCCTAGTAATTGTCAGTATTGCTATCACATTTGAATGAAAAAGGTTTGGAAAATACTATTCTTACAGCTGGTTTTTACCGCTGTAATTTTTTTATGTTTTTATTATTAATTTTTTACTTAATGGTTAAATAAGTATTTTTAAATAATATTATGAATTTTTGTTATTTTTTAAAAATATTTAAATGTATTAAATATATATATATATATATATATATATATATATATATATATATATATATNAAATTCTAAACTACGAGCAGGAACCTCCAGCGGTGAGTAACACCGCCCAAAAGTTTTGGGCGTTGAATTTAACCGGTTCAAAAGCATAAAATTTAAAACTTGCGTCTTAAATAAAAAGTAAAAACAAAATCACATGTACATAATTTCTTTAATTTATCTAGGTTGTTGTTTCTAGTTTCAAGAAAAAAATAAAAAATGGCTTCATTTTCTTTTTGACCTGAACCTCTACCCATTTCTTAGGAAGTTCTTAGCTAGCCTAAGTACGGCATGAGAAGACAAGTGAGAAGAAGGGGTGGGTAGATCAGGCGTCAAATCATGAGTCATTGCTGCAACTTTTCTTATCACGAAAAGCATACTCGATCCCCATGCGCACATGTGTTGTAGCAACAGTAGTACTGAATTCATGGTGCCGGTGAACTCAGGCAACAAACAGGATGTGACTTATGTTGTGAATAATAATAATAATAAAATATATAAAATTTAATAATAAAATATTATATAATAATAATAAATTAATAAATAATAATAAAATAAAATAATTGAGATATTCTCGACACGCAGAGCCTTTACCAGCTAATATTAACTTGATAGAATAGATAGATTTCCGTAGCTTGTCTAATCAATCTTTCAGATCACAACGATGGATATATCTCATCTCCTTTGTCTCATCTACGCCTTTCTTGCATCCACCCAACAAACAGACAGGAGAGGCCACTCATTGTAGATTGTCAAACAGAAATTAAATCATGGCAATCGTGTACATATTTTGATCACTCAAAATATTTACCCCTTGATTCATTAGTTGGCTCATAAATTAATTAATTTGCCTTCCAACTCAGTGCTGTTCGGTGCATTCACAGTCCCGTTCTCTCTCATGTAAAAGAGATGAAGAGTGCCATATGTCATGAAGTATCATAAAATGTTTGATTTTCTTGTCTCTATATTATTTAGTTCTAGATTCGTAGCTGACGCTCCAACAAGTATAAAAGACCATGAAGAGTATTTTTAATGGTTTTTTATTTTATTTTATTTTTTCTAGTTTACATAATAACTTTTATCTATTTTTGTATATTATTTAAATATTTCATTTCTATCAATAAATAAAAAATATCCATATTTTTTTATATTTGCAATTTATTTTTATATACAATGTAAAATAATTCAATCCTATACACGTAAAACAAAAATACATATCCAAATAAAAACTAAAAATAAAATCAAAATATGAAAAAATTCGTTTAAAAATATTTCCAAGATATATTTTAGAAGAAAATGAAATATATGTGTTTTAAATGATGAAAAATATATAAAAAGAATTTGCTTACATGGTAAAAATCGAAATAAAAGAAAACGAGAGAGTAAATAAAATATAATAATAAAAATAATTACAGGATGAACAGTACTACTCCTTTTAGATGATCGGATAGAATCCCTTTTTAGAATAAATTTTGAAATAATTTCTATTTTTTATATAATACAAAAGTCATTGAAAGTGCTAAGTAAAAAATTGCAAAGAGAGCATGCAAGATCTGAACTTAAAGCAAAACGTCTACTGTACATTGCCATGCATATATGCCTGGTCATTAATTAATAAAAGCCTTGTATATATAATATGCATCATAGGGTTTAGTCAACGAAAGAACGCATGTTGATAAAAATGTAATGGGGCCAATATGCTTGGTAGATCAGGATCAGGACTTTAATTTGCATGTTTCATGCACTTCTTTGGCACAACGTATCGGTATCTTTCTTTTTAATAAATTAAATATTTTTTAAAGTTTTTATTCAAAATTGAGACTTTAAATAAATGAGAGATAAATACATAAAGAATCTTGCGTGATGCCATCTCTTATTCAACCATTCCGAAACGTCCCGACCCTATTATTTAAGTTATCGTATGATTAAGGTTTGATAAAGCAACCCTATATGTATATAATGCTATGTACCAAGCCTAGCCTCCATTGCTCATTCATGCATGGTCTGATCAATTTGTGCTTTAGGTTGCATTTAAATATTGAGTTGAGTTGAGATGAAAGTTAAAAGTTGAATAAAATATTATTAAAATATTATTTTTTAATATTGTTATTATTTTAAAATTTTTAAAAATTGAATTATTTATTTTATTTTGTATTAGAATTTGATAAAATTATAATAATTAAATGAGATGAGTTGAGATGAATTTAAAAACTAAGTTGACTATAGTACTCTTGTTTTTGTTCCCAAAAGTCAGAATATTGGGGATCACGATATTCATACTTACCGTAAAGAAAACAAGCAGTTGGCTGTAAAGCTCAATATATATGGGAGACAACTTCTCAAGTTGCCCAATCTGTCAGACATGTCTTTCTTCAACTCAATCAGTACTTCGACATTCTCATCGCCTCAGCCAGTCTTATATATGGAAAGAGAAATGCCTTTTACAGTCAGGATGGGGAGACACCGCGTAGTCGGCTCCGACGTGGCATAAGTTTTAATTAAACGGTGCGTTTCGACTTTCGGTAGCCCATCACGAGAAACAATTGAGGTTAGTGCTTTTCATTTCATTCTTCTCCCTCATTTTCACTAGGATCACCATCCCCCATCTCCCCTCCTCTTCGATTGCAAAATTTCATCCCCTTCTCCCCACAAAATACAATGGAAGCTTCGATTCTCCCATCTTCTAGAATCATTTGGTTGTGATTTCTAAGAGAAATATTTCTCCCATTTGATTTCCAGATCTCCTTTCGTCGTTCTCTTCATTTTCCATCTTCAACTGTTGGGGTCCTTCGTGTTCCTTTGTTTTTTATCTTCAAGATCGCATCCTTCGTGTTCCTTCTTGTTTTCGTTCATTTCCCCTTTTTTTCGAAAACCCTAACCCTAAAATTTCCTTAGCATCTGCATTTTGAAAACCCTAACCCTAAAATTTCCCCTTTTCCGAAAACCCTAACCCTAACCTAAAATTTCCTCTTTCTCTTCATTTTGAAAACCCGTCCCTAAAATTTTCCTTTTTTTCCGAAAACCCTAATCCTAAAATTTTCCATTTCTCTACGTATCCCTAACCATAATTAAACAACATGGTCTTATTCTCGGGATGACTGACTGAAAAGCTTAAAGCATGGTAAGCTCTCTAACCCGTTTATTTGATAAACTAATTATTTCTACAATAATATGGTAAGTTCTCTAATATTTGACATCTGATGATTTGTTATTGCATTTGTAGGTTTGATTGAGTGTGCAAGAACCCTGACGTAAATCAGTTCTGTCTGGTTTGGATTGCTACATTATTGTGTTTTAATTTAAGTAAATCAGTTCTATTTTTTGTTTTGTATTGTTACATTATTGTATTTTAATTTAAGTAAATCAGTTTTGTTATTTTGTTTGGATTGCTACGTTATTGTGTTTCAATTTAAGTAAACCAGTTCTATTATTTTGTTTGGATTGCTACGTTATTGTGTTTCAATTTAAGTAATGTATTTTAACTTAAGTAAATCTATTCTTTTTTTTGGTTTGGATTGTTACATGATTGTGTTTTAATTTAAGTAAATCAGTTTAATTTAATTAAATGAGTTCTGTTTTTTTATTTACATTTCTACATTATTGTGTATTAATTTAATGATGCATCTAATGGTAGCTTGGTCAAACTAGTTGATGGTGGCTATTGTTACTCCATGCTATTTATATTGAAGAAAAGTGGTTCTGTTTTCTGGTTTGGAAGATGTACATTATTGTTACTCCATGCTGTTAGAATTGAAGTAAATGGATATTGTTTTTGGTTTGGAAGATGTACATTATTGTGTAGAATTTAATGAAGCATCTAATTTTCTCTTTGCCTTATTGGTTTATGTTAGTTATTATTACTCCATGCTGTTAGAATTGAAGTAAATCAAATCTGTTTTTGGTTTGGAAGATGTACATTATTGTGTAGAATTTAATGAAGCATCTAATTTTCTCTTTGCCTTATTGGTTTATGTTAGTTATTATTACTCCATGCTGTTAGAATTGAAGTAAATCAAATCTGTTTTTGGTTTGGAAGATGTACATTATTGTGTAGAATTTAATGAAGCATCTAATTTTCTCTTTGCCTTATTGGTTTATGTTAGTTATTATTACTCCATGCTGTTAGAATTGAAGTAAATCAAATCTGTTTTTGGTTTGGAAGATGTACATTATTGTGTAGAATTTAATGAAGCATCTAATTTTCTCTTTGCCTTATTGGTTTATGTTAGTTATTATTACTCCATGCTGTTAGAATTGAAGTAAATCAAATCTGTTTTTGGTTTGGAAGATGTACATTATTGTGTAGAATTTAATGAAGCATCTAATTTTCTCTTTGCCTTATTGGTTTATGTTAGTTATTGTTACTCCATACTGTTAGAATTGAAGTAAATCAAATCTGTTTTTGGTTTGGAAGATGTACATTATTGTGTAGAATTTAATGAAGCATCTAATTTTCTCTTTGCCTTATTGGTTGATATTAGTTATTGTTACTACATGTTGTTAGAATTGAAGAAAATGAATTCTGTTTTTTGGTTTGGAAGAGGTACATTATTGTGTAGAAGTTAATGAAGCATCTAATTTTCTCTTTGCCGAGTTTGGTTGATGTTAGCTATTGTAAAATGTTTTTATTTTTTTTCTACTGTTTAGATTATTGTATTGTGAATTTGGTTTTGGTTAGAATGTCATCATCATCAATGTATTCTGCATCTGTTGAAAATTGTACTTTGAGTACACCAGTGTGCTTCTGTGAGCTTGAAGCCACACTAAAATACTCAAATACTAGAAGAAATCATGGCCGAGCCTTCTTAAGATGTTGAAAGTGCAACACTAAGGTAATTACAGCATTCATCTTAAACATTTGCATTACGTTTTTAGTCCTACTCAATATTCTTGCATATCTAATCTTTTCCTTTAAAATGGTTAGAGACTACCGTACTGCAAATATTTCAAGTAGGCAGATAGTCAAGACATAGAACAAGACCTTTTGAAAAGGAAAAATGAATTGATAAGGAAGGAGGCAGACCTGGTCAGGATGCTCGAGGATATTGAGAAAAGGGAGATTCAGCTCCGAAAGAAAGCGGATGAGATCGAGAAGAATGAGATTTTGCTAGCTAGCATAAATGAGGAGATTATGAAAAAAGAGTGGATGCTTCTTCGGCAAGAAGTTGAAATCAGGCGCTCTCGCACACTATTCCGGTTGTTTTGGGCTTTATTCATTATTTTGATTTGTTACATACTAGTATCTAAGTGATGTTGGATTGTATCCAAAGTGTTGCAAAAAATTTGTAACTTAATACTGTTAACTAAGTCAGAAGTAATGTTAAGTGATGGTGGAAATACTGTAACTACATGTTAGTCATTTTGCAATGGATATTGGTGTAATTGTATCACAGGAGGTTGAACCTATGTAGTGAGGAATGTATTTGCTTTTGAACTCTTCTTGGAATTGTAAAAGGTTGAATAATTCTAGATGTCTGATTGTTAATACAATAGTTGATGTACATTATTGTGTTTTTATTGTGATTTCATTGGAATATCAATGCTTGATGTTCTGGGTTTGCAAACTTAAGTTCAATACGTATACATGATGAACAAAATAGATCCTGATGTTCTAGGTTTACATGGTTAAGTTCAATACCTATGTGAGGGGAAACATGATGAACAAAACAGATTATGCATCCTGAAACTTGATGTTCAGGTAACAAAGTTATGTATTCCTTGTTGGATAAAATGATTTTTCAGGTAAGATCATTCTAATACAGAAACTTGATGTTCAGGTAACACATTTTCCATACCGAGCACCTGTTTCCTCACTAGAATAAAATGTTATATGACAACTTCTACCACTCACTTTCAACAACTAGTTTCAATGAAAAATAAAATATAACATCACTTCAATACTTCATATAACCCACTACGTCCAAATCACTTAAATTCTTTTACACAAGTTCATATAATACACCACAAGCACGTAAAACTCTTGCCAAGCTTCCCGTTCACATAAAAATACTTTATGTGACACCACTGTTTGTCATACACATAAAAATACCACATAAGCAAGTCTGATCTTAACAATAAATCACAACCAATACAAAAGCAGCATGATCTAAAGCTGCTTCTCCATCAGAAGAACACAACCAAGTCACAAGCTGCTACTTCTCCATCAAAGTTTTTCAAAATCTGCAACTTTAGCAACATGATCTGAAAATGTTGTTTCTCCATTAACCGAACACAAGCACTCCAACAAATAATTTGCATCCAGCTACTGATTCTCTTCCTCCGGCTGTAATCCATCCAACCTAAGTTGCATCTGTAATGAATATAACTCAATTTTCAAGTTATGTTGATAAATTAAGGAAAATTTACAAAAATATTTTATTACACTTTCTTGAGTCCACATGAATGCTTCTCGTAGTTGCGTTCTACTAATGTCAACAGTTGAGCTGTCTAGAATAGTCTAGTGATAAATTACAAAAATAACCCCATAAGTAGCAATTCATATATAAGTATTCAGTATATAACAATGACAAATTATACTTCTTCCTGCACGTTTCCAACAGTGGGTTTATCTATATCTGATGGGTCAAATAAATTCCTTCATGTGTCTCGGATCGGTGCATCTCCTCCATCTCTCTAATAATCACGTAAGAAACAAAACGTGTATGAATAAATTTTTTTTTAAAAGGAAAAAAAATTAGCAATGACAATAATCAATTTAATTGAAGCAAAATGAATACTTTATAAATGGTGCACCTATTTACGTTTGCCTTTTACAGGTGGTTTTGCTTCTTTGCTTTAACCTTCAGCACTCGTTTCTCCATCGTGGAAGCTCTCCTCAGAGATGGAGGCCTACCTTTCCCTCTCACAACCAATGCACTGAGTACCAGCTTTGAACTACCAACTGTAGTTAGCTCCAATGTCGGTTCCAATGTCGGACAACCAACATTGGAGCCTATTCGGGTCATAGATGGTGCTTGTTGGTTATGACGATATAAGTCAATCATCCCATATAACTTTCCCTCTGCATCCTCAGTGTGCTCATTGGAACCCACTGCATAAGTTATCATCTGATAACAAATATTCAATAGACGTGAATATCTATTAGCATCTGGATGGTGATCCCCTACGTCATTGGTACTGCGGATTAAAGT
This sequence comes from Carya cathayensis, assembly GCA_011037825.1. Classification (NCBI taxonomy): domain Eukaryota; kingdom Viridiplantae; phylum Streptophyta; class Magnoliopsida; order Fagales; family Juglandaceae; genus Carya; species Carya cathayensis. The sequence goes on from QGSO01000156.1 coordinate 2,100,221, forward strand.
GTATCTCCTTTTGATATCTTTTCTCCAACGATCTAAAATGTACTTAGTTGGCAATGATTTTATTTGGTTACATTTGAATATAGCCAAAATATGCCTACACAATATCCCCTTCATCTGAAATAACCTGAATGAACACTTTCCATCACAATCTTCCTCATTAAATTCCGCAGAATATGTAACCAACTTACTGAACTCTTCAACATGAACTTCATCATCGACCATATAAGTTTTTATTCCACCATCCCTTTTAAGTATAGATGGATCCATATTGAGCACACCCATGACTTGCTGCTGAACTTCCCTAAATTTAGCGTTCGTGTACAGCTCTTGAAATCTTTTTTCAATTGGAAATCTAGATATGCAGGGAATAGTGACATTAAATGAGTGGAAGTCCGAGTTATTTTCATTCTCAATTTTCTTTTTCAATGCATTGTCAAACTGGTCAACAAACTCCTTCAAGTTGGCCTTTGCATGAACATAATCGTCAAAAAAAGCATTCATGCTCTCGCTTCGCTGGGTTGTACTCATTCCAGCCCAAAAGAATTCTTTTAGAAAAATTGGTACCCAATGGCCACGCTCAGCATATAAACTTTGCAACCAGGCGTTCTCATGCAAGTTGAAAGTGTTAATGAACCCCTCCCAACAACTCTCAAACTCTTCAATACTTTGCGTGTCATATACACATTTCATCAACTGATTTTTCAGCCCAGTTTTGTACGCACTGTGAGAGCCAAGCTTCTCGGGGACTTTTTTCAAAATATGCCATAGGCAAAATCTATGTCGTGTTTCCGAAAAGACAGTTGCAATTGCATTTTTCATTGCCCTATCTTGATATGTGATAATAGCTTTTGGAGCTATACCATTCATACATTGCAACTAAGTCTGGAATAACCATGTAAAGGTTTCTGTATCCTCACTTGAAATCAACCCTGCCCCCAAAAGAATTGATTGCCCATGGTGATTTACACCAAAAAAGGGTGCAAATGGCATCCCATATCTATTCGTTAGGTATGTGGTGTCGAATGTTACCACATCACCAAAATACTGATAGGCTGCCCTACTACATGGGTCTGCCCAGAAGACATTTTTCAACCTCCCGTTATCATCTAAGTCCATCAAAGCAAAAAACCCGTCATTCTTGTATTGCATCCTACAAAAGTACTCTCGAAGCGCTCCAGCACCACCTTTCCCAAGTCGTAGATGATGTGCCTTGTTAATATAATTGCGACAATCTTTTTCTAAAAAGGGGAGATTCTCGAATCCACCGGCGCCAACAATAAGAGATCCAAAACTCTTATTCATTTGAATGCCAGCCAAGCATTTGTATCTATAACTTTTTTTACAGAGTCACTCACTTCTCTGTTACATCGAAAGAATCGGGATTTTTGTGGACTGAGGCCGTGATTATGGGTATTATGAATAATTGTCAACTGCAACTTTCTCTCAAGTTTTAAGGCATTTATCTTTGCCTTACAATCCGTCTTTCCTGTCGGACGTGGTTTGGCGACATTCAACGTCCTATTCCGAGCCTTCCCACCACGAACACAACCAAGGGTGACATATCTCACACTGCCATCCTCTCCCCTCTCACTCATTTTTGTCATCACTCCAAACCCACATTTCTTAGCATATTCCTTATAATACTCAATTAATTCTTCAAAAGAATTAAACTGCATACCCGACTTTGGCTCCTCAATTATATCATCACCATCTATTTGCATTATCTGAGGTGCCCCAGCACTTTTGTCATCGGTTTCCTTAGAATCTGGTCTATCCTCTTTACTCGTTTCATCAATTCTAGAGGAGGTACATGACGCTTCATTTTCCCTACAATTTACTCTATCCTCTTTATCAACTATTGCGCTTGTAGCGGAGCTTGTATTGATGAGAGGCGTCGGAGGTCTCATCCCATATTGAAATGGATATTGGTTGCCATCTGGATATGGCAAAAAAGTAGGTGACCATGTAGGCACTGTTCCATAGTAACCAGGCATGTAATTTGCAAAGCTCGGACAAGTTATTGGTATGTCCTAAAATAAAAACAACAATGATAATTAGCAACCAATGCTCGATGTTAATGTATTGTGAAAATAAACTCAACTCAATTATTGTGTTTTTTAAACAATATAACATACCGGGGTTGGTGTATTTGAGCTAGATGGTGTTAACAGAGATGAGTGTCCTTCCCCTTTTCCCATGATGACAATCCCAAGAACACCTATATATGCACCCAGTGAGTATAATTAATACAGAAAAAAAGATTTCTAGGATTGGAAAAAATTCTAAAACATTCTAACTTAGTCATTAATCTGATTGGCCTAGTTCATTAAGATTTTAAGATGGAAAAAATTGAGCATATATCCATTGATAGCAGTGAATATCCCCCTCATGTACATTTTTTGGGTGGAGGGATTAGGGTTTCTTGGAATAAAAGAGGAAGGAAAAAATGGATGTAAGTTACTAATTTAAGCAAGTGCCGAGTTTTAGAATTGTAGATGTCTTATTGGTTGCTTCATGTAAATTTTTTATGACTCAAAAGCCACCAAATTGGGTTAGCTTCCCTGCATATATATAATTAAATTATTATGGCCTTGTTTCAATTAGATTATAGATTTGTAGATTGTCCACAATCACTAAACAAATAATTTATGTATATATCTAATTATTAAATTGCACCATATAATTATTAAATTGCACCATATATAACCTATTTAATAATGAGAAATTAACATGTTCATACATAGGTGGGTTTTGATATCTTATGGGGTGTAGGAAGGAAGTCCATTAATAATTAGGTGGATTCAAATGGAGTAGTACTTCCTTATTATTTCATGAAAAATCTGTTTCTCAGGATTACAAAGATTTATTAACATATATCTCAACTAACAATGGAGTAGTACATCCTTATTATTTCATGAAAAATCAGTTTCTCAGGATTACAAAGATTTATTAACATATATCTCAACTAACAATGGGACTCCTATTTTAAAGACTAATTATGAGACTACAATGTGTCAACTATAAAAGTATATTAGACCTTTATTTCTATTTGCTAGATCATAGAGCTATCTAGGGATACTTCTATACATTTTCTGGATTTTCAAGCTCTTACCTTCACACACAAGTTGCATACCAACCACCTGTTTTTAGATTGATAAGAAATGCAACTTACAAAGCTAGTAATTTGGTATGTCTTGCTAAATTATTCTCATAGATTAAAGCTAAGTTTTTTTTTTTTTTGTTACAATAATTCAACTCTCTTCGTACCATTAAAGCTGAGTTTCTTTTGTTACAAACCAACAACCTGTTTTTAGATTGGTAAGAAATGCAACTTACAAAGCTGGTAATTTGGTATGTCATGCTAAATTATTCTCATAGATTAAAGCTAAGTTTTTTTTGTTACAATAATTCAACTCTCTTTGTACCATTAAAGCTGAGTTGTTTTTTGTTACAATAATTATACACACATTTTTCCTTCCTTTAACAGGTCATAGATGGCTGGTTTTATAGTCTTCAACAAATCCTACATTGTGGGATAGATTACAGTAGAGGAACAAATCAAGCTAGGATTTTTTTGTTAACGGGTCATAGATGGTTGTGATATTTCAATAGATCTACCAAGAAACTCAAAGAAACCAATGCATTATTACCACAGATCTACCAACGCACCAACAAGTCAAAACAAAGTAAAGGAGTAATTTTTTACCCAACTCAGACAAAGGAAGTGCAGCAGATCTGTTCGTTGCTTTTTCTTGGCCTCAATGTGCAACAACTCACCAACGATAAGCTCCACGAAGTTAACTTAGCCTTTAATGAAGATAGTCTTCAGCTCTGACAAAGATTCCGGCGTCCTTCCACTTCACTTGTTGAGTTATAGAATACAATGGAAGCTCCCGGCGTCCGTTCAGTCTAGTACGACGGCAATGAGAAGTCCTTCCACTCGACGGCGACGAGCAGCTCTAAAAGCATTCAAGCTCCCAACTCTGCGTTCCCACCAGCAGCGAAGACACCCACTAGCAGTGATGAGCGGGAAGAAGGCAGTCGGGCAATACGTTCCCCCCATTTCTCTTTCTACTTTCGTATTCTTTCATTTTTTTTTTAATTGAGTTACAAACTCAGCTGATGTGGCTTTGCCCGACTACGCAACGACTGTATGTTCCGACTGTGTATAGAATTATTGATATGGAAATGCCATTCATTCAAGATCTGTCCCTTGTTCAAACTACATACAGCAAGCTCCATTAGACATATCTTAGTGAAAATACTTAAATTAATCATTTTGTTCTATCAATATTAATAAGGGTAGCACTACGGGAGCTACCGCTAGTTGTAGTGTTTGTTTTTATTTTTGATCTTTTTTTTACATGCATTTTTTTTAATATTTTTAAATATATTTTTTTAAAATTTTTAAAATTATTAAAACAAACTTACTTAATCATTAAAAAATAAATAAATTAAAAAAAAAGAGTTAACAGTAACCCAACGGGAGCTACCAGTGGTGGCTAAGCATTTCCGTATTAATAATATCTGAAAGTCAACCATCCTATTCTTTACTAATAAGACAGGTCCAGATAATGTTAGGTTGTGGATGCGTGATGGGCATTCTATAATTATAAGCCTTGCAATTTCAGGTTGAAATTTTCAAATGATGTGATATGTGTGTATATATATATATATATATAAAATAAATGAACGAATTTAGTAGCTAGACATGATAAGACAGCGTGGAAAGGAACACTGCTAAAATAAGGATATATTCAAAATAATTATAATAAATGTTTTTCTAGTTCTCTATATCACACATTATTGCGGTGTGGAAATTTTAGAATAGAGTTAATCATTGTGCTATATTGACTAGCCTTGTCACTTTAATCTGACAAAATTAAAGTTAATTGTTTGATCTTAATTAAACTGAATTGCTCAAGGCAATGTATATATGGTTAATTGAGACAATTTACATGCTGATGAAGAACAATTTCTATTGGTTCATAGCACAAGACATCCGGAAAAGAGGATTGCAACGTACGTGATCTGGACATGTGATTACTTTAAAACCAAATTGATGCTTATGTTTATTATAAATTGAACTGTCTTCTCCATGTGATTAGCATGCGAGAGGTACTACATACATATAAAAAGAATTACATAAAAATAAATCTATAAATTAAAGTAGGTCATATGATTCGTTAGATTTATTTTACAGTAAAAATAATTTTATAATATGACATTTTACGTCAAGTATTAATTTATGAATTAAGTTTTATATAATTTTTTCGTGATAGTTATAGTTAGTTTCTTACCACGGAAGTGAGTTGGTTTAAAATGCCACAATTATTGTACCAATTACGATTCGACGCATATCACTTGAAAGTTGTTTGTAAAGAGTTTTGTTACATATAAGTAAAGTCGCGTACTAATCTACGTACTAATACTGATTTCTTTATATTTAAAATTTAAATTAGCACTGTTTTCAATAAAATCTACTTTTTGACTAATCACATTAGATTGATTCACATATTAGTACATACTTGTATTTGCAACTAGATTTTTCTGTTTATAAAATAAAGAAAACAAGTACTGTAAAATTAAAAAAAAATGTAAAAACAATATAAAAAATTAAAATAAATTTAAAGCTTGAAAGATTTATAAAAAATAAAAAAAAGTAAAACATAAATTAATAAAAAGTCAACATTATCAACAATTTATTTAAAAAATGGAAACAACAAAGAGATATTTATTTGACGCTTCCGTTTATTAATAACGAATTAAAGTTTGACGCAGAAGATATAACTAATATTGAAAGTAATCGTATCTTCATTACTAGAAGTTACTTTCATTAGTAAGCATACAAGTTAGAAAGAAATACAACTTTTTTTCTCAATTTCATAATAAAGAAATATAGACATTGATCGATGTCGATCAACTATAAATCACTACTATTGAGAAGGCTCCAGTACATGCGAGTCTCATGCTCTATTACTAAATAAAAAAATAAAAATAAAAATAAGTACTATGTTTATCCTTTGGGTTAGAGGAAGAAATAAAAACAACCACATTCATAAGTTTAGGAAGGACTTCAGGTTAATATCTAATACCACTATAAGAAAAATGACTTTTTGCATCACCTAAATTCATTGTAAAAAATAAAAAACGCATCGCTAACAAATAATCATGACGCATTTTGTATTTTTTGCACGAATTTAAGTGATGTAAAAAGACATTTTTCTTGTAGTGAGCACTTGTAAAAATCTTATAACAGAAATGCTAGATCTATCATATAAGAGATAATACAAATTTAAGTATTTATGTTGATGTAATTTAAAGTGATACGTTAAATACGTTTTACAACCTAACGTATTATATTAATCTACGTTAGTTTGTAAGAAGTTTTATTTTCGTATAAATGAAGCATTTGTCATTTTATAGAAAGGCATATGTTGCAAAAATACTGAATATTTCTATAGGGTGGAAAGCCATGCATGGCATGCATGTCAAGCAATGCAACGCAACATTATGTTGGTTCTTTATTGAAGCCATTTCTCACCTCATAAAACCTCTTTATATCTGCCAATACCAAATTAAGATGCAATGTGAAATGGCCAAGTAGTGTGAGATGTTTGTCGAAAGATGCAATGTGAAACGTCCATGCCCAAGCAAGTACTTTAGAACCCCATCTTTCTAGCACATTCCAATCTTGCACACCAAGCATTTCTCATGTAGGCCAAAGACCCACTGTTGATGCCTGATGGGTTTGAGATATTCCTCTCAAAGTTTTTATCCGAATTCAAGAGTTTCCACTAATTAATAAAAAAATCGATATATGAATTGGATTCTACAATATTTATTGAAAAGTTAATACTGCAAAAAAATCACTAATAGTAATAAATATTTTAAAATACACTTTATGTGTCTGTTTGTCTCTCTCACTACTTGAGTCCCTCAAATTTAGACAAAAGTAAAAAAAAAAGTTAATTCTGCCCCGTCCAAGACTCCAAAATAAGAAGAAGAAACAAGAAAAAAAGCTAGAAAAGTATATATATGAGAAGACTTTTAATTGCGGCATGCCAGCTTTAGTGAGATCATATAATAAAAAGAATAAGAAGCATGGGTCCTAGTACTTTGGCACGTGGTTTTGGGAGAAATTAATAATCCCTGACATGGGTTCTTAGCACAAGTACTGCAGCAAGTATGGACAGACCTCGATCGATCCAGATGGGTGAGCTGGGGAATTTTCTAGGAAGTTTTACTAACAAGCCATCATAATGCAGCACCCATTCATGCATATTCATCATGAATATCACTGTAAGCTGGGAGAGCATCTGATCCAATTTAGATATATAGATTTCAAAGATTAAGCTAATTAAGCTCACATGCATGAATGTTATGACGAGTACGTAGTTTTCATCTACATAATTAGTAAAAACGTTTCTTTTCCCAAACATACAAAACTCTTGATCATCTCAACTTAATTAGTTCACATTAATTCCTTCTCTGTTCATTAAAACTTTCACCTCATGAACCTTTTTTTTTTTTTTATGATACATTTGAGAATGGGGGTTTCGAATCTAAGAACTCCATTTTAGAAGCTCGGGAGTTATGCCACAGGCCTTGGCAACTTTAATCTCAACTTAATGACCAAAAAGTAGTAGAAAATAAGCAAAAGCAAAATGAATGGTCCCAGTCCATATCTTCATAATTAAAAGCTAGCTAGCACGACTTAAATGTTCATGATTGATTAGGGTCTGATCCTTCAATCATTCTCACGTGTGGGTCTTCAAAACCATGATTTCATCTTCAAAGCACAAAAGACTGATCTAATTCCCTAAAAGTACTGACCTTATACATGATCAAAACCCATCAAGCTAATATAATTTTGTTAAAAAAGAAAGAAGCTGGTGCCGACATCTTGAGTATGCTAAAATATATACAAATGGGGCCCTAGGTTTCTTTTAATTTGTGCTTGCAATCTGGGAGACTTTGGACCTTTTCTTTCATTTCAAACCAATGTGGGTCCGACCTCTTGAAATTCTACATGCAACCTCTATCAAAACATGAAGCGAAAGCAGCTAGAATGGATAGGCTATATGTTATTCCTTTACACTTTTAATTCACTTTTGAATTTATAAAGAATACTCAGGAGTAGTACCAAACTTTCTTTTAAGATAAAAAAAGTTCTAGTCAAGGTTGTGAAGGTTGTGAAGTGACTGTTATTATCTTCAAGTAGAAGGCAGGCAATTAGATAATTAGAGATTGAGAGGAATCCAAAGTGAAGCTTACTACTTTTTTTTTTCTTTGCATAGAAATGCTTTGGTCATAAAGAGATTAAACAAAAATAAAATTTTAAATTAATGTGAGTTGATTTAAAACGTCTAATTATATGTACATGTATTTATTTTTATTATAAAGTAGATTTTACATATCACATAAAATTACGTCAATTTCAATTTATAAATTTATTTTATAAAATCTCTATATAATTGTAGCATTAGCGAGAAAATCGAGTCATTAAAATAAATAAAGAATAAATAAATGATGCGGTTCAATCTTAATATTCATATTTTACCTATAAGTGTTCATTGCAGCATTTTACTTCTTTAATGATGAAATGTAATGAGGTTAGTGATTTATATAGGGTGGTAGCTAGTTTGACATATTTATCAATTTTTATGCTTTTTAATGTTTGAAAACCTCTTTGGATTCCCATTACATCTAAAGATAAACCCAAATTAAAGTAGGTAATGATATCAAACCTAACTCCCAGGCCAGCCAAATCAAAGCCCTAGCCTGCTGGACTCTTGGGTTCCTTTTTTCTCCCGGTCCACAGGAAAAATAATCATGTGAGTTTACTAATGCTTTTACAATCCCAACTAAACTGAGAAGGATGTTGGTTCTAATTTGCTCACTATTTCTTCCCCTATTTCCTTGAGATTCCAACCTTAAGGGTAGGGGATCAAGTGGTTGTCAGGATTTGCTAGTCATAACGTACACATGGATTATGTGGTCAATTTTTAGCCAAACTTTGCATTAATAGGCAATAGTTATTTTATTAAGTTGAGTCCACATGAGTTTGAGCATGTAAGTACTTAAATCCAACTGAATTTAAAAATCAATCTATTGGCTAATAAGTTGTAATAGCTCTGGTTTTGGTTGTATTTTTCTTGGTCGAAGGTTTAAGTATGATTTGGATAGTAAAATGAGAAAGAGATAGTTTTTTATAAAACTTAAAAATTAAATAAAATATTATTTTTTAATATTATTATTTTAAAATTTAAAAAAGTTGAATTATTTATTATATTTTACGTAAAAATTTAAAAAATTTATAATAATAAAATAAAATGAGATGCAATATTTTAAAATGAGTCTTTAAACTTTTGAATGCAAATAACTTTTTAGACCATTAAATTAGGAGAATTTTCGCTTGACTTGTTCCCGATAACCATAAATAAAAATAAAAAATAGTTTAAAATCCCACCAACTGGTAATCAATTTTGATTGAAGTTACAAGAAAGGAAGGTAATGGCAGCTTTGGTAATTTTGCAGCCGATCCACTAAACTCGGAAAAGGCGAACGAGAATTGTCTGACACAAATGATTAGTTTAATATATTAATTATCCCTTCCTCCTTTCCCATACAAAATCGAAGCCCTACCTCCCTGCAATTGCTTTCACTCATTATTTAATAAATAAATAAACAAAACAATCTCAAAAGCATTGTCGGTATATAGATTTGAATTAATCTTAAACTTGCATTTAATATATATGAATATCGTGACTAAGGTCTACGTCTAATAACAGCTGGACTCGTTGCACCAAAAAAAATAAAAAAGACAGCTGGACTGGTTGCACCAAAAATACATGATATCCTTTGTGTAAGACACATGTTTCATGTAGTGTAGAGTAATGTTATTTATCATATTTTATTTATTATATTCTTATTAATTTAGGTAATAAAAATATTAAAAAATGATGTAAAATACAGTTTATAATTTTGTAAAATAATTTTATTGTTTTAATTGTAAACTGGTTGTTAATCTGTTGGAAGAGTATCATTGTCCGATCCATATTCATCAGACAAAACCTATATATTGCACGGATAAAAAAAAAAAGAAATACATGATCAATTAACCTAAGACTTATTCGAGACATTCTAGCAAGTTTCAAATTTTATTATGGCAAAGTTAATTATAAAGAATTATGTTACTCATTATTCCTTATATTATATTTATTTTTATTTTATTCTTTTTAAATTAATTGAATTCTTTTACCAGCATCCATACAATATACATTTGGTAAGAGAAAATAAAATTAAAAATAAGTATAATTTATGGTGTGTGAGATGATAAGTAGAATTTTTCAATTATAAATTGGTCAAAATGATTCATGGCCTGTAAATTGCTATATATATATATATGCGCAAGCAGATGGCCATCTTGTTAATACTGCTATAGGTCATACACTAAATATACAAGTAGAATACTATCCTATGACGCTTTAGATAGAAACTACATGAGCAATCTCTGATTGTGTCCTCTCTCTCTCTCTCTCTCTCTCTCTCTCTCTCTCTCTCTCTCTCTCTCTCTCTCTCTCTCTCCATATATATATATATATATATAATATATCCGGGCCGTAGAGATAGAGATTAGGTTCTGTTTGGCCACTGAGAATTCTCATATAAGAATTTTGAATTTTAAGATAAAATATATATAATATATCCGGGCTGTAGAGATAGAGATTAGGTTCTGTTTGGCCACTGAGAATTTTCATATAAGAATTTTGAATTTTAAGATAAAATATTATATTTTAATATTTTATTGTTTTGAAATTTAAAAAAGTTAAGAACAAGTTAAATAGTTTATTATATTTTATATGAAGATTTAAGAAAATTATAATGATAAAATAAGAATTTTATGTTTAAGATAAAAAAATTTAGTGGCCAATATAGTTGTTGGTATAATGCCAGTATCAATAGTGTGCCGTTGAGCCCCAGTGCAGCAAAGGGACCTTTCGTGTTTGAATATGTACTATTAAAGTCTAAAAGCAACAAAACATGGTTGAGGTTGTTGAGGGAACAAAAAAACAAAGAGAAGAAAACCCATGCACTTTAAAAAACCAGTTGCATGTAAAGACTACTAAATTCCACACCAATGACGGTTAAAAGCTTTTATTTATTAATTAATATAAAATAAAAAGCTAATTAAAGCTAGCTAGCTCTCTGATCTCTCCGTGCTGATTCTTTAAGGGAGAGTAACGATATTTATCAAAAATAATAATAATAATAATAATAAGCATACCTCACTTTTCATAATATATTATAGAATCATGTTTTAAAATGAAGGGTATTTTAATAAAATATTTTATAAAAATAACATCACTTTACAAAAATATCCTTACTTTAAAACATGCGTTGGGAACTTGTGAAATACGTTATGAAATGTGTTGTATGAATATCATTGCTCATTTATTAAAAGGTTGTAAGGGCAGCAACTTCTCTTTTTTTTTTTTCCATTAATTTGTTATCTTATCCTCCTATTTTCTCTACAAAGTGCACAAATATTGGCCTCCTTTAGCTACAAAGATGAGATGAGATGAGATGAGATAAAAATTGAAAGTTGAATATAATATTATTAGAATATAATTTTTATTTTTAGATTTGAAAAAATTGAATTGTTTACTATATTTTATGTGGTTATTTGAGAAATTTATAATGATTATATGAGAAGTCTCATATCATCTTAGTAACCAAACCAGACCTGACGACTTGTGTAAGATCCACTATGGCATTGGTTTCAATGCATGCAAAGCCGCCATGCCCCCAACCCCCCTTTTTTTGAAACTGCGAACATCAATCATATTAATCTACAATATGGCATTCAGCCATTACAAGAGGTTTAATACAATTAGCAATATAGTCAATATCCAAAAGTTCATGATCTAGATTCATTGCTATCTGTACTAATTGATGGGCAACACCATTCAATTCTCGCTTCACATGCTGAATAGTCCACTTTGCATTACTCAATAATCTGTTACGGAACTGCTAGATGTAGTCGCCACATTCAAGCAAGAGGTAAACGCTTGTACGGATTGAATAAAAAAAGTTATAAAAATAATTTTTTTTATGTGGGTCCTATATTAATTCACTTTTTTCAAAACGACTGCACGCCGCTTGTACAACCACGACTGAAAATATCATTTCTCAATCTGTTAATGTCTGATACCATGCAATGAAGCTTCCTAGCAACAGGATCACTCATCTTAACTGCTTGTATCACTTGACTTGAGTCACCCTTAAGAATTATAGAATCAATATCCAATTATTGACAAAATAGAACAACAATGAGTAGGCATCTTGCTACTGCAATTAAAGGATCAGTACAATGAAACTTCGGTTGTATCAAACTAGCTACCACAGAACCAGCATAATCTCTTACTACCACTCCAACCAATCTTGTTATAATTAGCCCTTATTACCACATCTCAATTCACTTTAACCCAAGAGGATGGAGGATCTTCCCAATGTAATACAGTATGATGATTCTGATTCCCTACCACTACTTTCTTTGGCTTTGCATTGTTGTACTCCTCAAAAGCTTTAACAGCATTTCCATAAAAGCATAAAAGGGGATTAACAAGGACCATCATGAATCAAAGTATTTCTTCTGAACCATATGAGTCTAGCCAGGATGGCAAACAAAACCAAATCTTGACTTGACAATCTATCAAGCAGCTGCTCAAAAACACATAAGAAACTAGTTTTTGGGAAATTGGTCTTTTGAATATTTTTTGAATACAACATCCGTACATCTTTAGCTGATAAGCATGTCAATAATATATGAGCAGGTGTTTCATCTTCGAGCAAACAGATAGGACAACTAGACTAAGAGATCACCTCCCTTTTATATAAGTTAACTCGAGTAGGCAGTGTATCATGCATTCCATAGGAACTGTTTTACAGTATTATTAGTTTGCAATGACTAAAGTCTTTTCCATAGAATCCCTTGTACCCCATTGTTGGAAGATTCACCAGTAACCCTTGATTGAAGTATGCAAGTGATAAGCAATTTTAATTGAGAAATGCCCATAAACCGTTCCCTACATATTTGCTTGTCAATAGTAGGTAATGTACTAACGCGCAACTTCAATATCTCCTTTGTGTCTTCCTTGTTAAAAGTGGCTTGAACTAATTCTACATTCCACCACACCGTGTGAGTATCAATAAGGTCAGCAACCATTGCATTTTCATGAAGCACAAACACAGGGGATTGGATCTTGCATGAAGAATTTCTATTTAACCACTTATCCTTCCATACTCTGATTTGGTTACCATTGCCAACTCTCCAAATGAGGCCATCCTCTACCAAAGAAATAGATTGGAAAATGCTTCTCTATAAGTATGAAGGCCTTGGACATAAATCAGCCTGTGAAAGGAATGTGTTTGGAAAGTATTTAGCCTTAAGTATCCTGCTAGGCAGAGAATCAAGAAACATCCACAACCTCCAAGCCTACTTAGATAGTAGGGCTAGATTAAAACTGTGAAGATCACTAAATCCCAAGCCCCCACATGCTTTTCCTACACTTAAGGATTCCCAATTTCTCCAATGAATCTTTGATTGGTTCTTTTGATGACCCCACCATAATTTGGCAAAACAAGAATGTAACTTGTAGCATAGTATCTTTGGAAGTAAGAAAACACTCATGCTATAGGTTGGCATTGCCTGCAATACTGCTTTGATAAGTACAGCCTTAGAGAGAAACTTATTTTTCCAATTGCTCAACCTCGTACTCAACCTCTTTACTATACCATTGAAAGCCCTTATTATGGATTTTCCAACAATTGATGGAAAGCCTAAATAATTATCTAGATTTGAAGAAGCTTGCAAACTTGCCACCTCCATAATATGTCTCTTTATTGCTGCCTTGGTGTTTCTACTGAAGAACAGTGAAGTTTTATCCTCGTTAAGCTTTTGACCAGATGTAGCTTCATAAACACTGAGAACATGGTTTAAGTTGACCCATTCATGTATATTAGCTTGACAAAATAAAAGACTACCATCAATAAAAAATAGATGGTTTAATCTGATTTGGCCTCTTGCTATTGGGACACCACTGACCAGTGAAGCTTCTTTGTTGTTCTGCAACATACAATTGAGAGCTCAAAGCTTCAACACATAGTATTAAGAGGTAAGGAGATAAAGGACAACCTTGCCTCAAACCCCTTTGAGGTTTAAAACATTGTTGGGGAGTGCCATTCATCGAAACTAAAAATGAGGAGTTAGAAATACAAGACATAATCATATCAATCCACTTGGCATTAAAACTTGGCTTTGACAAAACAACTTGTATGAAATCTCATTCCACTCTATCATATGCCTTACTCATGTCCAATTTTAAACCTATATACCCTTTATACCCATGGAGATGTGTATTCATACTATGAAGAGTTTCATAGGCTACCAAGATGTTATCTGTGATTTGTCTACTAGGCACAAAAACACACTACTTAGTGAAATGAATGAAGGTAGTATTGACTTCATTCTATTTTTAATCATCTTGGTAATTATTTTATAAAGCACATTGCATAGGCTTATTGGACAATATTCAGATACATTTCTTGGGTTTTTGGACTTAGGAATAAGAACCAAATAGGTATAGTTGATGGCTTCAATATTAGCATTAGAGTTGAGGAAAAATAGAACATCATGACAAACCTCGCTGCCCACCACATCCCAATGGTTTTGATAAAAACCTACCCTATATCCATCTGGTTCAGGGACTTTGTATAGTCCCAATTTGAAAACTGCATCCTTAACTTCATCTTATGTGAATGCTTGGAGTAAAGCTTCATTTATTTCATCAGATACTTTAAGGGTGAGATCTTTAAGACAAACATCAATTTGAGATGGATGAGAAGAAGTAAATAAGTTCTAATAAAATTGAGTAAAAGCAAGACCTATCTCGATAGCAATATTGAACTGAACTCCATCCTTATCTTCCACTAGCAGGATTTTGTTCATTTTCTGTCTTTGACTTGCACTCAAAGAAAAAAAAAATTGATATTTCTATCCCCATTCTACAACTAGTGTACTTTAGCCCTATGTTTCCATTTCAGGTGCAAGTTTTCTTGAATAGTGGAAATGTCTTTTTACAGTTTATTAACTTCTGAAACTGAAGATGCTATAAGATTGTTCTGGACATTTTCAAGTTGGCAAAGCTTCCATCTGAGATGATGATCAAAGATTGGATCTTTTGTTCTAACCCATCTTTTAATAAATTTCATACAACAACCAAATTTAGTAGACAAAAAAGTAAGATTATCAGTAAAACAACCTAACTGCAACCATGCATCTTTAATAGCCTCATCATAATCCTCATAAGAAGCTCATCAGGCCTCAAATCTACTTGGTCTATTCAAAAAAAAGGAAGATCCATTCATTTGTGTTATAGTCAATAAAGGATAATGATCAGAGGTTACTGGGGTCATTACCTTGATATCAAACATGCCAAATTCCTCACACCAAGTAGATGATGCCACTGCTCTATCAAGTTTTTCTTTTGTAAAAGAATCTTCTATTCGATTATTCAACCAAGTAAATTTCCCTTAAGAGAATCTTAAGTTATGAAGTTGACAATCATCTAAAACATCTTTAAAAAGAGCTATATGTTTTTCAATCCTTGTTGCACCACCCTCTTTGTCACATGAAATAAAATCTCATTGAAATCACCAAGACAAAGCCACGATTGAGGGTTCAAAGTGTTAAGATGCCTTAAAATGTTATATTCTTCTATTCTATTTTCAATAATGGTATGGCCATAAAAGCATGTAAGCATCCATGAGGGTTTTGGAGGGATGTTGTTAACGCAACAACTAATATGTCTTTGTGAATAACTGTGGATTTCTACTAGAATATTAGCCTTTATAACAAAGCTAACCCACCACCACGACCCAATCCTTCAACAATAAACATATTTGGAAAACCAAAAAGATGCTTCTACGTTCTATCTTCTTTTTATGTAACTTAGTTTCCATAAGAAATAAAATATTTGACTTTTTATCCTTAACCATAAGATTTTGGTCATGAACTGTCTAAGAATTGCCAAGCTCTCGGCAGTTCCAACTTAAAAGCCTCATTTCTCTTTACGAAGCTGGGAATCAACCTCTACCAATACTTTTACATTTCTTTACTTCATTCTCAACATCATTTTGACATCATTACTACGATTGACAATAAACATAAACTTCCTCTTCTTGATTCCCATGTTAGCACCAAAATGCAAGGCCGGCTCAATGGTAAGGCGATTTTGGCCATTGCCTAAGGCTCGCACTCTATGTAAGGCCCCCAAAATTAAAAATGAGATTTAAAAAAAAAAATTAAAAACCATTTCATTAAATAATATTTTAAATAAATTTTATATTTTTCAATGTGTTCAAGGCCCCATAAAACTAAATTTAATATTTAATGCAATGAATTATTTATATTTTAAATAATTTTTTAAGATCTTGTTAAATTGAGATACAAAATTTGCATTGAGGTTTCATTTTAAGTTGTTGTATTAAATATAAATTCAAAAAAAGATTTCTTTAAAAATTTTAAAATTTCAAAAATATTCCATATAATAATTTATATTTTATTATATTATAATTACGAATGAATAACTTAAATCTTGCTTTAAGCCTCTATTTGTATTGAGCCACCCCTGCTAGAATAACTAACAACATCATTAGCAATAGCATTTATAACCTTGTTCTTCAATTGATGCAGGGAAGGAGATGGCAGAGAATAATTTTGTTGTTCTGAGACTTCCAGAAACTTAGTACTAAACCTATCATCAGCAATGGGATAAACAACAGGAGATGTGCATCAACAGGAGCAAATAGGAGATCTTGTTGCAAAATAGGACCAGACTTGGAAGTTATGACAGTTGCAGCAGTTACAGTTGAAGAAGTTATGTTTTCTGATGGGCAGCCAATCATAGTTCCTTCCAGTTCCTTTTGATAATGTCACACATATCCATACTCCCAATTGCCACATTACTATTATTGCAATTACCAAAAGGACAGAAATGAGATAATTGTTCTGTAACACCAGGGTTGGAAGGTATTCTTGAAGATCCAGCAATGAATTTCCCCACACCTCCTTTTGTAATAGAAGAAGTAGCCCGCGGCCATGTTCCATATTTCATGGAAGAAGTGGATGGAGAGGTGGTGGATGCAGCCTTGTTCAAACACCCAAGATTTCCATGCATAATAACTCCACAAGAGAAACAAACCGTGGTAGCCTCTCATACTAAAAAGGCACAAAAACATGATGATCTTTTTGGGATAACATAGTTCCTCTTACAAGTGGTTTGGAAAGATCAATTTCAACAAGAACCCACATGTATTTGCCCAAGCCATTGCTGTTTTCACCAACTTCCACATGTATGATGTTCCCAATCATTGTACCAATTCAAGATCCTACTGTATTATTCATGCACCCAAGAGGGAAGTTATGTGTAACTGAACCCAAAAATAAGCGTGACTGAATACTAACTCACTAGGGGGAGTAAGACAATAAAAAAGAACTTTAGAAAAATTAGATTTTGACCATTTCATACTTTATAAAGATCTTGCTCAGAATTGAATTCCAGAATAAAAAGATTTTCCCACACTTCAACAATGCGAATAACATTACCAACTTTCCATACAATGAGCATAGTTATCCTAAAGGCCTTACGATTTATTCTCCAATCATAATCTTTCCCAAAAGGCAGAATTGGCCTTTTGTTAAAGTGTGTTCAACATCAGTATCAAACACTACTACATCCTTCTTTTCGATATTTGTAAGACTTAGTTTGTTCCACTACATGATAAAGTATTCAACCATAATGTCAACAAAAACTAGCCAGAAAAACTTGTCACAATCAAGCCAATACACACCCTTTCACTCAAGAGTGAAGGCATAAAACTTCCTCCTCTAAAACTTATGGAAGAGCCTTGAGTGAAAACTCCTTAAAGGTAACTGCTTCCTTAATTGTCGAACCCCTCTGCAATACGTTGGTATTGAGTGTTGTTGAGCCGCGATGCCCCTTTCACGCTTCACAGACTAACAAATAGAAGTTATACTTAATGTAAAAACAGGGGCTTAATAACTTAGCTTCCTTTGTTTGGACCCTTTAGGGTTGTGCATTCGGGATCTTTTTTTTTTCGATCCCCTTCGATCTAAAGTTAGAAAATTGAGTTCTTCTATCTAGATATCTATGTAAATTTTACCCGAGCAGATATCTGGATCATGTATTCGTCCCTATCTGGACGAGGATACGGTCATATAATTTAGGTACCAGGTTAATATCCAGTATTCGTAACCGAGTTTTACATTTTAAAAAAATTGCCTTATAAATCAAATGACGTCGTTTTAATCTTCAAAAAGACTTTGTTTTGTATTTATATCCATCCTCTTTAAAACGGTATTTTGACAAATCCAACTATCTAGTTACAACCGGATATCCAGATTTTCATAACCGAGTACCCACCCGGATTCTAATTGGATAAATCCGAGTGGGTATCTGTATTGTTTTATAGACCTAGATGAGTATCTGGGGATAGCCAAATACCTAAACCCGCATCTAAGTTTACGCCCTCAGCACCCTTTTATCACAATGAGATGCAACAATTTTTGAGTAACTTTCTATATAAATCATCTATATATTTTTATATTAAATAAATATTTTATAATATGCAGATCTCATTAAGTTTATTAATACAATAGAAACTTCTTACATATGCAAACTTGGCCACAAATACCATAAATTCACTATTGGTCATAAAAAAATGTAAATTATCATAATTCTACTCATTTTGGTCTCACTCACACAAAAATCATAATATAAGAAACATTGCAATAACACTACTTAATTTTATATAGCGAGTGTTCCTTTCCATGTAATACATTGTATGATTATTATTTAAGTGAACACTTTATTAGTAACTAAATCTTTAATTATAATTAGCCATTTGGGTTTATCTTTATGTTTATATGCTAATGGTTTAACTCAATACTTGGCACAAACTAATCTCTATTCTCTAACATATACAACTTTATCTCTTTTAACATTTTCTATGACATTGAGCCACTTGATATCAATATTCTTTATTCTAATTTTTTATTCTTAAAAAATAAAACTATTATAGACTTATCACACAAGATTATCTTATTGATAGTCTTGATATTGTTCTTCATGTGTAAGATCTTCATAGCGTACTATAACAATTTCTCTATGGTAGACAAGCAACTATACTATCTGTTGTCCACACATACAACACAATTTTACTATCCATATAACTATCATCAAATGGTTAATTGATCGTTTAATCAAATTTTAACCCTTGGTTCCTTAAAAGAAACTAATAGTCCTACTACCAAACCAATGTCATTTATGTTAACCATATCATTCCTACTCAAACTCATGCTGCTCAATCTAATGATAACTTACCCGAGAACATAAGAATTGATGATAAATGCAGGGACTAAAACTAATCTCACCTCAGACTTCAACCTTAACTCAAGTTGCTACAACACAATTCTTTATTATTTCTCAGAATAACAATATCGCCTTTAGTATATATCAATGAATGTTGTGTAGATAACAACTTATCTAAAGTTCTATAAACACTTAATGAGAATCCCCCCATCTGGTATCGATTGAACCAATACCATTATTATTATTTTGACTTAGTATCAGAGTTTTGATTGGTTCACACCTCTATCGATCCGTTATGACCTCTCACCATGATGTTGTACATGTTACCTTTGTTATGTCAAATATTATGCCATTAGTCTTTGTCAAACTTGATGGAACTAATTACCTCAATTGGATTACTCGGTTTGTTCCCATGCTGCATAGCCATAACTTGAGGAGTATTGTTGTGAACCATGTCCCTTCCAATTTGTTCTAGATGAAGAGGGCGAAACCGCCTCTATCATCAATCATTCTTACCTCTGTTGGCAAAAAAAAAAGGGACCAGTTTATTTTGTCATGGTTGAATGCCACACTGACTAAAAAACATTGTCTGCCATTTATATACTTACCACCTCTTGCCAAGTGTGGACTACCTTGACAAATTGATGTGCCCCACATTCTCATTCTAGGATCACTCACCTTAAAAGGTGATTCCAAACTCTAAATCAAGGCAACCAGAGTTGCACAACCTACCTACTTGCTGCTGACTCACTCAAAAAATGAGTAGTACTAAAACTATCCCAAGTGCAGGAGGATGTCATGTAATAATTAGGAATAAATTCCTAAATCGTCTCCTCAGGAAAAGTTACTTAAAATCAAACTCGTTGAAAAATGTGAAAAACTTCACAAAGAGAAAATAAAATGATGGTATGTGCAATGAATGGAAGAGGGTACTAGTCATGTACTAGTCATGTACTAGATTCATGTTTTTAGATTTTGATTGTCGGGTTGAAAAATAAAGGACTAATAGATTAAACTCAGAAATTAATAAGATAAAATTAAGAATTAAACTAGAATAGAAAGTAATTGACAAAACATGCATTGAAAATTGAAAAGCCCCAAAATCAATGTTATAGGGTTCATCATTGTATTCAAATCACAAATTCTCAAATTACACCACAGTAATTGTAATCACTATTAAAATTAAAGCTTAACGAAACGAGAAAAATAAATAACATGAACTAAATGAATAACAATTAAATTACTCAAACGTCTAAATAAAAAATCTCCAAAATAATTCAGAAACTTAAAACTGAAATGAAATAGCAAGTAGGGAATTAAAAAGATCAAGCCAATTGAATGGAGATGAAGATTCGAAGCGGTAGAGGAGGTTGAGCTGCAGTAGCAATTGGACCCCTCAAGGAGTTCTTCAATCTGCTGTAGTGTGAGTGAATGATCCAGTGGAAATTGTGTAGCTGCGTGAATGATCGCTTGTATGAATCCTCTTCTCTGAATCTGAATGAAAATCAATGGAAAAATAAATTCTAAGTGTTTCTCTAATCAAAACCAGAGTTTTCCAGGCCAAGGGTCGGCCATAAGATGTAAAAAATCATTTATATACTCTGACGGCGGAATAAACCCTAATCTGTAAAATACGATATTCGCTCGAGCGGAGTGTCGAGCGAACATCGAGCGTTCGACTCTGCCTAAGTTCGCTCGAGTGGAGTTTCGAGCGAACATTGAGCGTTCAACTCTGCCTGACTTAGCTCGAGCGGCCAAAAGCCTCCGCTCGAGCGATCTCCTTTCCCGCACACCCGCTCGAGCTCATTGTCGAGCGGTAGTCAAGCGTTTGAATCTACCTGAATTCGCTCGAGCACGATATGGACCAAAATCCACAGTAATCAATAGTTGGTAAAATTTAAGCAGAAATTCATGCTTTTAATCAATTAACATCACGACTTTGATTTATTCATTTTTCCATATAAAACCAATGATAAAGTAATGAAAGAATTAAGATATATTGGTTCTAAAAGCATTAAGAATGCAATAATTCAGCTCAATCAGCTGCCAAAACTTGGTCTGACCAACTTGCTACAATTGGCAAGGCTATGGATGAGGAAGATCTTATCTCTTATGTGGTTGGAGGCCTTAGTCCTTTTTACCACCCCTTCATCACTTCGCTTAACTTTGCCACATGAGATGCATCCATCATCTTCGATGACTTTCAAGCTGAGCTACTAAATTATGAACAATTTATTGAAGCACAAAATAAGACGATTCAGCAAAAAAGTGGTCAAATTGCTTTCTTCACTAACAATTCTAAGCCACAGTGCAGCAAGAGGCAATGTCCCTTCTCGAGAAAAACCTATTAATGCACAAAGGCCTACACAATAGCAATCATCATCATCTGCACCTCCCTCACATGGTAAAGACTCACCTTCCAACAGTCATTACTTTCCTAACAATCAATCTCCTTGTCAAATTTGTGGAAGAACAAGTAATCAAACTCTCAATTACTATCATTGCATAGATTTCTCTTATTAAGGTTGCCACTCCCAGCTCAATTGGTTACTATGGTAGTCCATACATATGGAAAATAGGAAGAAGCTCACCCTTGGTACCTTGATAGTGGGGCAAACAATCATATTACCTTAGTACTTAAGAATAAGCTAAGCAAAAATTTAAAAATTCGACTCTGAATACGGCTCCGCTTCAACTCTAAAAAATGGAGTTGGAGTTGGATTTAGCTTTTAATTTTTCAGTCAGAGTTGGAGTCGGAGGTGTCACTGGACCAACTCCGACTTCGACTTTATGCTCTGACTTTGCTCTCTGATTTCGACTCTGAATCCCACTCCGATATTTTACATATGTTATAAAAATATGTATTTATCTATATATTTATCATATATACTAGTATAGTTATATAATTATATAACTATAACTCATATAGTTAAATTCAATCATATACAAGTATGAGCTAATTATTATAAAATAATATAAATAAACTAATAATAATTTGGTATATGTAAATATCATAGTATTACTACCATACATAATCAAGTATAGAAATAAATTAGACACTAGTATTTAAATAAGTCTAGTATAATAAGTTAATAACACGTAAACTAATTTACTAAAGTATAATAACATGTAATCAAATACTATAGTATAAGTCTTGTATAGAAATAAATTAGATACTAATATAGAAATAATTAATGCATCTGGTATAATAAGTTAATAACATAATACTAATTTACCGAAGTATAATAACATATAATTAGGCACTAGAAATAAGTCTAGTATAGAAATAAGTTATAAAAAAGTTGGACACTAGTATAGCATAATAACATGTAATACTATAGTATAATAACACGTAATTAGACACTAAAAATAATATGTAATACTATACTATGATAATATGCAATTAAACATTATAGTATAAGTTTAGTATAAAAATAAGTTAGATATTTAAGTAAATTAGCAATGAATGATTTAGTTTTAGTTTTTAATTTTTAGTAAAAATTGAAATTTGAAAGCCCATAAAAGATTCTTTTTTTTTTTTTTTTAAATAGACTACATATGAAGGTGAAAAAAAAAAGAAGCCCAAAACCCATATTTGACTTCGCTCCAACAGGTTAGAGGGGATCTGAGTCTATACAAGTCGGAGTCGAAGTTAGAGTTCGAATTGGAACTCTGACAAAGTGAGAGTCGAGGTCGAATTTAGGGGAATTCGATTCCAACGACTTAAGAATCTCACAATCTAATAGCACCATATCATGGTCATAATCAAGTTACCACTAGCAATAAAGGAGGTTAGAATATCAAACCCACTAGTTCCACACTTTTCACCACACCTAAAAGCACTTTTCAATTGAATAATGACCTGCATTGCCCCAATGCATCTTCTAATCTTCTTTCAATCCAACGATTTTGCAATGATCACCAATGCTACTTTATTCGAACCAACTTTTACTTTGTTGTCAAGGATCTACAGACCAAGGACATCCTCTTCCAAGGGCCGAGTAAGGTTGGATTGTATCCTCTCTACCTACAGTAGTTTCAATCAAATAAATTTAGGCCATAACTTGCCATTAACTCTTCTTTTACTGCATTCTTAGGCTTCATTGCACCTCTTCAAGTATAGCACTCAAGACTTAGTCATGCATTAGAATCTCTTCTTCGAAGTTTAGTTCATTAGTCCCTGCTGCTAGCATCTAGTCCTAATAAACTAAATAATGTTTGAGTCATGTTAGTTGGTCAAGAGCCACAAACTTCAATTTTTGAGTCCTACCATAAGTCTAAACAACCTCTTGAGTTGATTCATTATGATGTCTAAACTTCCATGTAACGTCAATCAATGTTTGTAAATTTTATGTGATTTTTATTGATGGTTTCTCTTGTTTTGCTTTACTTTTCTCTCTTAAACAAAAATCAAATGTAGCTTTATACTTCATGAAATTTAAATGTCTTATTGAGAATTTGTTACCCACAAAAATTAAGCAACTAGAAACTGATAATAGTGGTGAATGTCTCTGCCTCTTCTAAACATTACCTAGACACACATGGGAAACTCCACATATTAACTTGTTCCTATATCTCATAACAAAATGGTATATTTGAATGAAAATACAGACACATAATAGAAACTAGCCTAGCATTGCTTGTTCAATCTCACTTACCCTCGAAATATTAGGTAGATGCATTTTTCATAGATGTGTATCTTATCAATCGTATGCATACTCCTGTTTTACACAACTGCTCTCCCTACTTTTTGTTATTCCACAAGCACCTACATTACTCAAGTCTTAGGACCTCCGATTGTGCATGCTTCCCTTAACTTCGTCCATATACAATCCACAAGCTTGACTACCATAGTAAAAAATGCATTTTTTTTAATAGTGCAAACCATAAAGTGTATGAGTATTTAAATCCTTAAAACAATAGTCTCTAAACATGTCATTTTTTATGAGAACATTTTTCCATCCTCTTCTTGCCTTGCTCAATCTTGCTCTTAAGAGATTGCATCCTTGGATCCAACAGCTCTCCCTAGACACACATGGGAAACTCCACATATTAACTTGTCCCTATATCTCATAACAAAATGGTATATTTGAATGAAAATACAAATACATAACAGAAACTGGCCTAACATTGCTTGCTCAATCTCACTTACCCTTCAAATATTAGGTAGATGCATTTTTCATAGATGTGTATCTTATCAATCGTATGCGTACTCCTGTTTTGCACAACTGCTCTCCCTACTTTTTGTTATTCCACAAGCACCTACATTACTTGAGTCTCAAGACCTTCGATTGTGCATGCTTCCCTTAACTTCGTCCATATACAATCCACAAGCTTGACTACCATAGCAAAAGATGCATTTTTTTGGGGTAATAGTGCAAACCATAAAGTGTATGAGTATTTAAATCCTTAAAACAATAGTCTCTAAACATGTCATTTTTTATGAGAACAATTTTTCTTCCTCTTCTTGCCTTGCTCAATCTCGCTCTTCAGAGGTAGCATCCTTGGATCCAACAGCTCCTACACCAACAGGTAATGGTCAGTTCTCTTTCTCCAATCCTTTTTCTTCTAACTTTTCAATGCCAACTAATGTTTCTCTTGCAACTAACCCTACTCCCATCCATCTATCTTCCTCTTCACTTGAACCCTTAGTCCTATATACAAATGCACCCTCTAGTTTTATCTCAAACCAACCACTTCTAGATTCATCCCTTATAACCCCTTATGTAGATTCCTAACTTACAACTTGTCCTCCATCATGTATGGTCACTAGATCACAAACCAACTCCCTAAGACTAAAACCATTTCATAAATTTCACCTTTATTACTCCTTTAAACACCCTATCAAGGGCCTCTCCTCCATCACCCACTCCATGGGACTGTGCACTTATAATTAGGTTGCAAAAGATCACAACTGGATTGCTGCAATGGAAGTAGAATACAAAGCGCTCATGGACAATTAAACTTTGTCCTTATGTTCTCGACCGCCTGATAAACAAGTTTTTTGCACCAAAATAGTATTCAAACTAAAGCAAAAGGCTGATGGATCCATTGATCATTACAAGGCAAGGCTAGTGGTAAAGGGTTTTGATCAAGAGGATGTTGTTGAGTTTACAAAGACATTTAGTCCTGTCATCGAAACTGCCACAATCCAACTCATGTTGGCCCTTGCAATGCATCACAATTGTTGTATACAACAACTTGACATCTCAAATGAATTTCTACATAGTCACCTTGAAGAAAATGTATTTATGAAACGACTTGGTTTTGAAGATCCCTATTGTCCAGATTATGTTTGTAACCTTTATAAGTCTCCTTATGGCCTCAAGCAAGCCCTTAGGGATTGATTTATGCACCTTTTTCAATCTCTAATAGAGCTTGGATTCATGTGCTCTCAAGTTGACACATCACTTGTTTTTCGTAGGTTCTCCTTTTGCATCTTAATTCTCATATATGTGGATGACATCTTGGTTAATTGTGACTCTTCGTCAGCCATCTCATGCCTTCTTAAAAGGCTAAAAAGTGACTTAGTGGTCAAGTATTTAAGTTCTCTCTCCTATTTTCTAGGTATTCAAGCCCATCGAAACAATAAGTCACTGCATCTTCACCAAGGCAAATATGTTCTTGATCTTTTTCATCAAACTAAGATGGCTGAAGCTAAGCCAATCCCTACCCACTTCACCTTTGGTACTAAAATCTCCAAGTACTTAGAAGGTCCTTTATAAGACCTTGCTGAGCACAAACACATTGTTGGTGCCCTCCAATATTGCACCTTGACATGAACAAGCATTTCCTATAGTGTTAATCGGCTCCATCACATTATAGGAAATGTGAATGACATCTTGGTTATTAGTGTCTCTTCTCCAGTCATCTCATGTTTTCTTAAAAGGCTCAAAAGTGACTTGGAAGTCAAGGATTTAAGTCTTCTTTCCTATACTCTTGGCATTCAAGTTTATCATAACAATGAGTTACTGCATCTTCACCAAGGTAAGTATGCTCTTGATCTTTTTCATCGGACTAAGATGGCAGGAGCCAAGCCAACTTCTACTCCCTTCACCTTAGGCACTAAACTCTCCAAGCGCTTATGAGGTCCTTTACAAGACCTTACTAAGTACAAACACATTGTTGGTACCCTCTAGTTTTGCACCTTGACACGAATAGGTAGGGGTGTACACCAATGGTTTCGGTGCTAAACTAAGACCCCACCAAAATCTTCCATGAGAGCTAAGCATCGGCCGAAACTAGTCGATTGGGAAGAGAAAACTGATATTATTGGTCTCGAGGCGGCGCGGTTCGATTCTTTGGTCTGCCGTCGGCATCTTTGTGATGAAGGAGGGATGTTGCGTCCATTATCTAGTGAGAGTAGAAGGCTTAGGGTTTAGGGTTGCAGAGGAAGAAGAAGATGTGGAGGAAGAAGAAGAAGATGGGGGTTAATGAAACCTAATTCAAAACGGCGTTGTTTGGTTGGTTTAAAGCCAAACGGTAGGGGTGCTATCCACATCATACGGTGCAGGGTAGACCCCTCTCCCCCCCCCCCCGGCCCTCGCATGGGGCGGATGGGGAATTCTTTTCCCGTCCCCCGCCCCCGGTGTGCGGATTGGGGGGGCTATCCGTCCACCCCCTGCACCCCTACTGGCCCCAGAAGCAGTTTCTGGGCCATTTTTTGCCCAGAAACTGTTGAAATGGGCCTAAAATGGCCCACAAGCTTTTCTTTTAGATCTAAAACAGATTGTAGGCCATTTTCAGCCCATAAAATTAAAAGTAAAAAGAAAAAAAAATTAAAAAACCAGATTAAAAAAGAAGTTTGCACTATAGTAATTGATTTTATGGTTAATAAAAGTTACTAGTCTAATACTTAATAAACTAATAATAATAACTAAGCTATTACAAAATTGAAAGGCTAAACAATTACAAACATAAAAGTATCCAAGGGACATTGTATCAACATTACAAATTATTGAATATAAAATATAAACAAATAATTCAAATTTTGAATATTCTAAAGAGAGAGCTATCAGTTGTGGCTTGTCTTTGACTGTGACACTTGGGGCGGCCAGGGTTTGAGCACATATTTATGTTGCAGCGGAGCTAGACATTGTCCCATGTGTTACTACAATAATTAATACTAAAATTAATAATGATGAAATCGAAATGAATATAAATAAATCAAAATAATAAAATAAAACTATGGACACAGGTTTCTTGCCCTGTGTGGGCTTTAGGGCAGGGCAATGTGTACTCTCTGTAGGGGTAGAAGTAGGGTTAGGTTCTGGGGTAGGGGTATTGGCTGGGGCAGGAGAGCTATCACTAAAATCCGGATCTATTTGAGAAGACATTCCTGATTCCCCAACATAATAAAAAATTTTCAAAGTGCAATCCAACACAACACAAAAAAAGAAAAAAAAGGCATAGTGCAATCAAACACAAGATATAAAAAAAAATGTAATAATACACCAAACAAGGCAAAGTGTAATGATTGAAATCAATTTTAAAAAGTTCACAATATTATTAAGCAACACTTGATTAATTTAATATTCACATATGTCACTCTTAGAACTTTTATATATGTTTTAGAATATTATTTTGAAGATTTATGGTATTGATGAAGATATGAATTTTTATGCATGCAATGGTTTGGTTAGGTCTCATAGTTGAGGCTCACGGTTGGAGTTGTGTTTCTATGCAATTTTTATCATGTGATCTTAGCTTTCATGCTTATAGCTGTTTTAGGACTTAAATATGAAGTATATGATGCTTTTTCTTTATGATTTACTTCATGAAAAAATTCGGATATAGTGGTTTGATAGAAAATGAAAACATATAGTACTCTATTTTTGGGTATACGTACAAATCAATTGTGTTGAATGTTATTTTGTAACTTTTGTGGTTTTTGTTTAATTTTTTAATGCATTATAGCATGGGGCGGATATTTTATGAACATATATATATATATATACATATATATATTTAGAGTATGTTTATGAACTTTTAGAGTTCTTGAAGTTGATTCGAGGAGTATTTATACCAAGAACATCAATGATTATTCCATTTGGTCAAAACTTAATGTTTTGACATGTTTATTGATGTAAAGAGTTTATAGTTTTATGGGGTGTGTATTTTTATGTCTTAGCATGATTTTAAAACTTAAGATATGCAACGAAGTGTTGATTTTTTCCCTAGAGTGGTTCGGCCATAGTGAAGTTCTTCTAATTGTAAATTGTTCTAATTTTTTTTTATTATATATTTTATTTTTAGGATAAAATTTACATGAGCAATTTAGAGGTTTCCAATGATTGAAACCCCTAAATGCAATATAGGGTTTCCAACCCTAAAAAAAATTAGGGTTCGGATTGGAACCCTAAATTAAATTAGGGTTCCAATCTTGATTTAGGGGTTTCAATCAATGAAACACCTAAATCAATTTAGGGTTTTCAATCATTGAAACCCTTAAAAAAAATTAGGGTTTCGAATTGGAACCCTAATTTAGGGTTCGTTGCGAGAGAGAGGAGAGAACGGTTGAGGGAGAGTGAGACTAAGAGAGACAGAGAGTAAGAGGAGACTGGAGAGTGTTCGAGAAGCTGCCGAGGGGAAGGGGGTGACGCAGGGAGGGGGGTAAGTTTAAGTCACTTAATGAAACCATCCCTTATTGAAACGGCGCCGTTTTGTCATGTACAAAATGGTGCCGTTTCATCTCTAAAATGTATTTATTATATTATATAATATTATATATATTACGGAGTGGGGTCAAGGCCCCTCTATCCCTCGCCTCTGCTGGGGGGCTTACATACGAGCGGGGGCCCCCGTCCCCCGCCCTTGTGGTGCGGATACCTCACATCGCATATGCAGGGCGGGGCAAATGGGGCGGAGCAGCGAGGTCCGGGGCCCCGTTGCCCACCCCTACCAAACAGTGCCGTTTAATATACATATATTAAAAAAAAAAGAAGGATCAGCCAATTTAGCGATTTCTCAAGGGTTCAAACAGGCGCCGAACTGCCGACATCAGTTTTCCCTCAAATCCTCTAGCCCGTCAACCGGTTCTTTATCGGTTTCGGCTGGTTCCTAAATCTGGTGACCGGTCCGCATTGGAGATGGTTGGTTTGGCCGGTTCTTGTACAACCCTACGAACAGACATTTCCTAGAGTGTGAATTAGCTTCGTCAATTTCTCCATTGCCCAAAAAGAATTCATCTCTCAGGTACCAAATGTGTACTACTCTACCTTAAGGGCATAATTGAAAATGGTTTGCACTACACACGAGGGTCTCTTCATGGTTTTTTTGATAGTGAATGAGCTACAAGCCCTAATGACAACAAATCAACAACAAGCTATTGCATTTACCTTGGCCTGTGTCTCATCTCATAGGCTGCCAAAAAGCAACTTGTGTTTGCATGTTCTAGTGTCGAAGCACAATGCTAGTCCATGGCTCTAACTGATGTTGAACTCTATTGGCGCTGAATGCTACTCGAAGAACTCGAGCTTTTGCTCTTGTCACCACCTTGCATGTTGGTGGACAATCTTGGTGCTCTATCATTATTTTCCAATCTAGTTTTTTACGCTAAAACAAAACACATACAAGTGGACTATCACTTCATCCGTGAAAATATCTTCAATCGTGACAGTCTAGCTTGTTACATATCTATTTCTTCATGGCTCTTAGATATGTTCACCAAATTCCTCACTAACTCTCAATATCAATTGCTCAAGGACAAGTTAATGGTCTGTCCCCTCTCCATCACCTTGTAGGGGATGTTAACATGCCATTCCTATTCAAACCCAAGTTGCTCAATCTGATGATCTGAGAACATAGAAACTGATGGTGATTGTAGAGACTATAACTCATCTCAACTCAGACCTCAACCTAAACTCAAACTTCTGTAGCATAATCCTTACCTAGTATTTATTGGGATAACAATATCCCCTCTTAGTGTACATCAACTAATGTTGTATACATAACAATTTATGTAAAGTTCTATAAATACTTAATGAGAATACCCCATCAACCAATACTATTAGTGTTATTTTGACGAATTTTTAATCCAGACTTTAGCATAGTTCAAGTTGCCAATTAAACATTCAAAATATCAACTATATATAGAACTAAAATGTTGCTTTAGTCCCACTACCCTTAGGTTATATATGTTGACCAACAAGATTTTAGTCAACTAATATAAAAGACCTTGTGTGAATGTTCATATATCTATAATGGAAATGTGTTTCAGTCTAACCATTGTTTTAATGATTAAAGAGGCTCAAATTATAACATTAACTAACTATTTTGGAGTACAAATTTAGACATGTTTCGAGTTTTTCTTAGATAGTTATAAATGGTAATAGAGATAATCTCAACTAGAAGTGTAGGGTTTGAGTCATATCACCTACAACACAATGTTTTAATGAGGACATCACTTAAGGGATTGTAATGTCTAGAGTAAGTACGAGAGGCTAGTGATTGAGATTTTACATTGCTTAGAAGCGAGCAATTTTTGCTATTTCTAATGAGCTTGAGATAGTGTGGTATAAACTTAGATGTACCCTTAAGTTTTACTTGGGTTGTTGCACCCATAATCCAAAGTTCCAAACACGTCTTTCACCCCTGAGTTAGGTTGTGTATTCCAAATCATTTTACAATTAACCTAAAAATTAGACATGCCTCACCATCAAATTCCTTAATGATCTTGGGGTGACACTTTCACACATACTTCTTTGATATCTTATAGAACCACTCCTTCACCCTTGGTACTTTGGTTAATGGACCGTCCCTAATTTACAATATTGAGATGGTCCCAATCTTCCTAAGATGAAAAGGATAAATATGACCATCAACCAATATAAGCATACAAATCATAGCTCAAAATACAAGTCATTGCTCAAACAATAAATTATCATAATACTATCGTACTATGAACAACATACGTTTGAATGTAAGATAAAGATCAAGATTTGTAAAAAAATGTTTTGTGAATGGTAAAATATTTTTGAAATGAGGCTTTAATATGTTTGAGGACTAGTAAAAAAATATTTTTAGTTTATTAGAAATAACCTTAAAAAACTTAATGAAAGAAAAAAAATTCAAAGAACAAAATTGCAACCCACTCATGGCTGCCACGTATCGGCCACCATAGACACCTAATATTCTAGTTACCATGACATGCCCAGCCCTTGGCTGCCAGGCAATGTCTGGCTACCCCTAGTGGTCAAGTTGGCCAACTGTGGTGGTAGCCACCATAAGGTGGTTGTTATTTTATTTTATTTTTTAAATTTGTACAAGATTTGGTTAGACAATGCAAAGTTCCAGTAGACATTCGATCATGCAATGCAGTCATGTGAGATTTTTATTTTCATTCAAATAATTGGCATAAATCATTTAATATTGGTTATAAATTCTCTTAGAAAAATAATAGGGTTATAATTTTTTAGAAAAATTTAACAAAATTATGATTTAAAAATTAAATTTATTTGATACTTTTATGCTATTAATTTAAGATGATGTGATTGAATTAAAGTGAAAAAATTATTTTTTAATGATAATTGTGTTATAGTTGTGTATGAGTAGTAACCATATCATTATTCATTTTCTTTATCATCTTGATATATGTACCTTATTAACATATGCTAATGAAATGGCCTAATAGCCTAGTTTTAAATTACAATATTATTTTTGGATTATATCTCAAAAGCTATAAAACTTTTCTTAAAAAATTATTTTGTCTACCACTTTAACTCAATCACTACTACTATACCCAACATTACACAAATAATGAACAAATGAATAATCGGGAAAAAAATGAAGAAAATCTCATTAAATCTAATACTAGAATTTAGAGTATACCCTTTCCCTACCATCAAACTATATTTTTTGAAACAATACCACTCTATCTTCATCCAACCTCTTTTCTCAACAATCTTTACTACCACATTAATACTCCCCATTACCCCTTGAGTATACTTGAGTCTAACCCTTTCAGAATGAGTGAAATTTCTATACCTCGTTAAGTAGTATGAGCAAAACTTAATAAATAATTTAAGTCGACTCAAGCTCTTTAAAGACCACGAGCAAAGATTGAAAAATAACTCAGCTTGGCTCGAGTTCATGCATTGATCAGCTCGAACTCGACTCAACTCGTGAGCTCTCAGTTCGAACTTGAGTTATTTGAGTCAAACTCGACTCAATAATCTAATAGATCGACTTGGCTCGAATCGATTATATCTCCAATCAAGAGTCCCAAGGTACACACAAATGACAAGATTCGAAAACAAAACCAATGTTTCCACGTCCTTCAATCATCCTAGAATTTAATTAACACATGTCCTACTCAAAAAGTATTGACTAGAAGCATGAATTCATTCTTGATGTGTAGTGTTTGAAGCACTAATCACCCACTTAGTAGCTTAAGCTGCATTACCAAAAATGGAATAACTACTATATCAGATAAACTTGAGAAAAATAACTTTAATGCGTTATCCAGTTTAGGTGTAGAATCCGTTAAATCGTCTAGGGGTGCTACCCAAGGTCCCCGCCTCATTTTCACTTCAAATATGAACTATATTTCACTATGTTTAAAAATTATTTCTAAATTCAAAAGTGATCAAAAATATATTTTTAGATCCAAATTGTAAATTTAAATCTTGTAAATATGACTATAATTTAAAAATTGTGTAATTTTTAAATTTGCTAATGCATATTTTGTAAACACGTTTAACAAATTATGATATATATATATATATATTTATATATACACAATTTGTAAAATATAAATATATATTTATATTTTTATATATAAACGTATATTTATGTTTTTGTATATATATAAATATTTATGTTTATATATATATAATATATATATATTTTTTAAGTTGTGATTTTACATTTATTCACTCGTTTCGTTATTAGTGCTTATTTTCTATCTCACTTGTTAATTTTTTTTTATTTAGTTTCTAGAGTTATATTGTGTTTTTTTATTAAAATTAAAGACTTATTTAGATTCAAAGATAAGATAAGATATAAAGATAAAAATTAAATAAAATATTTTTAAAATATTAATTTTTAATAATAATATTATTTTAAAATTAAAAAAATAAAATATTTATTATATTTTATATAAAAATTTAAAAAATTATAATCATAAAATATTTTCTAAATCTAAACGGGCTAAATTACTTTATAAGATAAATGGTTTTGAGTGTTTTAATCTAAACCCAAGTTTATTTTTAGAAATTTGAGGATTATTAATAAAATATAAATTAATTTTTTTAAATATTTTGAAAAACCATTCACTAATGGCTAGTGCGCTGCTTGACAGCAAAGCGTGTGAGCCTTCCCATATTTCTTTATTCGAAAAAGATTCAATCACATACTCACAGTCTCTCTCACACTGACTGACACACTCCAAGAACGAGATTAGCAAACACTAATCACTTGTACTGTTGGATTTAAACCAGTCTCTTTTCTTTACTCTTTTAGCGAGACACACACAGAAAGTATTCACAAAAAGCACTTCCCCTCTCTCTCTCTCTCTCTCTACATATCTGTACATTTGTGTCATATTATGCGTACATCTGATCTGAAACCCTAGCCTTTCGATCCCGCGGACGAGGTGCATTTGGATGTGAGATACGTAGTGGCTGGAATTGTGGAGTCGGTCAGATCGACTATAATGGCGGATATGTCCGAAGTAGGAGTGTTGGCTCATGAGACGGCGGCGACGACGACGTACGCCAGCAATGGCAGTGCTGAGCCGACGTACACTCACGCGTCGCCGGGGCCGCTGATGGTGTCGGGATCGTTTAAGGAAGGGAGGAGCTCATCGCGGAGGAGAGCGTCGGTGAGGCCCAGCCTCGACGCTGATGAGTTCCTTAACCTGCTTCACGGGTCGGATCCGGTCAAGGTCGAGCTCAATCGGCTCGAGAACGAAGTCCGAGGTGCGGAATGCGGCTCGATCTGCTGCGTTTCGAGCTGATTTGGCTGGGATGCGTGTTTGATATGTCGTCTTCTTTTGGTTGTGGTTTTGCAGATAAGGACCGTGAGTTGGGGGAGGCCCAGGCGGAGATAAAGGCCTTGAGGTTCTCCGAACGACTTAGAGAAAAGGCCGTTGAAGAGGTCATTTCTATTTTCCTCATTTTTGGTGCTTTATCCCCCTCTTCCTTCTCGTCGACAGATTAGTTAGTTGCGTATTTTAATCATTCGTGGTTGTTCTATTTGCTATGCACGTTAAACATTACTTATCTCCAATTTACGGAGATTTGTAATTATGTGGAACAGCTATGATAGTGGTTCGAAGCCCCCATGGAGGATCGCGATTTCTTGTTTGATTAGCTAGTGTTGTTGTATCTTTGGACTATTTGCTTTAATATGTTACGTAATGTAGACCACAGGAATTGTATATTGAAATATTGTTAAAAAAAAAATTGCAAAAGAAACTTCCAGTTTCTCCTAATTTTTGGAAAATGGGTTGTACAGTTCTGCCCTTACTGCCTCAATTTAGCACCTTATATTTGCTTATCTTACTGTGTCAATGCTAGTTGTTTCTAACAGCATAAATATCTCAATTACTTTCCCTGAATTCTTTGGCATGCTTTATAGCATTAATGACTCTAGATTGCTTAATATTCTAGACAGTTGAATGTTTTGGGCTTGAATTGCATTGGCCGTTATCCCAGAAATGAAAGTATTTAAAATTTTCGTTTCTGAAATGTTCGACTCTTTTAGTTTTCACGACTTTGATAAATTTGATAAGTCAATCTTTCCTTTATTTTCTTTCCCATTGAAATTGACAATTACCTTGTTTCTCTATGTATTTTCATCACACTGCAGCTCACTGAAGAGCTGTCAAAGGTTGAGGAGAAGCTGAAGTTAACGGAATCTCTTCTTGAAAGCAAAGTATTGCTCACAGCCTCTCTAAATAGTGTTTTTGCCATTTGGTGCCTATTGGAAAACTCTATTTATTCGACAAAAAAATGTCTTGCAGAATCTTGAGATAAAGAAAATCAACGATGAGAAGAAAGCTTCCATGGCAGCACAGTTTGCTGCTGAAGCCACTCTTCGAAGGGTTCATGCTGCTCAAAAGGATGATGATATGCCTCCAATTGAAGCCATTCTTGCACCTCTGGAGGCTGAGCTCAAGCTGGCTAAGCAAGAGGTATGTCTTGTCCTCTTCTTCTTCTTATGATATCCTGACTTGTAATCAGAAAAGATTTTAGTCATAATTTTCTTCCCTCTTCTTTCTCATCTCCTTGCTGTCACCGTAAGAAGAAGAAGAAAAAAAAGAATTTATTAGAGGGAAAATTAGTTCAGTCGTTGATTAGTCACCTTGATTTGTTACAGATTGCAAAGCTTCAAGATGATAACAAAGCCTTGGATCGTCTTACAAAATCAAAAGAAGCAGCCTTAATTGAAGCTGAGAGGACTGTTCAGGTTGCCTTGGCAAAGGCCTCTTTGGTGGATGATCTCCAAAATAAAAACCAGGAACTAATGAAGCAGATAGAAATATGCCAGGTAAACCAAATCTTGTATGTTCTTTTTACCCAAGCTTATTGGACCTTGGGATGTGAAATATTTTTTCTTACCATGCACAATTAGAATGGACTTATATGTCTACTCCTTGTGGGTGCTAGGAAGAAAATAAAATTTTGGACAAAATGCATAGACAAAAGGTTGCAGAGGTTGAAAAGCTTACTCAAACTGTTCGGGAGTTGGAAGAGGCTGTTCTTGCTGGTGGTGCGGCTGCAAATGCCGTGAGGGATTATCAGCGAAAATTTCAGGAGATGAATGTAATGTGCCTGACATATTTGAATGCTCAATGTTGGAAGTTGCCTTATGTTGACCTATAGTTGTCATCTAGCAGATAGTTTCCTTAAACCTGGTAGCGTTTTATTTTTTTGTTCATCAGGAGGAAAGGAAAACACTTGACCGGGAGCTGGCCCGTGCAAAGGTATCTGCAAACAGAGTGGCTGTAGTGGTTGCAAATGAGTGGAAGGATGCTAATGACAAAGTGATGCCTGTGAAGCGATGGCTTGAAGAACGGAGATTTTTGCAGGTAACTGTTGACTTTCATTGCCTTCTGCTTCAATACTGAGCTTCTATTGATTCGTTCTTTTAGACACCATTTTCTTGTTTCTATCTAATTATTACCAAACTATGTTGTTACAGGGAGATATGCAGCAGCTTCGAGACAAGCTTGCTATAGCTGAGCGAACTGCAAAGTCTGAAGCACAGTTAAAAGTAATCATATGGCTTTTACGGGGCTTGTTCTTTAGTTACTTTGCTATATGTTTTCTTCTTTTAGTGAATGTTGAACATTCTTTATGTTTTGTAGGAAAAATATCATTTACGACTAAAAGTGCTAGAGGAGAGTTTGAGAGGTGGTTCTTCTGGTAATGCTCGCAGTACACCAGAGGGACGAAGCATAAGTAATGGGCGTTCTCGTCGTCAGTCCATTGGTGGAGCTGATAACATCTCAAGATTAACCTCAAATGGCCTTTTATCAAAGAGAACACCAACCTCTCAATTTAGGTCCTCTTCTTTGTCCTCCAGCACCAGTGCAGTACTGAAGCATGCTAAAGGCACCTCAAAATCATTTGATGGTGGCTCAAGGTCTTTGGAAAGGAGTAAGATTCTCTTAAATGGAACAAGCCCCAGCTATTCATTCAACCAATCTTGTGAGGGAACAAAGGATGGTGAGGGGAATAATAACTGGAAAGAAAGTTTGGATGATAAGCCAAACGAGTTCCAGATAGTGGATACAGAGGATAGCGTCCCAGGGGTTATGTATGAGTTACTGCAAAAAGAGGTTATAGCTTTGAGGAAAGCAGGCCACGAGAAAGATCAAAGCCTGAAAGACAAGGATGACGCCATTGAGGTTGCTTTCTTGTCCAAACTGATATATTATTCTATAAATACGCCTCTTGTTAATATTTGGTTTTGATTGGTGCTTTTCAGATGTTAGCAAAGAAGGTAGAGACATTGACTAAGGCAATGGAAGTTGAAGCAAAGAAGATGAGAAGAGAAGTAGCTGCCATGGAAAAGGAGGTAGCTGCCATGCGTGTAGAGAAAGAACACGAGAATAGGGCAAAAAGGTTTGGCAATTCAAAGGGTCCTGTCACTAGTGCTCAGCTGCTTTCTGCCAGGTACTTTCTCAATATTTTATTTTTACCTCAAGTCATGCCTTAAGCTAAATTAGTTGAATAATTTACACAATGCATTGCTGTGTCATGCTTCTGTTGTTTGCTAATTGTTAGATTAGCAGTCAATATATGACTTGTTTCCATCCCACTGCCAAAAAAAAAATAATAATAATAATGCTTGTTGATCTTGGTTTTTTTTTTCATATTTCATTGTTCTTTGTTCATGTAATGTAATGCTTGAAGGGAGGCCCAAACCACATCTGCGCCTATTCTCTAAAATGACTATTCAATGACACAATTGGAGCCCCATTGGAATCATTATAAAGTGCAATAACTTCTCCCTCTCAAGCAATATGTGGACCCCATACACTACCTACACTCATCACTCAGAGTGGGGCGTCACATATACCTTTTACTCGTTAGAAGTAGTTTTTGTTTTGTAGAGAAGCCCTTTTCAATGCTCTCTTGATATGTCCAACTGTTATCTCAGCACATTGAATTAAATTTCTCCTAGGAAAATATTCATATCCCCCTCAAATTGCCAATAAGGTGCTGAGGACTTTCATTTGGTCTTTCAATTCCTCTTTCCATTTTGTTCTTGTATTAATTCCATTAAATGAATCTTAACAAACTTACTGTGTAAATTAGATTACAACAATATAAAGAACAAGTAAGCTTGTGAAATAGAGGTGGATTTAGCCTTAGTTTTTATCCTATGTTCGATTTTGGTTCCTGAAATTTATGAAGTTTGTCTTCTTCCCTGAATTTAAAAATTTAGCAGTATAGTCTTGTAAATGAGCCTTAATAAAGTTTTAGTGGCGCAATGTTCATGACTTCCTCGTATCTATTTCTTCTTCCGGGCTGGGTGCTGTCATTTGTATGGCCCATGTACTTGGGCTTTGCCTATTCATTTATTGATATTAATTATTTTTAATTGTAAAAAAATGAGCCTTACATGCAACTTGAAATTACAACCATGTCACATCTACCTTTTGTCTGCAGTGTGTATTTCAATTTAAGCCTGATGGTAAAACAAGCAACAATACAACTTCTTAAATGATTTAGGGATGAAAATGAAATGTCCAAATTTTTATTTTGATAAGTAAATAAAATGTCCAAATTTCAGGAACAAAAATTGAACTTTGGCCAAATTTTTCAATGGACCAAAAGTATGACTCAACCTAAGAAAACATGATGTAATTTATAGTTAACATGTATCCTTAATATATTTCAAATACCCACTTTCTATCTGAGAAAAAGACCCTTATCACTCATAGCTATACATTCCTCACATACACATGAACATGAAGGGCAGGGATAAATATGGCCAGCTAGTACTAGATCCCCTATGATTAACATTCTATAAATTATTAGCTATGTAGTTAATAATGATCAAGGAACCAGGTTGGCTAAGTAATTTAATATGCTAACATATCATAATTAATAGCTATCAATTAAGTTGTATATTTTAGAGATTACAGTAAAATATATACTTTTAAATTATTATTTATTTATAGGTATATATACTTCTAAAAATGTTAGCAAAACAGTAGTACAGAGGATACTACTTGTGTACTTGGGCTATGTCTCTTTATAATAAAACACTACTTATAAAAAAAACCTATAAAAAATACAAGACAGGAGTGTGACAACTAATTAAATGTGCAGACATATATACACAAGCTCGCCAAAGTTGTGTAAGAAAGCATTTGATGAATAAAAGTTTTGCTAGTTTTTTTAATTTTTTTTATTGATAAACAAAAGTTTATTGATCATAAAATAGACAAAGGCCCGAGTGTACGGGACATATACAAGAGCATCGCCTATGCATGCTAGTTTAGTGATTCAAGGAATTCATGAAAAGTCAATGCATTAAAATCAATTACAATCGACCAATGGAGTTAAGTATTGAGTAAAGTATTGAAAAATAGACTTCTAAGCTCATCCATTGACCACTCTAGATCTTCAAAGCTTCTTTCATTCCTCCCTCCAAATACACCTCCATAGACAAATTGGAACCATCTTCCATATCGTTGTAATATGAGAGTTGCCCTGGATGCTTTGCCAAGAAGCTAGGAGGTCAATTGCCTTTTTCGGCATCACCCAAGCTAATTTCACTAGAGCAAAGAAGTCATTCCACGAAGTCGTAGCAATCTCACCAATAAGTAATAGATGATCTATGGACTTTCCGCTCTTTTTGCACATACAAACACCAATCCATGACTATGATGTGGTGTTTCAGTAGGCTGTCAATTGTGAGGATCTTCCCGTAGGAAGCTGTCCATACAAAAAAAAAAGCTTGCCTTCTGGGGGTGTCTTTATCTTCCCAACACTCTTCCATCAGAATGAATTTTTATTGTGTGGTCATGGCTTGATAATAAGAGCGGACTGCGAACTTCCCTTTCTTAGAAGGGCGTCAAAAGATCTTGTCTTCAGCTCCTCCTATCATACAGGTAGAGTATACTAGATCATAGAACTTCGAAAAAGCATAAACTTCCCAATCTTGTGCATCTCTGAAGAATGTAAGAGGTCCATTGGGTAGGATTAAGAGGTCCGCAATTGAGGCTTCTTTCATTCTTGCTATGCCATAGAATCTTGGATAAGCTTCTTTGAGTGCTCCATTGCCACACCATAGATCGTGCCAACATTTGATTTTGGACCCATAACCCACCTCAAAACCGATCTTTCTTGAATGTGTCCTATCCTCTTATGCGTTTCCGTTGTACCATCCCATATGGCCCACTTGCCTCATTCAAACACCATCCTCTCCATGGTTCACTATACTTCGAGTCTATGACGACTCTCCATAATTTTGCTACTTACAAGTTTGGCGTGTAAACACGCCAGTTACTATGAGACTCGTTACAGTTAAAAAATAAAATGTGATCACACAGTACTTTTTTATGCTAGTTGGTATGACAAGTTTCCACATAAGTAGCGTGTTTGCCTTGTGTCAATTAGCTGGCTTGTAAGTTTATTTTCTCAATGAATAAATGAGAGATTCGTAAGTGATTAATATATAGCAAAATACTTATTTTTATTAGCTGATGTGTGCAACATTTTTCTTTTGATAAGTTGGGAATACTTACCACTATGCTACAACGACTTGTTATGATGTGTGCAACATTTTCTGACGCTGAAATTAATTTTGCATCCAATGATCATGAATTATTGGATAACTTATTGGGTACCCCCGGAATAGTCGGGACGCTGTTCTCGGACACCAGGTGCCAATAAAATAAAGGCTGTGCGGTTTCAGGCAAGGGCTTGGTGGGGTTGGCATGACTTTATTTAACATGTATGAAGTTACAGCTTTTTGAAATACGTAGTTCAGAATGGTTTGATTACCGAAAGTTTGGTTTGATAGTTTAAAAATAATAACCTAGACCCTTTTTTGTCCAATTTGTTTTCCACTATACTCATAGTACATTATAAGTATAAATTGCATTCATCCACAAAAGGTCTATACAAAGAGGGATTATTTATGGAACATATTAAAAGTTGACTGAGTCCTACTTTGTGCAGAAATGTGACACGAGCTGGGTTGACACGCAGTACCCAATGACAGGAATCCTGATTGCAGTTGCTGCAGCAAGTCTGCATAGGCTTTCTTGCTCTTCATTTTTATTTCTTACTTGTAATTTGTATTTCTCTCTTTCCGCACGCCATCCGACGAGTCAGATGTCTCTACTACATTCACTGAATTAGCTAAGACAAGAAACTCCGGAAAGGAAACAGAATCTGAGGAAGAAATTGGTGTGCTTCTGACTGTTAGACTGTAATTCCACTGCTTAGGGATCAGGAAAAGAAAAGGAGGAAAGATAATTCACGTTTGGGGCTAACTATTTGTCAGGTTTTCTTCGAGTGGCCAGTACGTGTGGTTGTATAGGTATCTTATTGGCTTTTATATAATTTTTTTTTTTTTGTTCCTTTCTCATTTTGAGTTTATATTTGTATTATGTGCCA
The DNA here is from genome assembly GCA_011037825.1 of Carya cathayensis. Lineage (NCBI taxonomy): Eukaryota > Viridiplantae > Streptophyta > Magnoliopsida > Fagales > Juglandaceae > Carya > Carya cathayensis. The sequence continues at coordinate 2,141,763 of QGSO01000156.1, forward strand.
GAGCCTATAGAGTCCTCTACCAGTTGCTGGTTCATGTTTGTTAATATATTTGCAATATTATATGAATACTAAATAATGAAACTAGGTTTGACGTTTGTGCATGTCTAATTTTTAGTGCCCGAGCAATATTTAGTTGGGTCTCTATAGGATCTGGCCGATGTTATTCTTCTTCTGCCTTGCTTTGTTCTGTTTTATAAGTTTTCATATTTTTTCCCTCTTGGCTCAGATCCCCGGGATTCTGACTAGGGCATGTTTGGATGCTAAAACCGTCTCTAAAGGAAGAATCAAAGATATCTCTGAGCTAGATTGGGAATCCAATCTACATCTATCCAAAAAACATTGGAAAAAAATCCAAAATAACCATAACAAGTCATATCTGAGATTTTGAAAAATGAAAAACGACCATTTGTGGTTGTGGTTTTCTAAGTAAATCCACGACCATTAGTGCTTCATAAAGGAGGAGAAGAAAAAGGTGGAGGAGTTGAGAAGGAGAAGAAGAGGATGGGTGCGCTGATGCATTGGCGAGAGGTAGAGAGAGTGAGAGATGGCGATGGGACGGTTAGGTTTAATAGAAATCTAACCCATTTTATTAAAGAAATGTTTTTAATATATATGTATATATGGGGTCGGGTTGGGTAGACGGGGTAAATCCCGGGTGGGCTTGGGCCCAACTCGGGCCCCACCACTGGCTCCCAGTTGTGTGTAGGCATCTGCTTGCACGCCCTTCTTCTAAGGAGACGGATGCCAGATAGGGGTGAGGTGGGGTGGTGGGTGGCGTTGCCCTGGCGCCTAGCCTTAGATTTTTCATTTGGATTTTCTTTGATTTAAAGACTTGTATAGAACTTACATCTTAAATTTGTATAAATTATTTTTAAAAAATATAATTGAATATGATAGCCATTGGGAGTAGCCTGGCGAACATTGGCAACCAGATTGGACTATAATGGTAGGAGAGAACAGTAACGAATAAAACTGGCCAGAACCAACTAGAATTGGCGGGTGGGATGTTGGAATCGGTTGAAATCGATCAGTTAGCAGTCCAAGGTGGCAGAAATTTACTTCGGTCGGTTCAGCTTCAGTTTGAATCGTGAACTGACTTATTATATATATATATATATTATTTTTTATATAAAATGATGTCCTTTAATTTAAGTACGATAAAAAGTGTTGTTTCATTAGTATGAGTTAGAAAAAAAAATTGAAATGATGCGATTTGATTAGGGAAGGAGATTAATTGAAACTGACCGGCTGTTTCACCCACATATAATGGTTGTCAGATTCTTTGGACCTATCCATGGGTTAAATTGGGTTGTCCTAGTGGCTACTCGGGATGCCTAGTGCGGCTGGAGGACGTTGTTGTGGCTAATATGACGTGGTCGTGAGAGTTTCTCTCTCAATTTTTTCTTTAATTTACATATATATTTTAAAATATCTATTATATGATTGATCAAAACTCATACAAAACTTTCACATCCGAACGTATTTTTAATGGATCTAATTACTTTTTAAAACTCTATAAATTAGAGTCGTTCAAATAATCATTGATTTTTATAAATGAGAGAAGTCAAAGGTTTGATAGCTTGGTGGCATATAATCCGGATCTTCAAATAAAAAATGTGTTCGGATCCCCTCACCTCACTGTATAAAAAAATAAAATAAATAAAGGAGAGAAACGATTTTATATTTTGCAATGATCTAATGATTATTTGTTTTGGCTAATCATTAGCTAGGTTAGTTAATTAAAAAAAGAGAAATAATTGTTGCAATTGTGAGTATGCAGACGCTGTGCAATCATTTTGAAAAAAATGAATAAATATGAGATCTATATGAAAAAAATTAATTTTTTTTAAAAGTGAATTTTACTTATTTTTAAAAGCAAATACTCGACGCTCAATGGTGGAACCAACAATTTTCTTAGAGGGCCAAATTTTCTAATGTGCAACACTTTAATCCAAAACTCATAAAACATATATATAAAACTAGATCTTGATAATTTGCAATTTACACGTAGAAATAAAATTCTAAAAATACAACATCTTAATATATGTTTCAGATTTTTGACGAAAATGTTTTATGAAATAATATTAATCAATTATTATTGTTATAATGAAATATTTAGAATTTATTTGTTTCATGTAAACTATCAAGTGGTATGTGAGAATGTCATATTTCATTCTAATATGTAAGCTAGTTTATCAAGTTTTATGTAAATTCTAGATATTTTCGTATCACATTAAACATATAATACTAAATAAGTTTTTTCTTGTTTAATGAAGTCTAGAGGATAAAACCTCTCAACTATTTTCCATATAGATCACTAACTTATTGTATTTTTACTTTAGATTCTATATTAAGAAGCATAATATTGTATAACAAAAAACTTTGGGGTCCATATTTATAAGTTTATTATTTCTCCTAAATTTAGTTTTGATTTAATTTTGGTGAGACCACACTCTTGAAAATAAATAATATAGAGAAATTATACAAAATTATGAGATTATAGAAAAAATTTTGGAGAGACATTTCTAAATATATTGAAATTTTATAAAATTTTGTAAAGCATATGGAGATTATAAATTTTTTTGGAGGAGCCATTTTTTATATTTGTAAAATTATGATTAAAAATTAGAGTATATTTTGATTTTTTAAAAAAATTTGCAGATATATGTAGGTCCACCACTAACGATTTTTACGCACTTTACGACTTTATATAATATTACCTTTAAAAAAATGTAGAGAGAGAAGTAAAAGGCAAGATAAAAAATAGTATTAAGAGAAAAAAATGAGGAAAAAAATAGAGTGAGAGGTTATCATGTAAACGGAAAAAAAAAATGTAATTGTGAAATAATATTTCACAGTTTTGAAAATGGAAATATTAAAAAAATATTTATGCATGCTGACTATATTCCCATGACCGTTTTTTCGGTTTATTCTCTCTCCCTCTCCGATTCACGTTGCGCATATCTAACCCAATTTTCGATTCCGTGATTGGATTCAAACTCTCATTTCTCGATCCCAAATCATCCCATCCACCAAAATCCCACATACATTTCTCCCACCAAAAGCCCACCTGCATTTCTCCTACCAGCGCTTTTGCTAAGATCTTTCTGGTTAGATCCTCGATCGCTTTCAAAATCCAAAAATGGCAACAATGGAGAGCTTGATCGGCCTCGTAAACCGCATCCAGCGAGCCTGCACCGTCTTAGGCGATCACGGCGGCGAGGGAATGTCCCTATGGGAAGCTCTTCCTTCCGTCGCTGTCGTCGGAGGCCAGGTTTCCATCTCTCCACTTCCTTTTCTTCGTTTAAAGTTTTTTCGGTCGGCCATTGTGCGTTTGTCCTTTCTGTTTCTACCCACTGGCATTTCGGTCTTATTTTCCCCCTCTTGTCGGTTTCAATTAAAATGCTTGTTTTGTTTGTGGAGATCAGAGTTCGGGGAAATCTTCGGTTTTGGAAAGCGTGGTTGGAAGGGACTTCCTGCCTCGTGGATCCGGTAAAATCCTTCAATGCTGTACTCTGATCTTTTTAATCTTACACTTAGTTTATTTCGTTCCTTGCCTTATTCTCTTTTGTTTTTAACTTTCGATCTAGTGATTATTAGTATCCTTGAGTTGTCACCAAAGCCCATATCAGTTGAGGCATAAAACATTGCATCAAGCTCAGTACTGAGAGTGGGGCAATCGTTTATCGGTTTCCCAGATAATGAAAAAAAAAAAGTCAGAAACGTTTTGAGTTTGTTCTCTTGTCATCCACTTTTCTTAATGTTGGGAACCAATGATTCTAATGACCCTGGTCTCTTTTTTCTATTTCTAGTCATATTGCTCTCCATCATATTGATTTTTAAGTACTATGCCACTAATGTACCAGTCCCCTTCCAATGTTATGGTAGTATGATACGGTAAAATGACGTGTTCTCTCTGGAAAAGCACAGAATATTTTGTTCTTAGTTTGGGTTCTTTGATTGTAAGGTATTGTAACGCGGAGGCCATTAGTGTTGCAACTTCATAAGACAGATAAGGGGCAATCTGAATATGCAGAGTTTCTTCACGCACCAAAGAAAAGGTTGACCGATTTCGGTATGGTTACTCTCAATAAAAGCTGCAATTTTCTCTTGGATTGTAACTTCAACATTTTATGTGTTAATGTGATGATGAAATTTTGCTTACTTTAAAAAAAAAAAAAAAAAAGAGAACAAGAAATTTGCTAACTTTTCACACCATGTGCGTTCTTGAAGTATCTAAAATCTAAATAACTGAATGCTATCCGTGAGGAGTCAATTTTTTGTGGGTAGTTGTTTGGCATATTTGAAACAATTATGTTCTATGTTTTAACAGTAGCTGTCCACTTTAACAATAGTAATTCTTTCATATGGTAGCATTTATGATGATGTTTGTATTACCAAATTCCTAGGTAAAGTTCTGTCTCGAGACAAGGAAGATATGCATTGAAGATTAGGTTGGGTCTCTTGAGAGTTCTTTTGGCATGCTGATATGATATGTATGCTTATATAAAAACTATCTAATGCTGTCATTATAGCTGCCGCAAATGTTAAAAAAAATTAAAGTAGCGGTTCCTTAACGCTCTTTTTTCTGAGCTACTACCTCATTCTCACTTACACCTATGAACTTTGAACTAGTGCAGATTAGAATCCATTAGCCCAAATTTTGATTTCACTTTGAGGTTTCAGTAGTAGTTTGCGCCCCCAGTAAAAATGCACCATTATTTTGAACGGACATATAAAAAAAGAGAAAAAAGTAATTAAAATTAAGTCTTTTAAATGTGCATTGAAGGTAATTTCATATTTTAATGTGTCCCTATTTGAAGTTAAAAACAATTTTTGACAGAGTGGGGCAACCGATGCTGAAAGTTTAAACTAGGGTACTCTGAGTTTTAACAAGTCAACATATATAACTGACAATGTGAAGTGGTATTTCATGGAGAAAAATATAAATTAACCTAAACTCAATTTCCCTTATATGCCATGTTTTAATTCTGCTTACACTTAAACGTGATTTATGTTCGTTCCAATCACTTGGGTTTGGTTGCAAGAATCAGATTCTCACATTTAGATCCATTTAAATTTTCTAGCGAGAAATGGTCACAATAAAATTCCTGGTGACCTTATCTTTGACACCGCCTTCCCCTTCTCCTACCCTCATCGTTCTATCTTAACCTTGTTAAAATACAAGAGAATTGTTTATCGATCTACTCCTGAACATCATTTAAGTGAAGGTGCTACAAGTGTTGGTTCAGGGCATTGGAGACATATAGCTTCTTTTGGTTATTATGTTGTCAAACTTACCTTTTTGGATTCAAATACTTGTTTCTTTAACTTGTTTTTACGTGTCATAATTGCTTATGCATTGAGAAAAAAACACTTTTCTTCTATTAAATACCATATTTGCTAATTATAGTTTTTTTTAAGGCTAATATCAATGTAGACTATTAACAGGATGGTAATTGTCGGGGATATGTTTATATGACCTGCTAAATCTTTAAATCATTCAGTAATTGTGATCTATGTAGCAGGTATCAACAGCTAAATCATTTGATCATATGGATGTGAGGGTGTACTTGGCAATATTCATTTAATTTTTTTCTTTTTCCCAAAATAAGAGGTTTGACATTTATGAAGTTTATTTATCAATCAGTTTTCTTTTTTTTTTTTTTTTTTTTTTTTTCCGGGAAATGATTTGTGAGGGTGTGCAAGTCCTGTGCAAGACCTTTGCAAAAAAGTGGGACCCTTAATAAAAAATGGCATGGACTTTACATAGCATTACTCTTTTTTTTTTTTTTTGCTGAGCTATTCATCAATCAGTTACGTTGTCTTGCTATATATAGTTTTATGAGGAAGACTAACATTACAACATTCCATGCTAAATGACTTGTGCCCTGTTTGCTCAAACAGCGGCGGTGCGTAGGGAGATCCAAGATGAAACAGATCGTATTACTGGGAAGTCAAAGCAGATATCTAACATTCCAATTCATCTGAGCATATATTCTCCAAATGGTTTGTATTTACACTTTTTCTTAACATCATCTCGACAAGCTATACAAATGAATTGTTTTTTTCAGACTCATTCTAACTCACCACCAGAACTCGTTCTTATTTGTGTTGACATTTTCCACCTGATTTACAACTTTTTTTGGGTGAGTTAGTAAATGCTATTGATAAATTATAAGAGATATACCATGACAGGGGGATACCCCCTTGTGTGGCACCCACTTAAGGTGACTACATCCCACTGCTGGAGCTACACTACAGATATTTCACAGATACAAGAAGGAAGCATTACAGCAACCTGAACTACCAAAATAGCAAATATTCCAATATCTGCATAACCCAACAAGGAGGACTTATCCAGACTACTGCACATCATAGGCCAGAAAACCTATCAGGACAGCATACACAATTCACATGTCCAGCAACAAAGTGAAGAAAGCAGCGCTATTTCACATCAAGAGACCAACCATGTAGAGTGTGTCAAAAATAAGATAAAACTCTGTGTGAATGGCCGAATGCCTTGGCCTTGAGATTTCCCTTTATTATATAAACTATGCCACCGAATACTATACATGGAAAGTCAATTATATACAACAAACGGTGCCTAACATTCCTCTATAATTCTCTTAATACGGTGCCTAATATTCCTCGTTGACAGCCCCCCTCAAATTGATGCCCATAAATCAACAAACATCAATTTGTTACTTAGGAAGCAATGTCGATGATGAGTGAGAGCCTTGGTGAAGATATCGGCGATTTGAAGTTCAGTAGAAATATGTGGAAGAGTGATAACACGAGCGTCAAATGCTTCACGGATTTCAATATGCTTCGTGCGCTCATGATAGACAGGATTGGCCATGATCTGAATAGCACTTGTATTATAGGCATGTAGAGATGTGGGATCGGTCTCTGAAAAATCTAGCTCAGCAAGCATACTTCGAAGCCAAATAATTTCAGAACAAGCTAAAGACATCGCCCGGTATTCCGATTCCGTAGAAGACTTAGAAACTCTATTTTGCTTCTTACTCTTCCAAGAGATCAATGCATTAACTAAGAACACACACCAACCAGTGATGGAGCGTCGTGTATCCGCACAACCAGCCCAATCAGCGTCGCAATAAGCAACAAGACTAGTAGAGTTGCTAGCCGGGAAGAATAAACCATGGGCAGAAGTGCCCTGAACATAGCGTATGATCCTACGGACAACAGCTAAATGAAGATGACGAGGAGCCTGAAGAAATTGACTGACTTGTTGTACAGCAAAAGAAATGTCTGGTCTAGTAATGGTGAGATAAACGAGGCTACCCACCAACTTTCGATTTAATCGAGGATCAACAAGTAAGTCACCCTCCTCTTTGCGAAGCTTGACATTTAATTCCATAGGTGTATCAACAGAAGTAGCCTCCTGTAGGCCAGCTGTAGTCACCAAGTCACCAGCATACTTATGTTGATTGAGTGAAATACCAGAAGGACTACGATGCACCTCAAGACCAAGAAAATATGTGAGAGATCCAAGATCTTTCATATGAAAGGACTCTAAGAGATGAGTTTTGAGCTGGCCGAGTAAGACAAAATCGGAACCAGTGATCACAATATCATCAACATAAACTAAAAGAACAACAATACCCATGTCTGATTTCCGAAGAAACAATAAAGTATCATACTTGCTTTGCTTGAATGAAAATTGTAATAAAGTTGTGCGGAATTTATCAAACCAGGCCCTTGGAGCTTGCTTTAGACTATAAAGGGAGCGATGAAGCTTACACACATGTGAAGTCGGAGAGGTGAACAATCCCTGGGGTGGCTTCATGTAAATACACTCTTTAAGATCACCGTGAAGGAAAGCATTCTTAACATCTATCTGATGTAGTGGCCAATCATTGGAAGCAGCAAGAGCTAGAATCAGACGAACAGTAGTCATCTTAGCCACAGGAGCAAAGGTCTCTTCATAATTGACACCATATTCTTGATTATTCCCAAGTGCAACAAGTCGAGCTTTGTAACGTTCCAAATGTCCATCAGATTGGACTTTGATTGAATAAACCCATTTGCAACCCAGAGGAACAATGGTAGGAGGACATGGCTCAATGTCCTAGGTGTGATTGGCCTCTAAAGTAGCAATTTCTTCTTGCATAGCTTGTCGCCAACAATCTTGCTTGACAGCATGTGAGTAGCATGTGGGAATATCAAAATTGGATAATGTAGCAGTAAGAGCAGAAGCAAACCATCCATACCTATTCCGAGGTACTGAAACTCGAGAAGAGCGACGTGCCAAGTGCTCTGAGGGTGTTGCAACTGATTGGTTCTGGAGCATGGTAGGAGTAGATATCGGTGGAGCCACCGAAAGAGACTGTGGGCGGGAGCGTCTCTCATACACAAAACCTAGTCTAAAGCGAGAACTGACGGGATGACGATCTGAGAATGGCTGTTCAAAGGAGGGGAGAATCACAGTAGAAGAGGATCACACAGAAGACACAGGAAAGAAATGTTGATTTTCAAAGAAAAAAACATTTCTAGAAATCCGTGTACGATGTAAAGTATGATCATAACACACAAATCCCTTTTGACACACATTATATCCCAAGAAAGCACAGCGGACAGATTGAGCAGATAATTTATGTCGCTCATGAGGAGGCAAATGCACAAAACATACATAACCAAATGTACAAAAGTTATCATAACTAGGTTGCATAGCAAATAAGCGGAAATAGGGAGACTCCGTATTTAAGACTTGAGAAGGCAAACGATTAATCAAATAAGTAGCTGTTTTCAGAGCCTCGACCCAAAACATGGATGGAACAGAAGATTCTAACAAGAGAGTACGTACCACATCAAGGAGATGACGATTTTTGCGTTCGGCTACTCCATTTTGTTGAGGAGTAGAGAGACATGAACGTTGATGAATAATACCTTTAGAAGCCAAGAATGTTTGAAACTCAGTAGACAAATATTCACCACCGGAATTTGTGCGTAATGTCTTAATAGAAGCAGAAAATTGATTGTCAACATACGCTAAAAATTCAGTAAAAATACGAAAGACCTTAGATTTAGAGCGAAGAAAGTAAACCCAAGTAAATCTGCTATGATCATCAATAAAAGTCACGTAGTATTTAAACTTTTCATGTTAAGGAACAGGAGAAGGTCCCCAAACATCACTATGGATAAGATCAAAGCAGTGAGATGCTCTACTAGCATGCAAAGGGAAGGGAAGAGTTTTGCTTTTACCAAGTTTGCAAGAATCACATTTAAGAGATAAAGAAGAAAGATTTTTATTATCAAGTAAACCAGAGTTCAATACATGAGATAAGATTTGAGTATGATGATGACCTAAACGACGATGCCATACCATACTAAGATCTGAAACATTATTACAAGCAAAAGACTTAATAGAAGAAACTGGAGAGAAATTGGGAACAGACAAAAATAGTGGAAACAAGTGCCCCACTTTAGGTCCCTTCGCGATCGGCTCCCCCATTACCTGGTCCTGCACAACACAACCATCACCAGAAAAATTAATAGCACAATTATTATCAACTAATTGGACAACAGAAATAAGATTCGTAGAAAGCTGAGGAGCAAGAAACACATCAGTGAGCTTCGAAGAGGCATCTCCGACAGTAGCTATGGGCAAAGAGCTGCCATTGGCAGTCTGAATAGCAGATTGACCAGCGTAGGGCCGGACATGGCATAAAGGAGTGTGATTATTAGTCATGTGATTGGAGGCCCCCGAGTCCACGTACGAGAGTTTAGTAGAATTGTTACCTTGGAACCCCATTGCGGATAATGCCGAAATGAGCATCTGTTGCACCATGTCAGGGGTGCAGTAGTTCATTGCAGGAGGTGCAGAATTAGAGGATGCATCGGAAGGAGAGCCATGTGCTGCGTGAGGAATAGTAACCGAAGTCTGAAATGCTTGGGCTGGACGATGCTGAGGGTGAGTACGACACTCTTTGATAATGTGACCCTTCTTCTTGCAATAAGAGCAAAATTTCTTAGAACAATTGGCAGCAATATGCCCATATTTCTTGCAGCAGAAACACTGCAAGTTTTTAGAATTTATAGGTGGTCCTCGTCCGTGGGCAGCATAAGCTACAGTAGTCATCCCAGAACTGCCATGAGATTGCTCTAAAATAGCTTGAGTACTAAGACGTTGTTCTTCACGAAGTAACTCTCCAAAACAAATATCAAGAGAGGGAACAGGAGATCTGTTCAGTAAAGAGGAGCGAACAGATTCATATTCCGAACATAGCTTCATAAGAAACTGATCACGGCGGCTAGTCGCATGAAGAGTCTGAATAGTGCAAAGAGCGGCATCGGGAACATCCGCTGTAACCAAATCAACATATTCACGCCAAAGTCGAGTTGTAGTCCTGGATAGAAAGACTACCCTGTTGAAACATGGCAATCGCATGTTCTAACTGAAAGCGACGAACATCATTATCCTGATGATAAGCCCTCTTCAAGTAAGCCCACATAGATTGAGCGGAGCGATGGGGTCACAAGTTGGTGACAATATGAGGCTCCACTGAACCAAGAAGCCAAGACATGATGTGTGCATCAAGCACAGCCCATGACGGAGAAGACTTGTCATCCGAAGATTTTTCAGAAGTAGAGGGTTTGGCGACATCCGTGCCATCAATATGACGCCAAAGATCTTTTCCCTTAAGAAAGAGTTCAAACTGAAACGCCCATGTAGAATAATTGTTGCCTGTAAACTTGATACATACAGGTGCAGAATTCATAGAAAAAAAATTAGAGCCAACCCGTGAAGAAAGAGACCCACATGAAGGAGAAAAAAAATTTTAATTGAGCTGCCCAAAAAACTCTCAACACGTGAAGACAAAAAAAATTAATAAATGTGCCGAAATTAGTTGTTCCAACAGCCACGTTAACATAGCACCAGAAGCTTAACACAACACAACACCTTAACAGTTCACGTGAAGCTGTTGGAAAAAAAATATATATATCTGGATTGCAGAGCACCGACTGAGACCAAGAGAAATGAGACCGAGAGAAAAAAAACCGAGAGGAGACCGAGAGAAATAACACAACCTATCGAGCCTGTAGAACACGAAGCCAACAAGATGATGGGTCTCGTGTGGTTTGCCGAGAACCTGCCCTTCTTCCTCTCCCGCTTTATGCAACTCCTTCTGCAGCAGGAGAAGATCAAGAACCTCCACTCTTTCTCTATCTCTCTCTCTCTCTGTACACACATACCCTTTTTTATTTTACTAAACTAGAAAGCCATGCCTTCACTAGCCTTAGCTGATCCTCTTCTCTCCCATACCCCAAAGGACAAGAAGGAGAAGAAGAACAAGAAGATGAAGAGTATGGAAACAGTAAACGCAACTCTAGAAGCTCGGAGCTATTTGATCCTGTGAACTGGAAGGTCGAGGATTCGGAGAAGAATAAAAAAATAAGAAGCTGAAAAAGGCGAAGGTTGAGGAGGAGGGAATCGAGTGCCGAAGAACACCAGACCACTAGAAATTGCCGAACTCCAGAAATTCCGAGATGCCGAAACGTGAACAGAAGCTGCCGAAAGTGATCCCACCTGGAACAGAAAGTGCCGACAGCACCAACCCAGAAAACTAAATCCGAGAAACTAGCCAGAAAGTGCCAAGAAAGAGAAACCGAGAATAGAAAAACGTAGAAAAAAAATTACACAGCTCTGATACCATTTCAAAAATAAGATAAAACTCTGTGTGAATGGCCGAATGCCTTGGCCTTGAGATTTCCCTTTATTATATAAACTATGCCACCGAATGCTATACATGGAAAGTCAATTATATACAACAAACGGTGCCTAACATTCCTCCATAATTCTCTTAATACGGTGCCTAATATTCCTCGTTGACAGAGTGCAGAAAATGCATCTCTCTCTATAGCCATTAATATCGAGAGCCTTGTCCAAGGATATTCTCAGCGAGTCTTCCAAGACTCCTAGAGGCTGCAATTCTCTTGGGAATATTTGAAGCGCCATAGAAAGTTTTCCCTTGCTTTAACAGCAATCAAAATATTCTAAAACACATTGGCAATACTGTTGGAGCAAGTCTTATACGTTCTCAAATTCCTCTCTTTCCACCAAAAACAATTAAACTGTGGCAGCAAACCTAAGCTTCACTAACACGAATTTTAGGGGCATGCCTTTGAAATTATCAGACATTCACTTGTTTTTCTCTTCCCGGGTATGGTTGGCACATGGCAGCGTACATCTATCACTAAAGGATCCAAAGCCTTTCAGCAATGTTCAAGGAAATAATAAATGGTCAAGATTGTCCGACTTTTTGTCACATTGCACCTCATTTGTTGGATAATTCCGTGACAAGTAGCTTATCCTGCGTGTTAACCATCTATGGATGGAAAGCCAAAGAAACATTAGCATGTAAGGGAAGCACCCATGAAACCATCCGACTTTGCTCCAAATCACCACAGTTCTCCAAAGCCTAAGTCTCTCTCAGGCACTCTTTACCATGAAAGTTCTATTAGGATACTTGGTCCAAGTAAACTTGCCATGTTATAGACATTTTGCTTATAAATTAGATGGAATTTATCACATCTCAATCATAGCCACTCCAAAGAATTCTGTGGCTGTGGGGACCATTTCCACTCTGAGGAATATTCTAGCATGGTCCTACCAAGAAAGACATTGGAGTACATGTTGGGCATTTCACTTGGAATGTAAAGCATTCTTTTCAATCTTGCACCAAAGTACACTTAACACCAACTCGAACTTTATGAAATAAAAGAAAACTACAAGCAACTACATCAAAAACCTCTATTCTTGATGCAAACGGAATCTTTCTTGGAATTCATTGATAGGAACTTAGTGTTATAACAATAGTTATCAAACCATAGTAAACTCAACACGCCATTGGTCACTACTGATTTAACTTTATGTTGCTTCAAAAACCTCACATCTTCAAAATCTCTCTCCATGTCCAAGAGCAATCTCCAGGGCATTTCAACTTCCACAAGTTAAGGTCCATGATTAAGTAGGGCCGAATCCAACTATACCATGTGAATTGCTCATCTCCCACGCGTACAAATTTGTCATATTTTCCGACTGTCACATGGCATATGGATGAACTTATGTCATATCCTAGAGGAGTAGACTCAAAAACTTTGTTGACATCACGATTAAGAGCAATATTCTTTAAGTTCTTTGCTTTATTCGTTTTGTGGAGACATTCTAGTTTTCTTCATTGATTATATAATATATGGCATATTTTCTTTTTAGATAAACTGATTTTTAATTTTGTTGAGTCTGTATTTTTTGATTTTATGATGATCAAGTATATATTTGTGTGTCTGGCAGTTGTAAACTTAACCCTCATTGATCTTCCTGGCTTGACAAAGGTTGCTGTAGGTAATTTCTGTAATCACTTTTTTGTTTTAGACAAAGCAATTGAGCCATTAGTTTTGTTTTCTAGGAGTAATCGATCTACACATTTGGATATGCAGTGACAAAAGTTTGGCTTTTGCAGAGGGACAATCAGAAAGTATTGTTGAAGATATCGAAAACATGGTTCGCTCTTATGTAGAGAAGGTGAGGATGCTTTACATTATCTTGATGAAAGACATAAACTTATTGAGGAAGAAAGGCATGTTCAGAGATGGATATCTACATAATATATTTAGGGAAGAAGGATTAGGCAGGCTAGGTCGAATTTGGTAAATTAAGAAAACAAGATCCAATTCCATTCCCATATCATCTCCTTGAAAGAAATAGTTGCCCTGGCGTTAGTATTTCAGTTCATAAGAATTATGTATACTTGACTCCTTCAAAATGCACCATAACAGTGCAATTTGGAGCATGCTTCAGATAATTGCCTTTACCCACCTCCTCTGGATATGGTTAACATATATCCCTTAAATCCCACAGAATTAAGTATGCACAGAGCACGAGCCACTAGATAATGAATAAAAACAGTTCAAATTCCACCTTACACAGTTATCAGGATTGATTCCTGGTAATCAAATGGCCCAGTTTAAAATTAATCTCCCATGGACATAAGTAATAATTCCATCAAAGGAAAGAAGCAACTATACTTTTTTTTGGAGGACTACGTGTCTGTTTGGTTTTGAGTTTGGAAGTTTTAAAAAGTGCTTTTAACAGCCTAAAAGCTCTTCTAAAGAGAAAACAGTGTGTTTGGTAAATTTATAAAAAGTGCTTTAAGTATCTAAAAAATGCTAGAAATCCACTTAAAAAAAAAAAAAAAAACCAAAAGCTTCAGTAGAATACTCTACATTTATTAAAACTATCATAACTAACTTTAAAAGTGCTTTAGATGCATGTTTACCAAACAGTAAATAACTTTTCAATTATAAACATTTTTAATAGAGCTCTACAATTGAAAGTACCACTATGAAAAGCCTTATTTCCTATTGCAATTCCAAACAGGCACTACCTCATTGAGAAATAAACCCGAAAATACTTCCTTGAATTATGTAACACCCCTTCCCTTAAGTTAAGAGTGTTATGTACTTTTGTAATTGTGTTTGGTAAAGAGACGCAACATAATAAAACTACCTAATTAATAAAAAATAAATTCCAAAGAAAAAACATAAAATTATAATCTCATAGCAAAAAAATTTAAAATTGATCTTTTTGTGAAAAAAAAAAACACTTATCAACTAAGTTTGAAAATCCCTTGACGCATTATCTATGCCTAGCCATTAGCTTGTCTACACTATCCCTTTTACCTCGGCATATTAAAAACATAAAATAACAAACAAAAAGCTAAAATGAGTCAAATACTCAATAAATAGTACATCATACAGCAGACATAATAAACATAGGATTTTCATGAAAAGCGTGCGTACTTAATACTTATACTTATACTAACATAACATGTAACATTTGTTTTTGTTCTGTAAATAAGATTTTACTTAATACTTATACTAACATAACATGTAACATTTGTTTTTGTTCTGTAAATAAGATTTTATTGATCATAAGAATAAGCAAAAGCCCAGTACATGGATGATATATAAGAGCAACGCCTAGAAGTGATGTTTTAGTGACTAACATAAACATGTAACATGTACTATGCATAACTCATTAAACTTATCTTTCTCTTTCTCTTTCTTTAATGGCCAGCACACCTTAACCCCCATGTGTAGGGTTATGTATCGGTTCCACTGCCTGTAGCCACATGGGGAACCACATAACTTATCATGACATACTATGATGGACCATGCTTAGGTCCCCATGCATCTCTTATGGCCATTCTTAAAGCTTCTTTCATAACTTGCCTTTTGTCTTTCTTACCATGATGCATGTAGAACACATAATGACATAGCTTATCGTAATCATAAATGAAAACATACCATCATGCATGTAAAACATAGAATAACATAACATTATAATATCATAATTGGGTACGTAGAAAAGAGATTTCAATAAATGGCCATACACACATAATACTTAAAAAAACCATTGTTTATCATACGTGTAAGGGTATGATCATGCTACTTACCTCTTTACTTCTATTGATAACAAACGTGTCCACCTACTTGAAGTTGCTGGAAAAGGGTTAGACTTGATAGGATGAGGCTGTTAATTTGTTTTCAATCTCCAGAAATTGCAGCTATTATTTACGGTTTTGGTTCAATTATCACGAATTTAACAGCCAAAAATAAAATGGGCTTTGGCTAGAAATTTCTTGGGCTTATCCATCCATATCTGGGCCTAATGGGCTGAACCTACTCCTTTTTGAATTTAGGTCCATAATTTCATATCCAGTCCTATCTCCTCAAGTAATAGGTACGGGGTAAAGACTCAATAAACTAATCTTACTTCTAGCTGTAACAAAATTGGGCTTATGGTCCAAACCTATAAAGCCTATAAAATTTGGGTCAAGATGTTAGAAATAAACATTTGATGCTGGAAATTTATTGAAAACTCAACTTCCTTCCATAATTGCACTTTAGCAACCAAATCTTTAACAGGTGATCAAACTTTTGATGATGACCTTCCAGAATCATATCCATATATACATGTCGGAAAAATATTTCGCACCCAAAAACTATCACTGATTTTCAACTTGCACTCCAAACTAGAAAAAGTAGCTACTGACACCCGAAACTAACAGATTTTGGCAATTTACACTTTCGTTAAGATTAATGAATAATAGGACATGCGGCATAGTCTTAATGGTTAAATCTTAACAAGAGTGTAAATTGCCAAACTTTGGTAGTTTAGGGTCATAATCCAAAAGCAGTGGTTGGTGGTGTATAATGTAATTTTTCCTTACCTTTTTATTTGAACCCGCTTATACCCATATAAGAACTACACTTTAATATTTACAAATTTTCTCTGTGAATTGTCTTTCTTCTTAGCAAATTATCATATTGGTTTAAGTATGACGGACACTAAGGGTTCGGCTACTATGCTGCCCCATTCATACCGCTAGGCGGTACTTTTTTTTTCATTTTTTTAATCACTTTCTTAATTATTAAGTAAAAAAAAAAATACACCAATATACTTCAAATTAATTCCTTAATCACTAAGAAAAAATAAAATAAAATTTGGACCAGCGGTCAAACTGAATGGTCAAGCCCAGGCGGCAAAGAAGCTTTTTTCCCGACACTAAAAAGGTGATTCAAAGGAGATAACCACAATGTGTGTGTTATGAGAAATAAGTGTGAAACTCCAGGTTATTCTAGGGTAGTTGGTAGCTCCTAAAGCCACCCTAAGCTATGCACAATGGGCAAATCAGTCTCCAAGGGCATAAAAAAAAGTAGCGATAGGGTTACTACTCTATTACTATTTATTTATTATTTATAATGTATTTAAAGTTTTTAATTTTTTTAATCATTTTATTTTAAGTATTTTTTTAACATTCTTAATCATTAAGAAAAAGTTAAAAAAATATATAATTTTACTAATAATCACTTTCGTAACCAGTAAGTAAAATAAAAAATAAAAAAATTAAATTAAAAAAGAGTAGTAAATGGATAATAGGAAAGTAGTGATTCTTTCGATATCGTAAAAAACAGAACTCCAATTAGAACCTTGTACACCTAACAGTGTCACATTCTCCCATTCCACTAACCTAAGGACATGTTTGGTAAGTAAGATGAGAAATTTGAGTTAAGATGAAAGTTTAAAATATTATTTTTGAGTATTATTATTGTTTTGGATTTGAAAAAGTTGAATTGAAATTTGAAAAAGTTGAATTGTTTATTATATTTTGTGTGAAAACTTAAGAAAATTATAATGATGAGATGAAAATTTTAAATTGAAGTATTTTTACCAAACCTGCCCTTAGTTTCCAATTAGAAATGCTTTACTTTGAAATAAGAGTCTTTGCTTTCAATTGTGCCTGTGCATTTATGACAAAATCCGGTGAGATGGATTTGGTGGGACTAGTCCTCAATTCTCACTAATGAATAATCTTAATTGGCGGGAGAAAAATGAGTAATTTTTCTTTTGGTTTAGAGCTTGCATTAACTACATATTTCCTACTTAAGGTATAGTTCCATTTTTTTTTTAAATTTTTTAAACAAGCATATTATAGGTAAAATTAATGGTTATAGAAGAGAATAGTTAACAGGGTGAGAGGCCCTAATAGTTATCCTAAATAAGCAAATACAACACCAGAAAAAATGAAAAAAAGAAGGATATGGAATCATAACTTCATCCCCAACCATTTCCCCCAAGGGGAAGTTGCTTGAAGCAGATTTAATGCAGTCCGAAAACAAATTGTAAGCCTATGATGGGAAGTCGCATTGAGGAGTTGTGTGCTGCATTTTGCTGGTCTAGACTGGCTGCTGGAGACTTCCACTACCTCTTTTTCACGATCCTTGGTTAGGAGAAGCAAAAACATAAGGAGATAGTAAACGAGAGATGAACCGATTCGCCAGTAGATGACCGCCCTAGACAGTGGTGGTGAGTGGGAGCCAGCGCTAGGAGAGAGAGGAATGTTCAGGTTCGCTGGCCCCGGAAATGCCGTACATGGTGGCACAAGGCCCCTTTGGTGCGGAGGCGCGTGAGATACATGTGCGGTTTTGAGCCGCATGTGTGGCTCACATGCCACTCCAATTGGCGTTCTGTTTCTGCCACAAGGGAGATCGACTGCTAAGGAGGCCTGCGATGGGCCGCGTGGAGGTCGATGAGGGTCGGAAAGCAGTAGATCGACGTTTCTCCTTGCTATGGACGAAAAACTAGAAAAAAACTGGTGGAAAAGAAACTATACAAGAGCTGGACAGGCCAGAGGGGAGGAGGGAGGGAGGAGCAAAAGCTCCACCCCACCTCTAGGTTGAGACGAAGGGATCTTGGATTTTTTGGTAGAGAGGGAAACTGCCTCCGGAGCTGGAGAGAAAAAGGTTTGCAGCACTACAATGATTTGATACTTCTACTTAGCATATTTATTATTAGGATTGCAAGCTTTTATGATGCAGAAAATTGTTTGCATTAGAAATTCTAGATCAGAGTATATAGCGGAAGCGATGTTATCTCTAGCACTAATTTTGGATCTCATGCAGTTGTTCTACAGATTTTTTTGGTCTAAAATCATGTTCCTCGGTAGTGCAGTGTGTCACGTGGTAAAAGCTAAGATATTACTCACATATTCCACAACTTAAATATCGGGACTAGAGAGACACACTTTGAGAAAGAACTATTTGTTGCATAAATCACACAAACAGGAAGAGGAGGGACTAAATATACAGCCACCTCTATGTAACCTGACTTTGTTGGCCAAGGCATAACGCCTGACTTTATGCCAGGAGTTACATGCCTTGGCATGTGAAGAGGAGGGGTGCCTACGGTCGACCCCCTTCATTACAGTTTGCTTAGTAAATTGTTTCTCTGCAGTCAAGTTTTGACATGTGCTAGTTCATCAAACAGACGTTTCTGATTTTGCAGCCCAACAGCATTATATTGGCTATTTCTCCCGCGAATCAAGATATTGCCACGTCGGATGCTATAAAACTTGCTAAAGAAGTTGATCCCTCAGGTACTATGAAGTAGGTTCCATAATTTTAAGGCCAGAGTTCCTTATAACAATCAAACTTTTGTTTAGTGGGAAAAATATTTATTTTTTTTGTGTCATTTTTTTGTATTTTCAGGTGAAAGAACATTTGGCGTACTCACAAAACTTGATCTAATGGACAAAGGAACAAATGCATTGGATGTATGGATTCAGTGATACTTTACAGCATAAATTAATCAGACGATCCACATTAGATTTATGAGTGCAATAACTTTACCTTCACCCATGTTTTTGTTTTGCTTATTTATTCGTACTTTTTCATTTTCTTCCTCTTAATATTGCACTATGGAATGTTTGGTCTCTTGAAAAGGCACACTAAGTCCAGTTGTCAGCTTAATTTTAGTCGATGATAATTGTTCTGTTGAAATGTTTAAGGTTCTTGAAGGAAGGTCGTACAGGCTGCAACATCCCTGGGTTGGAATTGTGAACCGTTCTCAAGCTGATATCAACAAAAATGTTGACATGATTTCAGCTCGTCGAAAGGAGTGTGAATATTTTGAAACAAGTCCTGAGTATGGTCACTTGTCACATAAAATGGGATCGGAGTTTCTTGCAAAACTTTTATCTAAGGTCTTATTAATCCATATTTCCCTTCAGCTATTTTCTATGATATATTGAAAATTTATCGAATATGTAAGCTCTTTTTATCATTGTGTAATCTCTATTACCTCTCATTTTTTTCACCTTTTTTCTTATCTTGTCAGCATTTGGAGACTGTTATCAGGCAACGGATACCAAGTATCATTGCTTTGATAAATAAAACCATTGATGAGCTTAATGTGGAGTTGGACCGTATTGGAAGGCCAATTGCAGTAGACTCAGGGGTAAGACTTGGACTCGTGTGGAAATCAATTTTCTTGGACAGAAACCAGAATCTGTTTAGTAACTGACTTGAAGTGTGCACCTGTATATATAGGCCCAGCTGTATACTATTTTAGAGTTGTGTCGCGCGTTTGACCGGGTATTTAAGGAACATCTGGATGGAGGGTAAATTTTATGATATTTATTTATTTTTTTCAGAATTTATTTCAGTTTCAGTTATAAAAAAAAGTCTATACAGATTCTGATTGACATTGTTATTTGATATGATTGGTCAGGATTAAAAGATTACAAAGTTGATTCTGCTTATAAAAATTATATCTGATTCTTGTTTGGCTTTTTGAACCGGATTTTCTAGTATTGAAGATTATAATCTATTTTGGAGAAGCTTACCTAAAGATCAGATGTGTTTTGTTGAGTTTGGCTTGATTTCCTGCTGAAAATATATTGTTTGGGACTTGGCTCGACAGTCCGCTCGAGCGAACTCTTCCAGAAAGTTTCGCTTGACCTCCGCTCGACTGTCCGCTCGAGCGAACTCTTCCAGAGAGTTTCGCTTGACCTCCGCTTGACTGTCCACTTGAGCGAATTCATCCAGAGAGTTCCGCTCGACCTCCGCTCAACTGTCCGCTCGAGCGAGAATGTAACCCTAACGTGCGCTCGACACTTCGCTTGACGTCCGCTCGAGCGAATGTTCTGAATTAGCGCCGTGTACTATAAATACATCATTTTCTCTTCATTTTGAAGAGTGTTCAGCAGCCAAGAAAGAGAGAGTTTTGAGAATCCTTTTGTATACAATCCTAAGAGTCCATTGAGTGTATTGGGGCTTTAGGATTGAGGATTTTGTGATCAATACTCTTGTACTCCATCTTTGTTCATAGTGAAATTTGTTGAAACCGACCCCGACAGTGGACGTAGGCTCACATTGAGCTGAACCACTTAAATCTTGGTGTTCTTTGTGTGCTTGTTGTTTATTTTGTTGCTTCCGCTATTATTTACTTCAACTTAGCATTTGTTTATTCGGTCCATTCCCAACATGTTTGATGTTTTAAGGTGCAAACAGCCATATGTCCACTATTAGCATGGATAACTTATTTTCTCATTTTTAGGTACTCTTTGCTGGCCTTGATGTTGGTTTAAATCCTTGAGTGCTAGAATTGTGTTTCATCAGACCAGCTTCTGTAAGACCTTGCTCTTTTCTTTGAGGGGAAAAATCAAAGCCCATAGAGTACGTTGGCATGCTAATTATTGCAAGAGTTGCAGGAGAAACAGTTTTTTTGCTTAAGTTGTACAGACTTGGTGTAAGAAGTCTTGATTGAAGTTGACCACATCTTATATGCATATGAAGGCTATATTTTTCTTTTCCTAATATGCATGGTTATCTTTAACTGCCTTTTACAAAGAGAAGCATGCAAGTTTAAGAAGTTCACTGATGATCAAGAGGATTTTTATACATCCGATAATCAGTGAAAAAAGGGCTTAAAGGGATTGAACCATTCTCAAGTTGTTCTACTTTTCAATTGCAATAATTGCCCTTTTGGTCACCATCCCTGACGTTTTGTGGTCGCTAATTCATATACCAGTCAGCAGGTTAACACATTATTATTTGGTTCTTTTTCTGTTCTAGCTTATCATTTATTTGTAATCTGTGGAACTGAGCTTGTAATTTTGCTTAACTTGATGCACAATACAAACACGTCTGTCACGTAGCATGTATGCAAATTTATGACATATGGCATGAGACTCACAGAGAGTAATTGGTTTATTTACAAGAGAGGCATGACACAGTAGTTCACTTGCATTTTATTTTTCTTGTTATTATTTAATAAAGTTGATGTCTTTTTTATCTGTTCAAGTCAATAATATACGAGGGAAAGGATGTTGCGGTTCACCAATGCCATTGCCAAGTACTGTTTAACCAATTCTAGAAGTCTTTGCTAAAAAGCATTTGTCAAAGAAGCAGAAGATATATTTATAACAGAAAATTGTTCATTCAAAAATCAGACAATAAATTCTCATCCTGTAGCATCACATGGTTTGAACATTGCAGCAGATTGGTTGTGCATTGAACTCGAATAGATACACAGTTTCTCATTAAGTGTAATTTTGATTTCCCCCTAAAATATTTGGGATATATAGTTGAATTTTCTTCTGTTTTGGGTGAATATTTCTATTGAAGCTAAAGCTTTTTTTTTTTTTTTGTTCTATTGGGAAAATATGATATATTAAAAAAAAATTACTTACTACTTTAGGCGGCCTGGTGGAGATCGAATATATGGCGTTTTTGACCATCAGCTACCAGCTGCTCTAAAGAAGCTCCCCTTTGACCGTCATCTCTCTTTGCAAAATGTCCAAAAGATTGTATCTGAGGCTGATGGTTATCAGCCCCATTTGATAGCTCCTGAACAAGGATACAGAAGACTCATTGATGGATCTATCAGCTACTTTAAAGGCCCAGCTGAAGCCTCCTTGGATGCTGTAATGTTTTCTATTCTGCCATATTCTAGCTGATGATTTTATCCTGTCTTGCATGTCTGATTCTGATAAAGATATTATTTCTTTTTTATAATAGTTAACATTACGAATACTATGATATGCATTTAATATACTAGGTGTTTTCCCCCCTTCCCTGTTATTTACTCCCTTTGACAAGTGTATAATGTGATAGCTTGGGTTGTTTGAATGCTCGTGATGATTATACGAAAGAATAATTTTTTCAGAAGGAGACAGATAGAGAGAGGAGGAGGAGAAAAAGAAGCATTCTAAGCATACTCTATTCTCTGATGGCAGGCTCAAATTCAAGTCTTCTTCCTCTCGTTTGCATAGCTTTGTTCTGTCTGTTTCTCGTATAACTGTATAAGAATTTTGAAAGAAGAAATAGTCAAATGACTTATCACAAAATAAGTGTTTTGAATTCCTTAGTTCCTCCATGCATGAGGAATACATTGAATGCGAAGAAAAAATTGTTCATCAACTTAATTTTGATCTGTTATGTTTTGCTTCTGTGAATGGGAGTTACATCAAGACCCAAGATATCAACAAGTGTTTCAATACATACATTAAGCTGGGCTTTCACTGCTCTTAGTGCATTGGTGGGAAGAAAGCTGATATTAGGACCTTATCAACATTTAATGATATGTTAAAGGCTTCAGGTACTTGTCCTGATATTGCACTCCATGAATGATTTGTACATGGAATAATTACAATTGGATTCTATATTTGAAAGCCTCCAACTTAGGGCATTAAAGATTAAGATCTATAAAATTAAACATATTATCCAAGGGAAGCCCAAGTCACATCTAGGCTTATACTCCAAAAGAACTAGTCAAGGTTATAATTGCCCTGGTACTGGGATTTCCCATTTACCACCAGGTGTTACACTCCATATTTTTTGGGGTATAGTGGCTTCTCTATAATCCATTATGGGATAGTCAAAGATTTGAATGGAGATGGGTACTGATTCGCTGCTGTTTTATAACCTAGAGATGTATTTCTACCAAGAAAGCTTTTGTTTTATTTGAGAGTAGTTCTCTTCACGAGGGAAAAATCTTACTTCACTTAATCTCCTATTGTTGATTTTCTTGCTGTTCTCTTTCTCAGGTGCACATTGTTTTGAAAGAACTAGTAAGGAAGTCAATTGCTGAAACGGAGGTAAGCAATTTTTTTACTTATCAATCTTTGCAAGATTTCAGTATAGTTATTGTCGGTACAATCATTCTAATTCCTCCATGAATTTGTTTCCCAATACATTTACTCGGGTTTTGTCATAAAATCTCCAACTTTTACCAAAGAATATTCTTGGTTTTACTATTAATACTCCAACTTTTCCCACATCGTAGAAGACAGAATAAATTTTTTTTTTTATTTGTAAACAAAATTTTATTGATCATAAGAATAGGCAAGAGCTTAAGTACATGGGACATACAAGAGCGTTGCTTATGTGTGATGTTCTAGTAATACAAGAAACTCATGAGCGTTATGCCATAAAATCAATTACAATTGACTAACGGAACAAAGTGTTAATATAGAAAATTCTACTCTCATCCATTGACTGCTCACGATCTATAAGCTTCTCTCATTCCGCTCCCTCCAAAGACACCATCACAGGCAAATTGGAACCTTCTTCCAGATTGCTGCATGCTGAGAATTGTCCTAAAGGCCTCTTCAAGAAGCTAGGAGATTAATCACCCTTCTTGGCATAACCCAAGCTAAACCCACCCTACCAAAGAAATCATTCCAAAATGATTTAGTAGATGATCAATGGACTCCCTACTCTTTTTGCGCAGAAAACATCAATCCATGATAATGATTCGATGTTTTCTCAAGTTGTCTAATTTGAGGATATTTCCCAAGGAAGCCTTCCATACAAAGAAATAAAGCATACAAATAAAGCATACAAGGTTATAGAACTCCAAGAAGGCATCAACTTCCCAATCTTAGGCAGCTCTAAAAGAATGTAACATTTCACTAGGGAGTGCCATTAAATAAATCTAATAGGTCCATGACCAAGGCTTTCTTCATTCTTACCACACCATAAGTTTTGGATAAGCTTCCTTGAGAGCCCTCTCGCCACACCATATGTCATGTCAGAATTTAATTTTGGATCACTTTCCTTAAAGCGAGTATAGTTAAAGTATGTATCTCATCCTCTTCTTATGTGCTTCCAAAGCCTCACCCCTTGTGGCCCACTAACCTTGTTCAAGCACCATCTTTCCCATGTTCTAACATTCTTTGAATCTATGACGGTTCTCCACAAAGGCCCCTGTTTTAGTTGGTGTCTCTATAGTCATTTGCATAGCAAAGCCTGGTTAAAAATTTGTAAAATCCAATACACAATCTTCCTTCTAAAATTAGGGAACATATTGTGGCCTATTTTACCGGAGGAGATTTAAAATCATCATTAATCTCCCATAAGAAACAGTACTGAAGTTTCTCCACATGATGGGCCATCGTGGTGGGAAGTGGAAACAGTGATAGGAAATATTTCGACAAGTTGAAGAGGGTATTTTTAGTAAGTGTGACCATGCCACTTCTAGATAAGTACATCATTTTCCAACTAGCCATTATCAACTCCATTTTTTCTAGTCCATCATCCCAAATGATATCAATTGAATGGAATCACCCAACAGGAGGCCAAGATAGGTCATTGGCAAGCAGGATGTCATACTCTCTACATTAGGAACATACCCAATGAGAACTACTCTTGATTTGGCCAAGCTCACCTTCAATCTAGAAACAGCTCCAAAGCAAAGAATGAGAGCCCTTAAAGCTTGAATATAGTCATGGCTAGCGCCACAAAAGATTAGGGTGTCATTAGCAAAGATGAGATGAGTTATGATGAGATGACCACTATTTGTCTCCCTTGTTGAGAATTCGAATAAGAAACTACTCTCCATGACACTAGCGATCATTTTGCTAAAAGCTTCTATTGCAAAAAACTACTCTCCATGACACTTGCGATCATTTTGCTAAAAGTTTCTATTGCAAAAAAAAAAAAAAAAAGTAATTAGATAGAGAATTGTTGCTTAGATGACTGCAAGAGGGGAGATGAGTTGGGTTGGTTTTAAAAATTAACAATTATAAAACCAAATACACAAGATAAAATATGAATAAAATACGGAGCAATAGTAAATATAAAGAGTAAGGGTAAGAGAGAAGTAAAATCAATATTTTAACGAGGTTTGGCCCTATTGCCTACGTCTTGGACTCAAGCTACCTCTTGAAAATTCCCAAATTCACTATTCAACTTCCTTCAGGTGGATATAGAAACCTATTACACCTTTGAGCAGCACTGTTACAAAGAATCTGTGTAAAACACTCTCTACACTTACAATCACCTTACAAATGGTGATTCAACTATTCCTTGTGTAGAACACTTTCTACACGCACAAGGGTTATACACACATTTTTATTGATACAAGATCTGATAGTGGATAGGTTATAAAAAGCACTCCTCAATTAGTGAAATAAGAATAATACAACGCAAACTATATCTCTTTCAAAATGAACAAGGATTAAGGCTCAATACTTAGAGAAGAGATATTGAAAGCTTTAAATGAATGTTGCAAAACTTGCTATTGATGTGTGTATGCTCTTGTTGTTAATAAATTTAAAGATTTCAATTGAGCTATTTATAGGCATAAGAGACTTCTTTTTCAAATTTAAAAAGATCATGTAAAAAAGGAGCACCACTCACTTTTTAGAATTTTCAAATAAAAGTTCATTCTTTTTGCAATTGTAAAAGACAACATCATTTACTTTTTAAAATTTTCAAACCTAATATTTTACTTTACGCATATGACAAAAGGAATATTATTTACTTTTCAAACAAAGTCATCTACCTTTTGAATATGTCAAAAAGAGTATCATTCACTTTTCAAAATTTTCAAATCTAATTTTTTTACTTTTCGCATATGACAAAATGAGCATTATTTATTTTTCAAAATTTTCAAACAAAATCATATACCTTTTGCATATGTAAAAAAAATCATCAATCACTTTTGAAAATTTTCAAACAAAACATGCACATGTAAAAGATGACAATCAATCATCTTTCAAAAATTCAAATTTAATTTTCTAAAATATCATGCACATGTAGAAAACACAATTTAATGCTTTATGAGAAAATATTAATTTTGAGCCTTAATCCAATTTTGAATTTTATCAAGAGATTTACAAAATTACTCTAAAAGCTTTAATTGTGAGCTTGTTTACTTTCTTGTTTTTGCTTGGTTCGTTGATGTGCTTGGATTCATTGTGTAGACAACTTGAATTTGAGACTCTTTTATGCTTCAATTTATTTGTTATAATCAAAATTCATATATAGATATATAATTATATGAAATTTGAAACCTTGGGTATCACGTCGTCTGAAGCCCGAAGAGCTTTGAAAGAAATCCATTAGTGTGTCATTCACCAAAATAGAGAAGCATGCAGTAGAAATGTAATGTTTGATCCATGAGCGCCATTTCATACCAAAACTACATCCCTTGAGCATGTAAAGCAAGAATCTCTAATTGATTCAGTTATACACTGTTTTCATATCTAGTTTGCAAAGAAGTCCCGACTCTCCCAGCTTGAGTTTACTTTCCAAGCATTCATAGGCAATAAGCATTGAGTCAAGAATTTGTTTATCTCTTACGAAAGCATTTTGGGGCTTTGATATTAACTTCTCCACCATTATGCTCCATATATTCTCCAAGACCTTCAAGATGGTCTCGTACATCCACTCCCCAAGCCCACGGGACGATAATCTTTTACCTCTACCACACCCATTTTTTTTAAGGAATAAAGAAGGTTGTGTAGAGGCTATTTTCAAACCTTCTATCTACATAACATTTGTGGAAAACTCCCTTTATATCTTTGATCACTTCCAAACAAGTTTGAAACAATCCCATAGGGAAGTCATCTAAACTTGAAGCTTTGTCAACAACCATATTTTTTAACACTTTTTGGACCCATAAATATTTTTTAGACCCAATAGGGTATTGATATCCTAGAGGTGTGCGGGGGGCAGGGCTGATAGGATGTCTGCCCCCACCCCCGCCAACCAGAGGCTGGGTGCGGGGGTGGAAAACCCACCCCCTGCATATGCAGGGCTGGGGTGAGGAGAAGGGGTGACTCCGCCCCCGCATATGCGGGTATCACCCCTATCCAAAAGGTCTCTAGAGCCACCTACTTATAGTGAATTGATAGCATCAAAATAAGTATGTCTAAATTTCCTCACTAAGAGAATTGTTCTTACAGCAATTTTCATGATCAACGTCTCTATGGCATTTTGATTTGTGATCTCAGGTTGATTTGACACCCCATCTACAATCAATGTCTCTATTTTCTATGCGATTTAGTCATTTGGTAGAAGAACTTGGTACATTATCCCTCTCGTTCAACAATAGAGCTCTTGATTTTTGTTTCCAAGATATCTCCTCCAGTGAAGAGACGCTCTCAAGTTTTGTAGTCACATGAGTTTTACAATCCCTCTCCTCCACACCCAACAGTCCCTTGAGTTCCTCCAAGAAAGAGTTCTTTTGGCCTTCCACATTCCCAAACACTTGTTCATTCCAAGGCTTTCAAGTCTTTCTTTAGTGCCTTCAATTTGCTTGCCATGATATAGCTTAGGTTCTTTGGAATTAATAAGAAGGCCACCACTGCCTAACATTACAGTGAAGCCCTATGATTTTAATCACATATTCTCGAGCTTGAAATATCTTTGGGTCTCTGTGGATACTTTCACAATCAAGGATGATGGGGAAATGGTCTAAACACAGTTTGGGAAGTCATTATTGAATGACATTCAGATAATATGTTTTCCAATTAGTGGAGATAAAAAATCTATGAATTCTTGAACAAGAATTGTGCTCTTGGTTGCTCAACTAAGTGAAAGTGTTATTTGCAAGAGGAATATCTAGTATACATTGTTTAATAATGAAGTTAAAGAAATTCACGGTTGCAAAATTGAAGTTGGAACCATCCGATATTTTTATTAAGAAATCAAGCGACGTATTCTTTTTTGAGTTAGTTTACATACAGTTTCCACTTGGGGACTACTCATGCAAACCCATATAATTATATTTTAAAAAAAATTTAAATTATAATAATATCTTTTTAAAATGATGTTTTTTTCCTTTTACTCCTATTCATCAATGGAACTGCACATGCAGTCCCTCACTTAGGACTACAAATATAATTTCTCTTTTTATTTTTTGAATCAATAAATCGCCACGAATTCACCTAGGTATGTCCCATATGCTGCATAGCCTTGAAAACTCATCCCATGAGAATCTTCTTGCCCGATCTAAATTAAGAGCATAAACACATATGAAGGCTCAATGATATCTATACTCAATAATCTTGAACAAGCAAGTCACCGTAAAATCCTTCAAACCATCTTCCATCTTTTCCACCGCTCTCCTTCTCTTTGTGAACCCATTCTGAAACTAAGATGCTGCTGTTGTCACTAGGGTGTAAAGGAATTCAAAGGGTGTTACCTCCCAGAATCCTCATCATTGCCCATGGAGCTCCACTGAAACGATAGTAGACAAGGGCGGAACTCCATGTAAGTTAGGGGGGCTACCAAAGTTTTCCAAAAAATTCATATAGTATATAAATATAAATAATTTTTTTATATATAATTAAAATTCCTCCCAGATTATCAAAAATAAAAAAATTGCCTTCCAATATTTTGGCCTCTAAAACTTTTACTGAAATTACTTTTACTAGAATTATCCTCCAAAATCCCAATACTTACCTAGTTCCACTCTAACTTTTCACTTCGCTAACATCCAAATCTTCAACTTACCAATAAATCTCGAAAATGAGTTTGAAAAATCTGCTACTGCAGTCTGCAGTGTTGGAAACAAGACTTTAAATAGATCACGAAACACCCAAATCTGCTGCGTTGAACTTAGAATTTCCTATTTTTCCTTATCCACGCAAACACTTTATTCAGAGGACTGATAGTTTGACTCTTCATTATCTGAGCTATGCAGAGGACTAGCAATTTCAGAAAAGTCAAATATTTATTATTTGATTGACAGGTTAATTTGTCTAGTGTTAACTCTTCATGTTTCTACTC
Source organism: Carya cathayensis (assembly GCA_011037825.1). Taxonomy (NCBI): domain Eukaryota; kingdom Viridiplantae; phylum Streptophyta; class Magnoliopsida; order Fagales; family Juglandaceae; genus Carya; species Carya cathayensis. The sequence continues at coordinate 2,171,154 of QGSO01000156.1, forward strand.
TAATACTAAACGAGCATTTTCTGCTACGAAACTTATAAAATCTAGATTGCATATTCAAATGGAAGAAGAGTTTCTTACAGATCATTTGCTAACTTATATTGATAAAGAAATTATAAAAAATTTCATTTTAGAAATAATAATAGATGAATTTTATTTCATAAAAGATCGTCGTCCTACTTAATTTAAAGGGAAAATCTTAAATTAATATTTCATTTTTTTTTTTGTAATGGTCTCTAGGAAACTACGAAAATCTTAAAAAGAAATTATCTTATAAAATAATTTATAGACATATTTTTTATATATAATTTTATAACGTATAATTATTATTTTTTATATAATCACTTGTAAAAAACACATTACTTATACACACATAGGAGACAATTTGTCCATCACTCGCCAAATGCCAAATCCTAGTTCCGCCGCTAATGGTAGACCATCTTCCTTTTCCATCTCAGCAGGAATCAACACTTGCCAATTGTCACGGACTTAGAATTTTTTCACACGTCCCGTGCGGCCTTAGGAGGTTTTTGCCCTCACAAAACTCCTAAGTAAGCCTTCTAAGCGACTCAAGACAAGAGAGAACAACTCTAGAGAGAGAAAGAAGATAGAGGAGCTCTAGAGAACTTGTTTGCTCTATTGCTTGGTGATTTACACAAATGAGACTCCCTCTATTTATAGGGAACTCTTGGTACAAAGAATGGTTAGGATTGTGACACTTGTCACAAATCCAAGGGTAAAGAACTTTCTAGATCACTACTCTAGAATTGTCTATAAGGCCCTTTCTAGAACACTACTCTAGAATTGTCTATAAGGCCCTTCCCTAAGAGGTTCTACACCATTCTAGAATACTCCACACAATTCTACAATATTCTACAAGATTACAAAGGACTAGGAGACTCTAGAAGGTTATGGAATTCTCTATAAAAAATCTAGGTGGTGACATTCTCCCCCACCAAGCTTCGCGACGTTCTCGACGCGGTGTCCTCATGGAACCTTCGGATGTGATTTTCAAACTGCCACAATGACTCTTTTGGTTCCCAAGTTGTCTCGCTTTCGGGCAATCCCTTCCACTTGATCAAGTATTCTTGGCGTGGCTTATGACTCTTTCGCCTGATGACACGGTCCGCCAAGATTTCTTCTACTTTTTTGTCGAAAGTGGTAGTTATGCCCAATGGTGTGCGCTTAGACTCTCCTCGTGTTGGCTCCTCTTCATCACCATGGTAAGACTTCAAACAGCTGACATGGAAGACTGGATGAAGCTTGAACTTGGAGGGTAAGTCTAGCTTGTAGGAGACCTTCCCTATTTTCTTGATGATTGGGAATGATCCCTCATAACATCGTACAAGCCCCTTGTGTAGCTTTCTTGTGAACTTGTGTTGGCTTGACAAGATCTTTACTAATACAAAGTCGCCTATACGATATTCCGCGTGCCTTGTTTTCTGATCAGCCCACTTTTTCATCTTCTTGGTTGCTTTGTCTAAGTAGGAGCGGGTCACATCCAGTTGTTCGTTCCAAGACTTAGCAACCTTGAAGGCTGTTGGACAATTCCCCACATAGCTTGTCTCCAATGACTGGGGAGTGAGTGGTTGTTGCCCCATTACAATCTCAAATGGACTTTTGTTTGTGGATTCACTCCTTTGTAAATTATAGGAGAATTAAGCTACGTCCAATAACTTAGCTAATCGGATTGGTTGGCACTTACAAAGTGCCTCAAGTATAACTCCAACAAGGCATTCACCCTCTCAGTTTGCCCATCTGATTGTGGGTGAAAGCTGGTAGAGAAATGCAGGGCAGATCCCATGAGCTTGAATAGTCCTGACCATAACTTTCCTGTGAAGCGAGGATCCCGATCACTAATGATGCTTTGTGGTAAGCCCCAATACTTCACCACATGCTTGAAGAATAACTTTGCAGTTTCTTCAGCTGAGCAATCCTTAGTAGCCGCTATGAAGGTGGCATACTTGGAAAATCGGTCTACCACCACAATGATAGTACTGCACCCCTCGGATTTAGGTAGAGCCACTATGAAATCCATGCTCACACTTTCCCATGGATGAGAAGGAATGGGTAGTGGTTCTAGTAATCCTGCAGGACTTCGATTCTCCACCTTATCTTGTTGACACACAAGACAAGTTTTCACGTAGAGTTCCACCTCATCTTTCAATTGAGGCCAATAGTAAGAAGCTTCCAGCAAAGCTCGAGTACGTCGTTGGCCTGGATGTCCAGCCCACAAGGAATCGTGGCACTCCTTGATAAGGTTCCTCCGTAGGTTTCTCCACTTTGGAACATAGATTCGCCGCCTAATGGTGTAGAGAAGACCGTCCTCTACCCAAAATCTTTTAGTTTTCCCTTCCTTAGCCATGTTTATCAAGTTCTTGGCTAAGGGATCATGCTCCATGCCTTCACGGATTATATCAAGTAGCTCCCCTTGAGCTTGAGTGATAACAGAAATTTCACCCTTCCTACTTAGTGCATCAGCAACAAGGTTGGCCTTCCCAGGCTTGTACTCCAAGACATAATCAAATTCTGCCAAGAAGTTTTGCCACCTAGCTTGCTTAGGGCTCAGTTTCTTCTGACTTTGGAAGTAACTAGTGGCAATATTATCCGTTTTTACCACAAAACGGGAGCCAAGCAAATAGTGTCGCCAAACTCTGAGGCAATGGATGATGGCCGTCATCTCCTTCTCCTGCACAGTGTACCGTCTTTCGGTCTCATTGAGTTTGCGACTCTCATATGCAATTGGATGTCCCTCTTGCATGAGAACTCCTCCTATGGCAAAGTCTGATGCATCTGATTGTACTTCAAAAGGCTTGGTACAATCTGGTAGGGCCAAGACCGATTCCTCTATGACGGCTGTCTTTAGATCATTAAAGGCTTCCTGACACCTTGATGACCATTCCCACGTCTTATTCTTCTTGAGCAAGTCTGTGAGGGGGGATGCTCTTGTAGAGTATCCCTTTATAAATCTTCTGTAGTAGTTAACAAGCCCAAGGAAGGATCGAAGCTCGTTAACCTTAGTGGGAGGATCCCACTTCTTGATGGCTTCAACTTTTCCCTCCTCCATGCTGAGATTTCCACCTTGGATTTTGTGGCCAAGGAAATGGACTTCATTCAACGCAAATGAGCACTTCTCTTCCTTGACATAGAGTTGGTTTTCCCTTAAGACATGGAAAACAACCCTTAAATGCTCCACATGTTCCTCAAGGGTAGAACTATAGATGACGATATCATCTAGATAGACTACCACAAATTGGTCAAGATTAGGGTGGAAGATCTTGTTCATGAGTGTGCAGAAGGTGGCTGGAGCATTTGTGAGGCCAAAGGGCATCACTAGAAACTCGTATGCTCCATAGCGAGTTACACAAGTTGTCTTTGCTTCATCTCCTTCCGCAATCCTCACTTGATAATACCCAAATCTTAGATCAAGCTTAGAGAAGTACTTTGCATGGCCCAATTGATCAAATAAATCAGCAATCAAAGGAATGGGGTACTTGTTTTTTATGGTTACCTTATTTAGAGCCCGATAGTCGATGCACAGCCGTAAAGACCCATCATGTTTCTTTTGAAACAACACGGGTGCCCCATATGGTGCCTTAGAGGGTTAGATGAATCCAGCATCAAGTAACTCCTTAAGTTGCCTCCTTAGTTCTTCCAACTCTAGAGGTGACATGCGATAAGGCGCCTTGGCGGGTGGTTTGGCGCCCGGTTCCAACTCGATCTGATGGTCCACCTCTCTCTTAGGTGGTAGTTGCTTGGGCAACTCTGGGGGCATGACATCCCCATAGTCCTTAAGGACCTTCTGGATCTCCATAGGTGGAGGGGAGGAAATCTTCACTTCATTTTCCTCCATAGAAGCCAAGTAAGACACCTCACCCTTCTTCCAACCTTTCTTGAATTGCATGGCGGATAGAAGTTGGGTGGTGTTTGGCTTAGACACGGTGGGTATCATACATGGACCACTTTCCAAGATGCACACCGAGTTATAGTGGGGAAGAGACACTACATTGAACTGTCTCAAGAACTCCATCCCCAACACAATATTGAAATCATCCATGGGAGCAACAGAAAAGTCCACCATACCTTTCCAAGTGCCAAGTTGTAACTCCACCCCGCGAGCTACACCATCAAGGGGTTTGGCCTCGGAATTTATGGTTTTCAACCATCCTTGACCCTTTTTGAGAGGAATCCCTAGCCGTGCGGCCTCCTCCTTCTTGAGGAAGTTGTGAGAAGCCCCTGAGTCGACCATGGCATGAGTCTTCTTCCCATTGATGAGTACCTTTACAAACATCAAAGATCCATCCTTGGCGGTTGGCTTGGTGCTTGCCTTGAGTGAGTTGAGAAGTTGTAGACACCCCATGTGTGACTTTTCTTGAACTTCCTTCTCTTCCAACATAGCATTGAGGGCCTTCCTCTTAGGACAATCTCTAGCCTAATGTGGTCCATCACAAAGGAAACAAGCATCCTTCGGCTTCTTGTCATTGGAGTGATCTTTCTTGCCTTCCTTTGATGATAAGGGTTTGTCTCCTCGCTCTTTGTACTGTGGGGGCCTAGACCCCTTTGCTCCCCCACCCTTGCCGTGATTATCCTTTGAAGACTTGGGCTTTGAAGAGTTGCTACTCTTATGATACTCAAATTCTTCTAAGGTTTCTGTCACTGTCAGGGCGGTGGAGATGTCGTTGACCCCACGGCGCTTGAGCTCTTGAGCCACCCATGACTTGAGACCATCAATGAAGTTGAAGAGGAGATCTTCTTCACTCATGTTGGTGATTTGAAGCATGAGAGCAGAAAATTCCTCAACATAGTTGCGGATAGAAGAAGTGTGCTTCAACTCCTTCATTCTCTTCCGCGCATGGATAGCCACGTTCTCAAGATAGAATTGCCTTTTAAGTTCACGCTTGAACTCTTCCCAAGAGTCGATGGTACAGGTACCCTTCTCTATCTCACTATGCTTACGACGCCACCAAGTACCAGCAAGATTAGTAAGGTAGAGAGAGGCAGTACGTACCTTGACACGCTCGTCTTGCATGTTCAAAGCTTCGAAGTAGCGCTCCATGTGCCACACATAGTTGTCTAGTTCTTTGGCATCACGCTTGCCATCGAACTCTTTTGGTTTGGGGGTATCCACCCTTGGTGTCGCCATCATTCCAGCTCCAATGGCGCCTCCGTTGGCCACTGCCCGCTTGCACATGGCCCAGTCCGCCCTGGTCTCCTCCAGACCGACGCGGTATTCCTCCATTTGCTCTTGGAGACTTGTTAGCTCTCCCAAGACCCGGTCTTGGAAAGCAACATTCTCAACATGCTGTGCTTCAATGGTGGGACTGATGGTGCTTAGAATGGATTCCTTGAGCGATTCAGATTGTCCCTCCAATCTTAGCTCCTCCAAACTTTGCTCCACGATGTCAAGTCGGTCCTTGACATCCGCTACTGCCACCTTCATCCTGGTCACAGTGTTGTCGAGGGTGCTCACCTCCCTGTGAGACTGATCCCATTCCTCAATTTTGGCCAATAACTTAGTCATCATCGAGACGAGACTCCATAGATGAGGTTGAATCCTTCGACCTCTTGCTCTTTCGTGGCTCCAGGGGCTCCATGGTGATCTCACTTGGATCCGCCATTCCTAGCCTGGACTCTCTGATACCAACTGTCACGGACTTAGAATTTCTTCACACGTCCCGTGCGGCCTTAGGAGGTTTTTGCCCTCACAAAGCTCCTAAGTAAGCCTTTTAAGTGACTCAAGACAAGAGAGAACAACTCTAGAGAGAGAAAGAAGATAGAGGAGCTCTAGAGAACTTATTTGCTCTATTGCTTGGTGATTTGCACAAATGAGACTCCCTCTATTTATAGGGAACTCTTGGTACAAAGAATGGTTAGGATTGTGACACTTGTCACCAATCCATGGGTAAAGAACTTTCTAGATCACTACTCTAGAATTGTCTATAAGGCCCTTTCTAGAACACTACTCTAGAATTTTCTATAAGGCCATTCCCTAAGAGGTTCTACACCATTCTAGAATACTCCACACAATTCTACAATATTCTACAAGATTACAAAGGACTAGGAGACTCTAGAAGGTTATGGAATTCTCTAGAAAAAATCTAGGTGGTGACACAATGCTCTCCCTCAGCCCCATCAAAGTCATGCACGACTCTGTATCGTTTTCTTCCCCTGCCATAACCACTTCGCAGTCACTGTCCTCATTTGGAGCCTCAGTCTCTGAGGTGTCACAAGTGGGTTCTCGTCATCATCTCCTCGGCTTTGTCTACCTGAGCATCATTTTCTGCATTGGAGACATGCGTAGCTTCCTTGGATTTCGCACGCGCCATCGCCTCCAAACCACTGGCTGGGATGCCATCCAACATATCGCCATTTTCCATCGATGATTTTTGTGTTGTCTCTATCCAGTGGTTCATCGGCTCCGATGTCATTTTCACTGTTCACAGCACCGGATTAAAGACCTGACTTCAAAGGACGTGAGTCCAGAATTTTTGACCCGCCATCTCCAGGTTGGATAGCCTGATTGGGCTTTCATGTTCCCTTTTTCAGCCCGAGAGATCCGCCACCCATGCTTCATTCTATTTTCATTACTCCGGAGCCCAAGTTGAGCCCACGACCTGCTCTTTGACAATAGGCATTAACCTGTATATCTCCAAGTCCAAGCCAATACCCATACTCATGTTTACCCTTTGGGCCTTTTATCTTAAACCGTTGACCATCTCTCTCAAATCTAACTCCTTTTTTAATCCATCCAGGTCATCTTCTGCACCATTCCCTTTGAGCAGAGACCCATTCTGAACTCTCTAATCTTATTTATAAGTAATGATTAATTCTATTTAAAAAAATTTGTTTATTATCTATTTTCTTATTATCCTCTCATCATCTCATTATGTGACATTAAATAATAGATTTACAAATAAAATATAATAAATAATCTCCAATCATCTAATGTCACATCATGGAATGATAAGAAAATTATGAAAATTAGAATAATGAGTAGAATTACTCATTCTACTTATCATCTTCACACATAATATATTATATCTATTTTAATTTTTTTTCATTTTTTCTATAACAAATATGTGGTGTATGGATGATAAATAGAACAACTTAATTAGTTTAACATAAATAAAATAATATTTAAATATTTAAATGGTGTGGTTTGGGATGATTTGTAGCATCCCTAGTAAGTAATACTACTTACAGTTATGGAGTGCACAAGTACTATACAGTTATTTTAAAAAAATGTGATGTTCACTATTAAAATTTTTTTTTTCCATGTAAGTTTCATATTTACTCATTTTTTTAAAATGACTGCGCGACAAATGCACACTCACAACTGCAACTATCATTTCTCTAGTAAATAATTCAAACTGTAGTAATCTCAAGTTTAAAGCCTGAAATTACCCTTTACCCTTTTTAGGAATTGTATTCACACCCCTGAAAAAAGAACTGGACCGGTTTTCCTTTTTCAGATACCTTTATATATATATATATATATAAATATATACATGTATGTATATGCACGTACGCATGTTTGTCTATAACTTGCGTGATGAGTTATTTGGCAATAATTTATAATATTTGATGCAGTTTTACATATGGTAAATGCAGGAATTAAGACGATTCCCTACACTTCAGTCTGACATAGCAGCTGCTGCAACAGAAGCGTTGGAAAGATTTCGGGACGCAAGTCGGAAAACAGTTCTGCGGCTTGTGGATATGGAGTCTAGCTATCTAACAGTCGAATTTTTTCGGAAGCTTCATCTTGAGCCAGAGAAAAACTCTAACCCATCTGCCCCAAATATGGATCGTTATTCGGATAATCATTTCAGAAAGATTGGTATGCTATTTGTGCTTATTTTTCAGCACATAAAGATCCTCTTTTAAGCAAGTTGTTTTCTTATAATTTAGATACATTAGTTCTGAAACTAAATTTTGATACATGCTTAAGTAGAAAATCTATTTGCAAACCCATTTACTGACACACTGCGCACACTTACGTATGTTGATGCAGAAGCCCGGCACATCAACTAGCATAGAAATGTATTTTTGTTTTGACTTTTTCTATGGCTATAATGGATCTTATAGGAATTAGTAATATGTTTAAACACTGGCTTGTAAGTAGTAGAACGTACACATTCTCAATATGCAAGCTATATATTAAGTGCTGAAATATACTTGATGTAGGCTCAAATGTGAATGCTTACATCAATATGGTTTGTGATACGTTAAAGAATTCTATTCCAAAGGCTGTGGTCTATTGTCAAGTTGGAGAGGCCAAGAAGTCATTGCTCAGCCGCTATTATGCTCAAGTTGGAAGGAAGGAGGTAAAATTTTCAAATCCTTGTGTGCCTTATTCTTCAATCCTCCATCGTCCCCTATCATAGGAAAAGTTCGTTGAATGATTTCACACATAAGATATATAGATGAATAAACAAGAAGATTATTATAGATGAACAGTTTGAACTCGGTTTCAACTTATTTTTAATAGTTTATACTTCATGTAAGGAAAAAAAAAAAAAAAAACAGTATTGTTTGACAACCTCTTTACATGGACCAAGAAAATCCTAGGCCGTTTTCAAGGGTTGGCATGGTCAATGGCCATTTCCTAGTGCTAACAAAGAAATAAAAATAGACTTCTCTTTGGACGATTGAAAAGAAGTTAACAAGATTGTTCTTTGGTGTGTGCAGAAGGAGCAGCTAGGAGCAATGCTGGATGAGGACCCAGCACTTATGGAAAGGAGAACAGCCATAGCTAAGAGGCTTGAACTGTATAAGTCAGCTAGGGATGAGATTGACTCGGTTGCATGGAAATAAGGGAGCCTCGCTTTGCATACCAGAGTTTTTTGATGTTCTATTTGTACTCTCAAAACAATAATAGCTACATTTGTCGTTTCCTTTTTCGACAGCATTTTAATAACTTGTTTTGTAATTGCTGAACACTCATGTTACAAATTCGTTATCAATATATACTTTTAGTATAAAAGAAGTTTGTGTGCACATGGAATTTGGCAATTGGTAATAAATTTGTCAAAAATAATATTTCCTAATATATAAATGATATTTGCAGTCGTGGAGTGCGAAAGCGCCATATAGTTTCTTTAAAAAAATGAGTAAATACGGACTCACATGGAAATAACTAAAATTTTTTTTTTATAATGGACGACACTCTTTTTCAAAACAATTGCATGGTATTTGCACATTCTAAAATTGTATGTAGCATTATTGTAACAACTCGGCTTAATAATTCTAAGTTTGAAATATTAATAATTTTTATTTGGTCTAAATTATATTTAATGGGGGCATATTGGATAAGTCCATGAGTGATAAATTATTAAAATTGATTAGGAGTTTTAATTAAGCTCAATAACTAGGTTAAATCCCATTTATTATTTATTAAACGAGTTAGACTCCTTTTAGAATTTAAAGATCGACCATTAGAAATTTATTTCAATTTAAAATTAGTACTGATTGAAGTCTCCTACATAGTCTTAGTCACTGCCAATCCTATGTTCAATGAACTGCTAGATCATATTTTTAAATTCAAACTCTCTTCTTACAGGATCACGACTAAGTGTTCAGTAGATTAGTATAACTACATATATTAACTGAATCCAACTCAAACTGGTCGTTACCCTCTCCCAAATCTCTCTATAAATATCTCCCTTCCATGTGTTAATTAGAAAAAAATCATAAACCTTACAGTCCAGCACCGTGATTAATTTTGTGTCGGAAATCTTAAGAAGAAACACTACAAGATAAGTAGATTGATTATAAATTAGGATTAGCATACGTGTTAGCTAGTTATATATATATATTATTATTAAAGCAAATTCTTTGAAAGACAATGTTTACGTACTACGCATGTCATAATAATTGCAAGCATGTCATTAATCATGTTTCATTCTACATATTATATTTATATATGTATTATGCATATCAAGTTGCATAAGACACATAAGCTTTCATAAGATTAAGTGTAAGATAAGCTTAAAACAATTAATTAGATGTCTATTCAGATGCATGGTACCAATGCGAATTTATGGGTGGACATGCAAGCCACATATCTAAGCGTGGTCGACCATAGTATGCCAGAATACTATTAGCGGCTCCCTTTGTGGCTGTGGGATGTGGGGCCAGTGCATAAATTTGCACGCAATGTTAAGTATGTGGGCCAATATGATAAGTAAGATAAGTCAAGATAATTCATGCATGTCATAGCATACGTATGAACAATCATGATTTTAAGTTCTCAGCATGAAATATTTTATGAAACAATTCTTCTAGGGACAGTCGGGAGATGCAACCGCGGGGGAGTCTTTTAATATATTATGCTACGTCAGCTCAATTACATCATCTCCTTCATCTTCATGTTTCTTCTTCTTCTCCATTGTGCCGTCCTTCTCTCTCCCCGTTTCTCCTTTTCTCTCTCTTTCCATTACCGAACCAGCCTACGTCTCTCTCATTGCGTTGCCATCTGCCTTTCTTATTCTCTTTCTTTGGTCTCTTTCTCTCCCTGCCAGATTTCTCCGTCTCCTCTATTTATTTCTCTTTCTCATTTTTCTTTTTCTCTTTCCCTCAACCCAATACCCTCATTGTGCCCCTCCTCTCAGCGCAGCGAACACCAACAACAACAGTTGTGTTGTCTTGTTCTTCGATTTGGTAAAAATCTAAGATTTCTGTTGTTGGAGCTGTTAAAGTAGATATAGGTTGAAGAAGATTGTAATATCTTCAACCCTCTATTTTGGATTTTTTTTCCTCATGCAAGGAAGACGACAATTGTGTGAGTGGAATTTGTTTTTTTTTTTTCCATCTATGTGTTCGATTTTTGTTTGTCGAACTAGAACATCTGTTCTAGGTTTCTTGGTTGGATGTGGAATTTGTTCTTCCTCTGGGTGAGAGAGGTGAGACCAAGAAGAGTGAGAGGCAGAGCCGTACGGTCGTCAATTTCATGGGGAAGACCAAGGGAGGCTGATGAAGGGAGGGATGCTTTGAGAGAGGGAGGCTTTGAGGAAGGGAGATCCTACTTCCAATCATCTTCGACTTCGAGGGAGGGGAGGAATGGAAAGTGGAAATGCAGAAAGGAAGATGGAAATTGAGGAAGGGAGGGAGAGAGGGACCAAACGGTGTGTTTTATATTTTTTTGCCATGTTAGCTTGCATTTACTCGGTGCTTACATAAGGTGAATGAATATAGAGATTTTGTTTATGAAAAACCTTATGTTAAGTATATTTACGTTATGATAGGTTTCTTATTGAATCATCGACCAATTTTAGTTTGTTTTTATGTTTTTAAATCACCTCAGGTCAAAATTTTATGAAGGTAGAGCTGTAGGATGTGACTTAGTATAGGCAAACGTGATAGTGGCTTGAATCATGTATATAAATTTTAAATTATGATTTTTATGGCACGGATTTTGAGAAATTTTAATAAATGCTTCCGCATATTATCTAATTTATTTTTCAGTATTTTAATACAAAATGAATTTAATTATTATAAAGAATATTTGTACTTGACACTTTTATAAGAAAATTAAATATTTTTTTTTCAAGTTAGATTCAATAGTAACACTCCAGCTTCCCCAAGGATTTCTAAAAGTAACTTTATTATTAGCCATAGGGAGCGGGATGTTACAATTACTCTTCCTAATAATTTCACCAATGGATATGGAAAACCTTAAGAACTTCTCTGGATGTTTCTTGTTGTTCGTGACTGAGCAACAATCGATATTCCAAGTACAATATTTGTTGGGATGTTTTTTTTACCTAAAACCCTTCAGCTCTGATTGTAGTAATAATGAAGGAGAAGTAATACAATGATGGGGATTTAACCGAAGCTAAGTTGGGGTTAAGACCATCCTTCATATGAAGAAAAATGTTTTCATCACTTTATCTGATCAGGACAGGACTGGTATGGAGGGTAGGGAATGGTAGCAGAATTAAGATATGGGATGATAAATGGTTGCCGGTACAATCTTCTAGTAGAGTCCAATCACCCATTAAAGTATTAAATAGTGAAGCAAAAGTATGTGAATTGATTGAGGAAGGGACCAGGCAGTGGAAGGATAGCCTAGTGAATGAAATATTCAGAAGGGAAGAGGCTGAAGTTATAAGGAACATACCATTGAGCTAACTGGTGCTGAGGATAAAATAATATGGGGCCCCAATACTAAAGGAATTTTTACAGTAAAAAATACTTATCACGTTGAGCAAAATAGAGTGAGAATGTTGAAAGGGGAATCTTCAAGCTACTATGAAGCACAATCAAGTTGGCAGTTTATATGGAATTTAAGGGTGCTAGTTCTATTAAGCATTTTACATGGAAGGTTGCTTATGATATTCTCCCATCTAGAAGTAACATATTTAAGAAGAGGATTATTGATGCAAACTTATGCCCAATATGTGAAAGAGAAGAGAATATAGTCCATGCACTTTGGAGCTGCCCTACTACAATAGATGTATGGAATGACGCTGATAGTACAGTTTAGAAGTTGTCAAGTGTAGAGGCACACTTTATGGACCTGTGGAAGAAATTTATTGAGAAGTTGAAAGAAGAAGAAGTAGAACTGGTGGCCTAAGTTATGAATAGGATATGGTTAAGGAGAAACTCATTGATTTATGAAAATTATAGTTCAATTCGGCTCAGTATCAGATGCAAGATGATCATCAACAAAATGCTATAATGAGAAAATAGGTCAGATAGAAGAAACTAAGGTTCGGTTTAGTAAGTGAGTTGAAAATTTTGAGTTTTAAGATGAAATGTTAAATATTATATTTTAATATTATTATTGTTTTGGGTTTGAAAAAGTTAAATTATTTATTATATTTTGTATGAGAATTTAAAAAAATTATAATGATGAGATGAGAATTTTGAGTTTGAGATGAAAATGTTATGTTACCAAACCGAACCTAAGTAGCAGGTCCACAAAAGCCAATTGGGATGCAGCTGTAGATAGCAAGGAACAAAAAAAAGGTAGGAATTGGAGTTATAATAAAAAAATTCAAATGGTGATATTTTGGCATCTTTGTGTTCAACTAATAATCATTGCATGAGGACAGCAACTAATAATCATGTGATCTTAGAAGGAGATGCCTAGATTATTGCTAAAGAAGCTACAAGTTATGAAGACATCTGCATTGATTATGGTGTACAGATAGATGATGCAAGAAGGATGCTGCTAGAAAGACAAATTTGGAGGCTCAACTTTACATACAAAGAGGTAAACTCTATTGCTCATAAACTTGCTAAATTAGCTACAACTATAATGGAGGAGAGAGTATGGATTGAGGAATGTCCTAGTCAAATACTTAGCTCAATGTTGAGTGAGGAAGTTTGTAATGAATATTTTATTGATTCTTTGGAATAAAACTATTAGCCATGCTTTGATTTAAAAAGAACAAGAAAAAGAAATTGAAAAAGAAATTGTGGCACCCTCGACCCCACTTGGGATTTGGAAGGAATTGCGACACTAGGGTGTTGGCCACTCTGGTCACACACTCCCAACACAGTGTGCAAGTGTGTGTGCACATGCAATATGTGTACAGTTATAAACGCAACAGAAAATAATAAGGCAGTCCAAAAACTAAGTACCAAAAAAATTAAATTCAACCCAACAAAGAAGTCCATCATAAGATTATTACAATCATCTAGCTGAATAAAATAAAATAAGAGTCTAATAAACTACAATGGAGATAAACCCCATGTTATCACTCCTAATGTGGGGTTAGTCCTCTGCATCAAAGTTTACGATTCTGTGAAACGGAACCACAGGTGGGAACATCACAATGAGATTTTGCAATCTCAGCAAGTAAATCTACAGATCAACCACCAAGAAATACAAACATGGAGAAGCGGTGGTGGCAATGGGAGGTGGTGCATAAGGTCACAACGGAGGGTAGAGGAAGAAGAAGAAAAGAGAAGAAAAAGAAAGAAGTGGAGAGGAGAGTCGTACGGCACGGGGGGAAAAAGAGAAGACTAGGGTTTCATCCCTTGGCTAAAATGACGTAGTTTCAGGGTTGGGCTTCCATACTTACATGGGCTAGGCCCGATTTATTCCTTCTTCATAGCCTAGATTCAGCCCAAAGCACTCATAAAAAATAACCCACAATAAACCATTTGGGCTCAAATTTTCACCTAAGAAAACACTTACACACATGAATATCTTGGCTTCACATCCTCCCCCCTTAAAAGAATTTCGTCCTCAAAATTGACAATCTTAATCCAATAAAACTTCAAAACAAGTTACAAGATGCAACTCAATACTTGCTTGGAACAAGATATACAATCAATAATACCCAAACAGATACTAGTAATGCTCTCTCATGTCCACTTCTCTCTACCAAGTGAAGTCTTGAGCCACCGGATCTCCCTATGACACCTTCACTAAGGGTATAGTCTTGGATCTCAATTTTTGCTCATTCCAATCCAAAATCTGAGTTGAAGCTTCCTCGTATGTAAGGTTTGGCTTCAGTTGGACCCTACCAGGATTGACAAAATGTGGTTCCTACTGTCTGAAAATTTTCTTTAGCAAGGAGACATGGAACACTTCATGCACATCTCTAAAATATTTCGGTAGCGCAATTCTGTAAGCCACGGGGCCAACCTTCTCTATTATCTAAAATGGTCCAACATATCTTGAACTGAGCTTCCATTTCTTTCCAAATCGCTTGATACCCTTCATGGGTGATACTTTGAGATTTTGAGATACACCTAATCACCTTCTTATTCGAAAGACAATTCTCTTCTCTTATCCGCATAACTTTTCTAGCTACTCTAAGCTGCTGCCATATGGTCTCTTATAATTCTAACCTGTTCTTTCATCTCTTGAATAATTTCTAGCCTAATGAGCTTGCTCTTACCAACCTCGTCCTAGTACAATGGTGATATACACTTCCTGCCGTAGAGAGCCTCATAGGGTGCCATCTAAATGGAAGCTTGGAAATTGTTGTTGTAGGCAAACTCTATGAGCGGCAAGTGGTTTTCCCAACTACCTTTGAATTATAAAGTATCGGCTCTCAGCATATCTTCATATATTCAAGAGTCTGAGTAGTATGCTCTGATTGGCCATCTATTTGTGGGTGATAAGTGTTGCTAAACATCACCCACAAATAGGAGGTAAACTTTGGATCTCTGTGTGACATGATGGCCTTTGATATCCCATGTAACCTGACTATCTCCTTCATATATAGTCATGTCAACTTTCCCAAGGTGTCAATATTTGTGACTGGTAAAAAATGGGCACTCTTGATCAATGGGTCGATAATCACCTAAATAGAATTCTTCCTGCTAGGAGTCCTCGGCAAACCTACTACAAAATCTATAGTAATATCAACCCATTTCCATTCAAGAATCGAGAGAGGTTGAAGGTTATCAAAGGGTCTCTGATGTTCTACCTTTACATGCAGACAAGTGGGACATCTTTCAACGAACATGGCTATGTCCCTCTTCATTCCTTCTCACCAAAAAAATTTTCTTTAGATCTTGGTAAATCTTCGTAATCCCAGGGTGAACAGGGCAAGGTGTTGCCGCATAAGCCTCCACCAAAATCTTCTCCTTTATCTCTAAATTAGTAGGAATCACCCTATGATTCTTGAACAACAGGATACCATCTCTGCTCAAACTGAAATGCATAGGCCCTCTTGATTTCTTGACTTTCCGTCAGATATCAAATAGCTTCGGGTCCTTCCTCTGAAGGGTCTTTAACTCTTCAAAGTCCACAACTTTGGCTTCCTTTATCAAGGCTAAGATCTCCTCTTGTTGTGTACTCTCCACTAAAAGCTTCCTTATCCCGTAAAGGAGGGAGTCTGCCCCTAATGATTAAGCTACATCCACCAAGTGGTATTTCCAACTCAGAAATCAGCAACCTAGTTTGCCTTGCCGAGATGGTACTTAATCTCGCACTGATAGTCGTGGATTCTTTTAAAAGAAAAGATGCTCCAGGCTTCTGTGATTTCTCTAGATTTCACGTCTTGCCATTCAAATAATGCAGCCAAATTTGTAAGGCAAAAACCACTACAGATAATTCCAAATATGGGTTGGATAATTTCTTTCGTGATCCTTTAATTGGCAGGATGCACACGCCACAACTTGCCCTTCTTGTATCAAAACGCACCCGAAATCGAATTTAGAGGCATCGTTGAAAACTACAAATGGCTTGTGCGGCTTTAGAAGTTCCAAAACAAGTGTTGAGGTCAACCTTTTCTTCATTCTTGGAAGCTTCTTTCACACCTTTCATTCCAAATAAACTTAACAATCTTCTTGGTCAAAGCAATGAGTGGTCCAGAAAATCTAGAAAATTCCTCCACAAATTTTCAATAGTAACCTGCTAGTCCCAAGAAGCTCTGGATCTCATGCACTATAGTGGGACGTGGCCAGGCCAAAACTACTTCAACCTTACTAGGATCCATAGCCACACCCTCCTGAGAGGTGACATGCCTGAGGAACTTGACTTCATTAAGCAAGAACTCATATTTGCTAAGTTTTGCATATAACTAATGCTTGCGCAGTTTACCTAGTACTAACTATATGTGATTCGCATGGGCCTTTAAATCTCAAGAATAGACTAGATTAATATCGTCAATGAAGACTACCACAAAGGAATTCAGATGAGACCGAAACACCCAATTCATCATGTCCATGAAAGCTATAAGCGCATTGGCTAGTCCAAAAGGCATTACTTTAAACTCATAATTCTCGTACCTCGATCTGAAAACAGTCTTCGATACATCCTTGTCCCTTATTCTCAACTGATAGCAGCCCGATCTCAAGTCAATCTTTGAAAATGTAGTCGCGGCTTGAAGTTGATCAAATAAATCATCGATCCTGGGCAGTGGATATTTGTTCTTTATGTCACCTTGTTAAGCTCACGATAATCAATTCACATTATAATGGTGCCATCCTTCTTCTTGACAAAAAGTATAGGCACTCCATAAGGTGGGGAACTAGGCTGAATAAATCTATTGTCTACAAGTTCTTGCAACTGAGTCTTCAACTCTGTCTTAGCTGGTGCCACCTTTTAGGGAGCCTTGTGCATTGGAGCCACTCTAGGTTCTAAGTCAATAGTGAACTTAACATCTCCAATTCGAGGAGTCATATGCAAAAACATTTAGAAACATCTCAACAACTGGAATTCTCGTTACTGACTTTCTCTTCACTGGTTTAGTCACCACTTGAACTAGATAAGCATCTACCCCACTTGCCAAATCTTTCTTCTCTTGGATTGGAGATATAACCGTAGGTCTAAACTTCAGCTTGCTACTTGCGAATTCCATGTAGTCCCTTCTAGGTAGATGAAAACTGACCACTCGACTTAGGCAATTGATACTCACGAAATGTCAAAATAGCCAATCCATTCCAGAAATGATGTCAAATCCAAGAAATTTGAACGTTATCAAGTCGACTTCAAGTATCCTCTCTCCAAAGTCCAAAGGATAGCCTAAGGCAACTTTTTAACACATTACTACTTCTCTGATCGATAGTGCCATAGCTACAGACTAATGTAAAGGCTCCGTGATCAAGTTACACATTCGAGCAAAAGTGGTGAACACGAAAGATTGAGATGCCCCCAAATTGAATAAAGTACAAGCATAATATTCAAACAAACGGACTCTTCCTGACGAGATCAAACACAACCAATCTAAATTTAAGGAAATCACATCACATAATGCACCAACTTTAAAAGATTAGTTCGAGTTCATACCTGTAATGAACCCCCACATCTTGAGTCTCTAGGGCCTCATGATCAACCTCATCGACTGTTAGAGCATACACCCTCGCTTGCACTGCTTGTCTTTGGTTTGCCCTTCCTCTACGCTGTCCTAGCCAACTCCCCTGTGCAGCATTGGGGGGCACTCCCGAGCATAGTGCCCCATTTGACCACATTTGAAACAATGGGTCTCACTTTGATAATAGTCACCTTCATGAGATCTATTGCACCTAACACAAACTAGGGCTCAACCCCCATACGCACACCAAAAGATGCTTGCGATCTCGCCCTTGTCATTGACAAGAATTTCTGAGGCAATCCCGAACTGCTTCCCTCTCTTGCAAAGCTCCACTTCTTCTGGCCTATCGAAGAGCCTAATGCACTACCATACTCTCGCTCTACTATGGAGGCCACCTCAACCAACCTCTGAAAATTCTAAATTACAAACAAACAACTTGTCTACATATCTGCTGTCACAATCCCTCCTGGAACCGTTATGTCCGCATTTCTTCAATGGCAATAAGATGCGTCACAAAGTTGCCAAGCTCCATGAATTTTCAAGCATACCGTTCCACCATCAAATCTCCTTGCATGAGGCTGTTGAACTCCCTAGCCTTCTAACACTTCACCATGTTAGGGAAAAAGTTGTTATCAAACTCTTGCTTGAAGCATTGCCAGGTCACTGCTGCAAAAGATCTCAATTCCATCTCAAGGAATTCCAGCTTAGTTTCCCACCTAGTGGCAACTTCTACTTGCAGAAGGTAACTTGCATAAAGCACCTTCTAAGATTTAGTGCACCCGAAAATCTCGAACGTTCACTCTATATCCTTGATCCATCTTCCATCTCTGAGCGGGTCTTCCTCGCCAGTAAATCTAGGGGTCCTATGGGCCAAGAAATGCTCATAGGAGCACCCTCTCTATTCCTCTCAAGGTTGAGGCTAGAAATTCTGCTAGAGGAATTCTGTCATGCGATTCAACACCCTTGCCATGGCATAATTTCCATCACCATGCGGCAGTTCATTCTCAGGAGCTTGACCAAAAGGGTCATCACGAGAAAACCTAGGTCGAACGATTTTCTACCTGCCAAAATGCAAGCCATTAGTCCATTCTCTAACTCAAATAAAAGAATTCTCGATGAATGAAGACTAAATTTCTAGTACTTAACCTAGGTAACTTGTGGTTTCACCAAGCCACTTGACTGGGCCTGACAGCAGCAGCACCGCACCACCTTGTGCCCACCATCAGGCCTAAGCTTAGCACCATGTCATGCCACCATCAGCAGACCACGCACAACGCCATGCCGTTCCCACCACCAGACTAACACATGGCACCATGCCATGCCATGCAATTAGCCATCGAACCAGATCAAGACTAACCTAAGCCGTGTGCCATGCACTACCCTAGCCCATCATGGGCCATGCATGTCATGACCATAGGGCCATTTATTTATTTCTTATTTTATTTATTTAATTTATTTAATTTGCTAGATACCTTTTGAGAGTTTCTAATTTGTAAGCTCTATAAATAGGACACTTAGTCATTTCATTTGGATCTTTTGGCAATTACCGTATAGAGAGATTATTTGTTTAGGAGATCTTATTTCGGTGCCTTTACATTTAGAATTTTTGGGTGAAATTCGTGAATCCCAAAGAGATGATCATCACCTTGAAATTCATTGAATATGTGTGATTTAATTTATCAATATATGAGGTTTTCTTTCAACTTTGTGCAATTTGTGAATTGAAATTGATTATTTGTTCATTGTGTTCTTGAGTGTTCATGCGTGTTCATCAATTTTCCTTGGTGGTAATATATTTTCTTGCACAATCTCATTCTCCAAACATTATACACACCTACCTTATTGCCCTCCACACTCCCCATATTCATCTATACCCAAGTTTGCCCTCCTTCCCATTGCTCATTGATCATAGCCGAAACCCTACTTGCCATATTAGGATTCATAAAGTTTAGGAATCCTAATTTTTATTCCATATCTCATCAATTTCTATCCATAGCCAACCAGAACCGGCCATACACCTACCATATTGAGATCCAAGATTTTAGGACACTCCTAAAATCTCTCAATTACCAATCAATTCATTTCCTCTTCCTTTAGCCAAAACACACAGTCCTAAATTGTCTCCTACAATTTTGAAATTCTTCTTCCATCCAAACCCTAGCCATTCCATACTCCAAACCCTAGGAACACACCAAAGTGGCACCAACCCTAGTTTGCCTCACTATTGTTGTGCACTCCATCACATGCATTGGAGTTCCATCTCTTAAATTCCCTTTTATATCACTCCCATACATCAAACTAGTCCTAAACACTTAACCTTAACTTACCAAAATTGCTATCACCAACATTGTTGAGCAATAACCAAGCAAGAGGGTTAGACATTCTGTCAACTCAAGGAGAACCAAGGAGTGGACAACTTAGTATTTGGGAACTTGATCAAGGTCCCCAACAGGGGGACTCAAGGCTCGGGGATGAAAAAAAAAAGATGAAAGACTATGTTGAAGATATGTCAAGCTTTTAAAAGTGTTGCATACGACATTGCTTTTTTCCATTTTTATGTATTTAAGTTAGTGGTATTTTTGTAATATTTGATTAAATGGCAAACTTGTAATTATGTATAAAAGGCATGTGTGCCTTTGTGAATAAAGAAGAGCACAAGTCACTTTTTGTCGAGAAATTACTTTACTAAATATTGAAGCCGCGACCTAGGAAAGAGACGGAATGGGTTTTCAAACCCTAATTTTTTCAAGATCAAATTGGAACTTGAGGAGATGATCATGTGTGTTTTATGCTGTGGTTTTGTTAGAGAATAATACGAGGAAGCTAATCCATATTTTGTACGGTGATCAATGATTGTAAGTGATTGTAAACTCAAGTTTTGATGCATTCTTCAATAATATAGACTCCTAGATTATTCCTGCGATGGATGTAGACCATTAGAGTCGAACCACGTAATTTCTTGTATTGATTTCGCATTTCTTTTATTATTCTTGCTTTTATTTTTAATCTTTGATCTTGCATGAGTATATACTGTGATTTCATATTTCTAACGTGTTTAAAATAGAAAACTAAATCGATCACGTTAATCATATATTTTCTTGAAACTTTGGTTGTCTCTTGTTAAAATTAATTGCATATTACAACCAGTTACATTAATTTGATTCTTTGAGTATTTTTTTGTGAGATGGCTGAAAATATAACAAACAAAAAAGATGAGGAAAATAAATTTAACTTTGTGAGAGATCCTTTTGTGTTTTTAACAATTTTCTTTTTAATAAACGCATATCATTATAGATATAAAACACAAACACGGTGCTAGATCAAAATATGCCAAAATACAGGGAGTGTCCCCATCAAAATTTCCTTTATCATACACTTATCGTGCGAAATGGTTTCCATCGCACAACACCTACCCGACAAATTGGCTTAGATTCCTGATTTTTAGTTCTCGTCTTCCAACCCATACGTGGTTAAGAGTTTGTGATTTGGTGCCCATTGGAAGTGATAACTTTGAATAGGTCGTCGTCCATGGGCGTTGATATTATGCTTAATAATCAAATTAAGCTCACGTTTTTAGTAACTGGATTGTTTCTCAACAGTACCTTACATATGAGATTACAACCAATCAATGTGATGGCATCATTTCATTAAAAATACTAATTTTTTTACTTGCATTTTAAATTTTACAGAACCACCCACCATATCTAAATTAGAGTTGTAAAATAAATAAATTAATCTTAAAATAGTTATATCTTTAAATACTAAGCCCAACTCCCATTTGAAGGCGCAAAACATTCACATAGTCATAGAAGAATTTGAATCTTTGAATTACTTGAACTACTCTCAAAAGTCAAATGCCATATATTACTCGGTCCCAAAACCTATACGACTATTGATATAATTTACACTTAAAAGCGAAACGACCAGATATCCATTTTTCTGATTTTTTCTCGTTAATCTATATCCTCGAGCGCCTCCATATGAAGATTAAGGCATTCTAGTAACTTTTAAAGCTATCTACAGATAAGTAGAATCTCAATCTGAGCTCTGAATGATTACTTCCTAATTGAGACAAATATTGGCTTCACAAGGTCGGGTGACAGCTTGGAGACTCACTAATGCCAGCATGTTAGATACGGTCCATCATTGGTTCCGAACTTAACATGGCTTTTGCACATGACTAAGATATCTCCTGTAACTCGCACTGCGGCTGTGAGGTAGGGAGGAGGTAAATAAAGAAGCATACACGACCTGACTGAAAATTCCACTACTCACTCCTTATGCGGTTAGATCAGGTTAAACCGATCCACATACGGCAAGGTGTCGGGTTGCGCCCTAAACGAATGCCTGGTCCAGATTAACATGAGATTTTAAATACACGTCGCTTGAACTCAACACTCAACAGCATACTGTTTGTATGGACAACCAAATCATATACATTGATATTCCACATTCCACTCTTATCACAGTCAACACTAGCGAGAAAAATTACATCTATAATTTTACAGAACAAAACTGAACAAGCACATAACACGGCGTTCAAGGCGTAAAATTACAGCATGTAAAACGTAGGTAAAAGTACCTCAACTAGCACAGCATATGAAACAAAATCCCCGTCCAGAGGGATTAGTACAAACCTTGGGTCCTTTGGCAATTCGGGCAACCTTGGAAAGAGCATATCACAGCATCTCAAATTCGTGAATTTATAATGATCTCCATGTTCTTGAAACTTATTTACAGGTCTGAATCCAGCCTGCTCGCCAAGCACAACTCATGCAATTCATTAAGTATCCATTCCTCTCCTGTTTGCCCCCCCAATACTAGGACCCTAGTCCCCCCAACCACGCAAGTGCTATGACCCCAAGCAAATTTAGGTGGTTGCCCAGGAACATTGAGGATCCTCCATGATGGTTTCTCCTCAGAAGGATCCAAAAGAAATAGCTGTGAAGGAGAGTGAAGCCCAGCAATGGAACCACCAAAAATAATAATCCTACCACAAGGCATGCTGACAGCAACATGATCAAGTCTAGGTGGAGGAACCACGGCACTCTGGCTACCTGTGCCAGTGAATGCACTACACTCCAGTAGCCTCCACTGAGGCTTTTCATCTTCTAAATCAATAGCGTAAGCCTCACCTGATCGCAACCGCAGGTTCCCACTCCTGGCAAGTCCACCAAACATAAGAATTTTGGTCTTACCATAAACTGAAAGTGAATGTCCTAACCTTGAGGGAGGAGCCCAAGAAGTAGGAATCTCACTCCACATTGGTTTCTCCGTTGTGAGATCCAACAAGAACGTGTCATTAAGAAGTACCCCCGAATCTGTGCATCCACCTGAGACAACTAATTTAGAACCTTCTATTGTGCAAGAGCTATGCCAAGATCTAGGGAGGGGGGGAGTTCCACAGAAGACTTCTCTCCACGTTGGCTGTTTGGCATCCAAGTCTAGAACAAAAACATCATTGAGCAATCCTTGCCGCCCACATCCTCCGAAAACCACCAACCAAGAATCATTTAAACATGAGAGTGTGTGGCCCCAGCGCCCTGGGGGGGATGATTTCACACTCATGCGACGCCACTCTGGATTTGCAGTATCAAGATTGAGAACAAATGTGTCATCCATTGGCTGCATACCAACTCCTTCCCCTCCAAACAATACAAGCTTATTACCTGCTGCACAAGCACTGAAATTGCAACGCGAAGGTTCCACTGCACCTCCAACTGTCAGTTTCCTCCAACAAACAGCCTCAAGAGTAGTCAGTTCCCTGGCCAGGCGCCCCCACCCTAACTTCCTTGTCAGCAGTTCCAATGTACCCGTTACTTCTCTTCCCCAAGCATTTTGGCATACCATCTTCCTCACATGCTCATTCTTTGTCAATTGGCGGATCCTTCTGCAGACAGACCCAATGGATGCTACATCCCTTGGTGTCAAGCGCGATAAAATGTTGTGAGCCAAGACTTCATCTGAGAGCTGTAGCATTCCACATATTTCTTGATGCAGGTGGAATGGTGATTGAGCAGCACTCATTGCAGAATATTTTCCTGACTGATCAAGCTGCTGATCACAAGTCTCTTTAAAAACTGGATATGATTCATGGTTCAGATCTATTTTCGCTTCAGAAAAAACTTGAATACCTATAATATGTGTGAGAATTCCATCGTCGTCATGGATAGGTACAAGTCTGAGCATGTTTACCAAGGGAGTGCCATCCTTCCTGAAATTGAGGAGCTCGCCTTGAAATGCAACACCTACCTCGAGACAGCTTCTGATCTCAGAAACAACAACAGGATTCACCAAGGGGTGCCGTCTTTGAGCATGGGGATCCCGAAATTGTAAAAACCGACTGGAAATAGAAAACAAATATCTATAATGGGTCACTTGAATATCTGTCTGACTATAATAGGTTAATGAACTCTAAAGAAATTGTAACTATAAAATATATATATATATATTCATGGTAAATGTAGAGAACATCAGAATAACCCATAGAACCAATAGAACCAATAATTGGTTGATAACCTCACAATACAAACTTCCACAATATTCTGGTTAAGAGTGTCCACAGAAAGTATAGTATTTTAACTTACTTTATTTTTAAAAAAAAGTATAGTATTCTAACTTTTGAAAACTGATGACATTATCCAAAAATTAACCAGCATCGACGGAAAAACTTCAGACACCATGCAGTTGCAAAATGCAATAATCCTATAGGTATAACTCCAGTCTCCCTAACACCAGCTAATGAATTGAACAGACAATAAAGATATAAAGAAAGTCAAAGGCCGCAAATTTCGTTAACTGAATATGGATTCAAAATCTGGCACTAGAACAACTCAACATACCAAGCACTGAACTGTGCTGACCATCCAGCGAGCAAAGTGATGTAACACAAGTTGTTACTATATTTCAAGAGGTAGCTAGTTTTTTTTTTCTCTTTCTTGGTTTATTTTATTCATTTTCATGTTTTACTAGTTTACGACATCAGTACATTTTCAGGTTTTTAAAGTAACATTAGTATATGTTTTATTCATTTTTCCGAACTCTTTTAGTTATTTCCCTTTTTAGGCAGAAACGACTATAGGCTTTCTCTTAAAGATCTAGATTTGTGGCCTACGTAAGAGTTAATATTGTATACGTCCCATGTGCTTGGGTTATTGGCTAGCCTTATTATCAACAAACAGCTCCATCCATCTTCAATGACATTCTTTGCTACAAATTAACCATGTCTGCTTTTCCATATTCACCTGATCCACATTCCCATCACAAGAAGCTAATATTAGTTACGTAACAACCTACATTAACATCCCCCAACAACGAAAGGAGGAAGAAGAAGAAGAAACAGAAGCAACAAATCATATCTTTACCAATGAGATTATTTAAACATAAAAAGGAAGCTTGTTCAACTTTCTCTGCCCACTCACCTTTAAAACTTCAGCAGCGCCAATAGTTTGTCCATATCCATCACTCACAAGTCAGAAATGCCAAGACTTAAATTATAGTAAAAAAAATCCCAATCAAATTAAAAGCTTCAAGCCTCACTGTTACCACTTTGAACATGTCAAAATAAGTGACTGAACACTTGCGTTGGGTTATGACTCGATCTGAAAGTTAGTCAAGGTCAATTTCAGGTTAACAACTTTCTGTTACTCATCTGAGCTCAAAAAGTGATTCTACTTAACAGATCTGATACCTATTAGACTCGGAAGACGAAGCCTTTAGGCATCTATGCTAGTGAACCATAGCTTAAATGGAACCTGCCCCCCAACCCACCCCACCCCCGCTTCCCCCTAGGAATGGATTGAAGACCTACTTGGTGTGAGTAGCTGTCAAAAAGAAAACTGCTTGAACTTGGTTTAATCGGGTTAAGAAATGTTTCATTCGCACGGTCTCCGGGATTCCTCATCATCAAAAAGAAAAAAGAAGACTACTTGAAGAATGAGGTGATTCAATTCTATAGGGAACTCTTCTCACTGTAAGGAACACCTTGTTCTGCTGTCGAGGAAATAAAAGTTACATCTTAAAGTGCAAATTATAAACCAATATGACCAAATCGAATCGTAGTAGATATGTGTGAGATCGGAAACGAATAATTTTATCACCTATAAATGACGTGTAGATAAATCATATCAACGAAGCAGAGGGGGTAAACAGGGGAAATATATTACCAGTTCCGACCGAGGACCTCGTCTGCACGGTAGCCAGTGAAGAGCTCGAAGACTTTGTTGACATAAATGACTGGGAAATCGAATTCAAGTGCATCGGATACCACGAAAGAGGTGGGCGTCATTGGGTAAAAGAATCCCGGCTTCACAGGGAGCTCGCTTTCCTCTTCTTCTACTTCTTCTTTCTCTTGCTCTTCCACAGATTCACGCTCTTCTACCCTAGCACATTTTAGTCTCTTCCCTCCCGAGCTCCGAACCTGTTCCTTTTCTTCTTGCTCTTTAGCCATGGCCATTGAGATTTTGCAGAGATATTTTCACACACGCACTGCAGAGATATTATATAGATTGAAAGTTGTCAAATGAAAAGGCTCCATCTGAGTATTCAAGTACGAAAATGCCCCTGAGTATTTATACAGTGACAATGAGTATTAAACTTTTAATTTCCATATGGCATCTTCCTCATCAAAATTTATTTTTTTTCCAGAAAAAATAAAAAGTAAGCATTCATCAACAATTCAAAAGCAAAATTGCATGTATCAGTTTCAAATGTTATAAATTTCTTTTCAAATCTACTGTTTTTAAAAATAAGATTGAAAATTAGTATATAGTATTTCCTTAAGAGTCATGGACAATTACAATAATAAAATAGAATAAAAGTGTAATATATAACATTTTCTATCGAAATAATATCCCGAATGTGTGTCTCGAAAATCCCTTTTTTTTACTTAATGATTAAGAAAAAATTTCTAAATAATGTTGTGATTTTTTTAATTTTTTTAAATGTTTATGATGGTTAAAACATGTATAAAAAAAATAAAATTAAAAAAATGAAATGCACTATTCAGGATGCATTTTCGGAAGAAATATTCGGTGACTGTAGCACCGCTCTTTACACAAATTTTACAATCTGACATGACATAATATATTATTTTAAATCTATTTTATAATAAAAGGAATTTTAAAATATAATAAATCACGTTAAATTAGCATATGTAAATGAGATCATGCATTTTACAGAACTTGCCCCTTTCCTATACACATCGTGTATGACCAAAATGAGAATTTAAAAAACATTAAGAATCATTTTGAGTTAAAAGGGAGGAAATGGTTGTCCTTTACATATTGCTACCCATCATTTCTTTTTTTATCATCATTTTATTATTTTATAATTTAATATTAGATAATTAAAGATTATTTATTATATTTTATTTATAAATTTATTTTTTAATATTATATTATAAAATAATAAAATGATAATGAAAAAATAGATATTTATGCATATGTTTTGCACCTTTACCTTAAATAAAGGAATTGGTCAGAGAATGGCAATGTAGCAATTTGAGAAACAAGGAAGGGGTAGACATGGCAATGAGTGGCCTGGTCGGTGCAGTGGGCACCACGTGTCGTGTGTAACCGCTTGATATTTTGAGGAAAATATCTAGATATAAACACATGCCCACTCCCACCATGTATAGCTTCCACGTCATGGGGTTGGCTAAGAATAATATTTTAGTTTCATTTGGACGTGGCGGTGGGGCTCGAAGACTTTCGCATAAGTTCAACTTACTACAAAGTTATTCTATCAGGCAAAATAATAATGAGGGGTGAGAACGGTGGGCCCGGATCGAAGAAATTGATGAGATCGAGATTTGATTAATTGGTCTCGGTCCATGTTATAGAAGATTAAAAAGTACGGGTGGGAAGCGGGCCTGCACCCCACTGCTCTGTCATGTTTGCCTGGCCCCCTCCCGTACGTGAGTCTCCCTGTAGAGGTGGGGGATAGAGGGGCCGTGACCAAAGTTTTGAAATCTGTTTCGTTTCAGTTAAAATTGTCAGAATTTTTCGTTTCGGAACAGTAGCCGAAACCGGAAAGCTCTTTATTTTGTACCGCTGTAAATTCTGAAAATTTCGGCTTGTTCCGGTCAATTCCGGGCGAAAAGTGTATTCCGGCCGGAATACACTTTCCGGTCCGAAATTGGTGAACCGGTGGCATTTTTGTAGTTAAATTAAATATTATGACATTTTCGTAATTTAGACTATTTTTCCTTCATTTTTCCTTTTTTTTTTCCCGATTTCTGTTGTTCTTCACTTATTCTGCGGTTTCACTTTCCCCCTTCCCATTTCATTCCTCCCCTTCCCCGTAACTGGGTTTTGCAGTTTTCTTTTCTCCTTTCCGGCCAAAAGTCTCAGATTATCAAGCTTTCATCCCAGATTTCGAACGCTCAAGTGGATCTCCTCCACCTCCCCGTCGCAGTCGGCACTCGGCAGCTCTGTTCGTGAGCCTACAGCACCGATGCCGTCGCCCACAGTTGGCTTTTGGGCTCTGTTTTGCGTCGTCAACGCCATCCCAGTCCCTCGGCTGCCGTCCATTCCTCACTTCCGTCCATTCGTCCGTCCATTCCTCACTTCCTCAAATCCGTAGACTTGATCTAGAGCCACTGCAGGTATACCGTATACCATATTTCATTAGATGTGTTTAGGATTTAATTGAGGCTTCCTGATTTGTGAAATGTGAAATGTGAAATTGTGATTTGGTTATTTAGAACTTTAGAATAATTTAGATGGTTCATATCTTGACAATTTAAAATTGTGAAATGCTCATCATCTATTTGTAAGTTTGTGCAAATGAACTTTAGATGTTTTTATTTTATTTTAATTGTTGATGTTATTAGTTGATAAACATTTAAAAATAAAAAAATATGATGTTTTATGGATTCAATAACTTGGGATATTTTGGATCATGATGATCGTAATTTACACTGATAAGTTTCATATAAAGCCAACTCACGGCTCCTACACTGTAAATGAGGTGTGTTTTGAAATTGTTGATTCTTAAAATCAATATGAAACTTAAAATTAACTATTTTGGTGCTGTGTCCAATTAACTATTTTGGTGCTATGTCCAATTAACTATCTTGGTGCTGTGTTTTGAATCAATATGAAACTTAAAATTATTTTATGTTATTATTTCAGATGTTGTTAATTAGTGATTTTAGAAATTTAGAGTCAAGAACTCATAAAATAATTCTATCAACCAATTTTCCAGCTATGAGTTGATTCTTTTTGTTTTTATTTTTCATAATGTAGGAGTATAAAAATTATAAATGTCTAGTTGTCAATCAAATAGTACTACCTCCACGGCAGTTGCTCCTGCTAGATCAGAGGATCCAGCATGGTCCCATGCACGTGTAGTGCCAGGAGCAAGAAATAGTACTCAATGTCTCTATTGTAACAAAATAATTAGAGGTGGTGGAGTCACGAGGTTGAAGCATCATCTAGGTGGGATTTCAGGTGATGTGGAAGCATGTAAAAAGGTCCCTGATGATATAAAATGGCAAATGAAGGAGTTGGTCAATGAAATGAAAAAAAACAAAGAGAAGAAAAGAAAACTAAGCTTAGAGATTGGATGTGGAAGCCCTATAGATTTAACATATAATGATGTTGATGTTGGTGATGATGAGTATGAGGGAGGGAGTCAAGGACACATTCATAATTCAAAGGAGAAGGGAAAGGGGAAGGAGAAAGTAGGTGGAAAGTCAACGAAGGCATTTGGCAGATTTTTTGCTCCAAGAACAATTCCTG
This sequence comes from Carya cathayensis, assembly GCA_011037825.1. NCBI lineage: Eukaryota > Viridiplantae > Streptophyta > Magnoliopsida > Fagales > Juglandaceae > Carya > Carya cathayensis. Next base: position 2,200,618 of record QGSO01000156.1, read on the forward strand.
GCTCTCAACCTTCTATTAAAAGTGCTATGTGTTCAAAGGAAATGATTGACAAAGCAAAAATGGCTATAGCAAATTGGTGGTATGATGCTAATTTACCTTTCAATGCATCTCAATCCAAGTTTTATCAACCAGCTATAGATGCTATAGCTGCCATTGGGCCAGGATTCAAGGGTCCTTCTTTACATGAGTTAAGAGGAAATTTGTTGAAGAATTCTGTGACTGAGGTTCAGAATTATCTCTTAGATATTAAAACATCTTGGAGGGATAGTGGTTGTTCACTAATGGCAGATGGTTGGACAAACCAGAGGCAACAACCAATAATTAACTTTTTGGTTTATTGCCCAAAAGGTACAATGTTTTTGAAGTCTATTGATACATCAGGCCTTAGAAAAGATGCTGAAACATTATTTAACATTTTTGATGAAGTTGTTCAAGAAGTTGGGGTGGAGAATATTGTGCAATTCATAACGGACAATGATGCGAGTTATAAGGCTGCAGGAAAAAAGTTACAGCAGAAGTATGGCTCTTTCTTTTGGTCCCCTTGTGCAGCTCATTGTATAGATTTGATGTTAGAGAATTTTTGTGATCCCAGGCATTTTCCTATTATTGATGAAACTATAAAGAAGGCAAGGAAGATAACGAAATTCATTTATAATCATGCTTGGGTTTTGGCTTTGATGAGAAAAGACTTCACCAAAGGTCATGATTTATGTCGCCCTGCAATCACAAGGTTTGCTACAAATTTTTTAAGTATCCAATGCTTGCTTTTGTTTAAGAAAGAGCTTCGACAAATGTTTACTTGTGATAAGTGGATTGAATCAAGTTATTCTAAAAGCAACATAGGGAAGGAAATAGCCGAGATTGTTCTAGAAGATAGAGAGTTTTGGATTCAATGTCAGTTTATTGTAACAATTAGTGAGCCTTTGGTTCGAGTACTACGACTTGTCGATGGGGATGAGAAGCCTGCAATGGGATACTTGTATGATGCAATGGAGAAAGCCAAAGAGAATATAAAAGCTAGATTGAAGAACAAAGTTTCTGCATTTATGCCATTCATCAGGGTCATTGATGCTAGGTGGGATAAGCAACTTCATAGTCCATTACATGCAGCAGGTTGTCTTCTTAATCCTGGAATTTACTTTAACCCTTGCTTTAAAAGTAAAAATGATGTTTCTAGAGGGTTTATGACTTGCGTTGTAAAGATGGAACTTGATATTGATAAGCAAGATGAGATCATTCAACAAATTGACTTGTATAAGAATGCACACGGTGATTTTGGACAACCTATAGCAATACGCCAACGTGAAAAAAGTAATCCAGGTAACCTCTATATCTTTTGTTAAATAGTGTGAATCTATATTTTAATTTTTTTATTTAATTTTAAGTAATGATTTATAATTGCACTTTTGATATAGTTGCATGTTGGGGTACTTTTGGAAATGAGGTTCCAGCTCTTCAAACATTTGCAATCCGCATATTAAGTCAATGTTGTAGTGCAACTGACTATGAAAGAAATTGGAGCATATTTGAATTTATTCATTCAAAGAACAGGAATAGATTAGAGTATAAACGTTTGAATGATCTAATATTTGTTCGTTATAACTTGAAGCTTCGTGAGAGGTAAACTTTTTCAAAAATAATATTTTTAATTGTTGAAAAATATGTAACATTTTCACTTACATGTGACTTTTATTTTGGCAGAAACATAAAGAGGGGAAGAGATGCTTTGGATCCAATCAATCTTGAGAATATTGACTTGATGGAGGAATGGGTAGGTGAAGAAGAATCAGAGCTTATTGATGGAGAAGACTTGGATTGGGGAAGTATTGAGGAGCCATTAGCCTCACAAAATTTGGAAGAGAGTGTTAATGTTGATCTTGATATTGATAATGATGGTGGTGACAATGACAATGAAGAAAATATTTTGAGTGACTTTGCTAATGTTGATCCTTTTTGTCTTATTGATGAAAATGAATGATTATTTATTTTAAACAGTTGGATTGAGAACTTATGATATTTTATGTAGTCTTATAAATGTGTGTTTAAGACTTGTATTGTGTTTTGAGAAATATTATTAAGTTTATCAGGTATGTATGTTTTTAAGAATTGTATTGATTTTATTTTGGAATATAGTTATTATATATAATTTATCCATATAATGTCTATCCCGAAACGGTACACCGAAACGTACCGGTACCGAAATATTCCGTTCCAGTGCCTCAACCGAAACGGTCACCGGAACGGATTTCAAAACTTTGGCCGTGACCCTGTTCTGTAATTTAATATATATATAATATATTATATAATGATATAATAAATATATTTTAGATATATAATGATAAAACGGTGCCGTTTCAATAAGGGATGGTTTCATTAATCACTTAATGAAACGGCGCCGTTTTGTCCATGGCACCATTTTGTCATGGAGAAAACGACGTCGTTTCATTAAGTGTTTAAACTTATGCCTCCGGGCGTCGCCCCCTTCCCCTTTAGCTTCTCAAACACTTTCCTCTCACTCTCTGTCTCTCTCAGTCACACTCTCTCCCAATCTCGTACTCTCATCTCTCTTGCTCTCATTCTCTCCTCTCTCTCGCACGATGCCGGACGCACGGTACTCGAACTTCGTAGTTCCACTCTCACCGTCGCAGAGGTAAGTCACTTCGCAACTGTATCTACATTTTCTCCATTGTTTTTTTTTTTTTTTTGAGTTTTGATCGGAGATTGGAGGAAGGATGGATTGAATCGGAGATGGAGGATGAGAATTTGTAACTTGTGTGCTGTGGATTCGTGGATTGTGCATGTGTATTCACTGTTTTGTAGCTGTGATTGTGATTGATTCCGTTTTATTTGATTTTTTTTTTGTAATTTTAATTGTTTCGGAAACCTTAAATTGATTTAGGGGTTTCGGATTGGAACCCTAATTTAATTTAGGGTTCCAATCCGAAACTCTAATTTTTTTAAAGATAAATGCAATTTAGGGTTTCGGATTGTAATTATTATCATTTGTAGAATATTTTGAATAGATTTATAATTATATTACATTTATCCTAGTTGTTGTTCATTCTAATTCATAATATGCATATTAAAATGCATATTTACCATATGAAAAATACAGACTAGGAATACGTGCTTTGCACATAAGCTCTTACCAAGCTAGTATATGTATATATATATACATGTTTTATTGCACCTGATAAAAAAAATTACCTTATTAATTCAGAGGTATTCGTAGCTATAATACTATATATGTTTTGGATAAGTGCATGCACATTGCATGATGAGGAGGATGAGATGACAATTAAGGAATGCAAAGAAATCATTAGACTATTAATATATACTCTTGGAATCAACCCCCACAAGGGCCACAACCACTTTTAATTATAGAAAAATGCTGGAGGCAGTCGGCCCGCACAAACGGTGCGCAAACGATGCCTACGTGTAAAAGAAACGGTGTGTTTTAGATTTAGATGAAACGGCACGTTTTGGCTCTCATTCTCCCTCCCTCGTCTTCCCCATTCTCTCGAAACCCTTCTTTCCCATTCTCCTTCCCCATTCTCCCCCACCTCTTTCTCGCCCCCATCTTTCTTCAAACTTGCTCCCCCTGCGAATAATTCCATCCCCCAGCTCCCTCGAAGACCAGCTCCCGCATAAGAGGCAAGCCCAAGCAACAGCAACCCAAACCCGAATCCAAAACAAAACCTTGATATAATACCAGCTTGAAATCCACCGAAGTTCCCGACATGCACAGTGCCATTGAGGTGTCTCGATTCAGGGTCACGAAATGTCACAATCGATGGCCTTTTGACATGGTGCGGAGCTTCATTGTCACCATCATCCTCTCTACAAGAGAAAAGCGGGATGCGGAACGCCCCAACGAGCTTAAACCAGACTCCGTTGATTCCAAATTGGTTGGATTCATATAATCACGAGCACCTTCACCCTCCTTATCATTGTCAACTACGAACTCGCCAGAACCCGTCAATAATTCGAGCGAACCATCAACAATTCCAGAATATCTAAATGTGCCGGAACTTTCAATTTCATCCGACAACGTGGGCTTGGGCTCATAACCATCACCACAAGCTAAGATATCAAAGTTATCTAATGTTGGAGATTTCTGGTTTAAAGGTCTGGACTTTACAATAGGTTGGATCACTGGGTATTAAGGAAGATTCTACTGATATTCCTCTGCCAACTCAGACCCAACGGCAAGAATAACTCTGGGCAGATTTTGTGCAAGCTTGAATCCATGAACGGTTTTGTAAATCTCATAGTATTATATGTTGTAACTTTCCTTACTTAGCTTACTCTGTTTTTGTATATAATCCGAGTATGTGTATAGCAATGAAGTGTGTGCAAAATTCAAAACCAAAGCAGTGTTCTTTCTTTATACTGGGTTGGGCGAGAAAACATAATGGATTTTGTATGAATAATGTTTTGTTTCTATTACTTTTCTGTAACTTTCCCTAGGTGGGATTGCAGCGACAATAATGTTTCACTGTTTTTGAACATTTCTTTCATATAACTTGAACTTTTGTTGGACTGCCATGTTCGAGATGATTCTTTTTTCGGGCTTTAGGTGTAAAAAATAAATAAAACAATACTGCATGGGTTCTGAATTGAAAAGCTGAATCGAGATAGCAAAACCAAAAACACAGAAATTAAGAAACAAAACTGAGAGAAGAAGAAAGAGGGAAATGCAAGAAAGAAGAAGAAGAAAGAGAGAGAAGAAATGAGAAAAAGCTGAATCCAGTACATTAGTTTCTTTTTCATTTTTTTTTAAATATAAAAGATGAAGTGGCATGCCGACTGCTCACCGTTTGCGCAAGCCGACTGACCCTAGCAGAACTGTTAATTATATTCCCCGCCCTGACCATCTTCACCTTAATTACGCTCATGTCATGTGCATGCATGCATGCATTAAGGGTGACTAGCTAGCAGCTCGGCAGCTTGCAAAATAGAGATCCATTTCTCATATGATTAATTAACATTAATGACACAAAACTTATCATGTGCTTTGTCTATGCGAGTTTATTTATTTATTTAGTGATTAAGAAAATGTTGCTTAATAATATTGTGAACTTTTTTAAATTAGTTTCAATCATTTCACTTTGCCTTGTTTATTGTTTAGTGTATTATTACATTTTTTTTTTATGTCTCGTGTTTGATTGCACTATGCCTTTTTTTTTCCTTTTTTTTTTTTTTTTGGTGTTGTGTTGGATTGCACTTTGAAAATTTTTTATTGTGTTGGGAAATCAAGAATGTCTTCTCAAATGGATCCGAATTTCAGTGATAGCTCTCCTACCCTAGAACCTAACCCTACTCCTACCCCTACAGGGAGTACACCTTACCCTGCCCCGAAGCCCACACAGGGTAAGAAACCTATGTCTATAGTTTGGTCTCACTTTACCAAACTAGAGGGTGGTGACCCCAACAACCCACAAGCTAAATGTAATCACTGTGGGAATATATATGGATATGACTATAAGAAACATGGTACATCCCAGCTGAAGGTCCATTTAGAGGAATAATGCAAGAAGAGTCCAATATTAAAATCCTTAGTAGAGAATGGTCAATCTAAACTAGATATTAAAATGGCAAATAAGAGTAGTGGGGTCGGGGTCCAACATTGAAGGGGTATACGAAGTATAATCCCGATGAGTGTAGAAGGAAGTTAGCTCGTATGATTGTCATGGACGAGCTGCCTTTTCAGTTTGTAGAGGGTAAAGGGTTCTAAGAATTTGTCCAAGAGTTGAAACTGAGATTTACGCTTCCTTCTCGTCACACTATGGTAAAGGATATTAAAAAGATGTACATAAAAGATAAAGATGTTTTGAGGGGCCAATTGGCAGGTTTGGTAGTTTGTCTCACTACCGATACTTGGACTTCTATCCAAAATATGAATTACATGTCATTGATTGTGCATTTTGTTGATTCTGATTGGGTTCTTTACAAAAGAAATTATTAAATTTTGTCAAATAACTGATCATAAGGGTGATATAATTGGGAAGGCCTTGGAGGCCGCAATAAAGGAGTAGGGGTTGGAAAAGATTTTGACTATTTCGGTTGATAATGCGTCGTCTAATAATGTTGTCTTGGGGTATCTAAATAATTATCTTAAAGAGGCAAATAAGACATTCTTGGGTGGTGAATATTTGCATGTTAGATGTGCTGCACATATTTTGAATTTAATTGTGACTGAGGGGTTGAAAGATGTTGATGACTTGGTTGCACAAGTTAAAATGGCTATGAAATTTGTGAGGTCTTCTCCTTCTAGATTGGAGGAATTCAAAATTGCTGCAAAGGCTACGGGCATAACATCGAAGAAGAGTCTTTGTACTGATGTTCTTACCAGATGGAACTCAACCTTCTTGATGTTGGAGGCGGCCTAAGAATATAAGGCAGCCTTTCAATTATTTGGTAATGAAGACATCCAATATGTCAAATACTTTGATAAGCACGGGGGATTAGGAAAGCCTATTGATGATGATTGGGGGGTAGTTTCTACTTTGTTGATTTTTTCAGACTTTTTTACAATGTCATATTGAATATATCTGGTTCTTTATACCCTACATCTCATGGGTTTTATCAACAAATATGTAGGGTGAAAGAAGAATTAGAAGATATGCGTAGGGGTTCCAATGAAAGGATGAAGGGGATGACAATGACCATGATGCTAAAATATGACAAGTATTTGAGAGATTTGATTAGAATAAATATTTTGTTATATATGGCTATTATTATTGATCCCCGTCTAAAAGTTTAAGGCTTGTTATATGGTTTGAGACTTGTTCACGATCAGGCATGGACTGATCTTATTGGTGAATTGGCTCGAGATACCCTAACTAAATTGTATGATTAGTTTAATGCAATTAAGGGTGGTACTGCATCCATGACACATACCAACGCCTTCTACAGACATTGTGACCGGGCCTTCTACAAAGAAGCGTAGAATGTCGTGGACTAAAATCCTCGCACAGAATCTCACACAAGTCCATCAATCTACGGAAGTGGTTTCAGAGTTAGACAATTATTTGTCAACGGATATGGTCCAAGATGATGATGATAATTTCGATATATTAGGATGGTGGAAAAATGCAGCAAAGAAATATCCCATCATTTCTGAGATTGCCCGCTGTATTTTGGTCATCCCTATTAGCACCGTTGCCTCAGAGTCAGCCTTTAATACCAGAGGTCGTATATTGGATCATTTCCGTAATTCATTGTCTCCTATAACTATGGAGGCATTGATATGCACACAGAGTTGGACGATAGGAAAGAATATTCATGTTCCAGATCTTTTACATTTTAAGGAGACCGATGAGGAGAGTGGTGATTAGTCTGGATTTGGACCACCTGGTAATTGTTTTTATTTTATTATTTTGATTTATTTATATTCATTTCGATTTCATCGTTTTTAATTTTAGTTTTAATTTTTGTAGTAACACATGAGACGACGTCTAACTCTGCTGCAACATAAATATGTGCTCAAGCCCAGGCCACCCCAAGTGTCACAGTCAAAGACAAGCCACAGCTGACAGCTCTCTCTTTAAAATATTCAAAATTTGAAGTATTTGTTCATATTTTATATTCAATGATTTGTAATGTTGATATAATGTCTCTTGGACACTTTTATGTTTGTAATTTTGTAATTATTTAACCTTTCAATTTTGTAATAGCTTAGTTATTATTATTAGTTTATTAGGTATTAGACTAGTAACTTTTATTAGCCATAAAATCAATTACTATAATGCTAACTTTTTTTTTAATCTAGTTTTTAAATTTTTTTTCTTTTTATTTATAATTTTATGGGCTGAAAATGGCCTAAAAGCTTTTTTGGGTCTAAAAGAAAAGCTTATGGGCCATTTTAGACCCATTTCAGCGGTTTTTAGGCCCAAGGCACAGTAGGGGTACGGGGGGGCGGACATATTGCCTCCCAATCTGCACCCCGTTATGCAGGACGGGGTACCCCGCCCCCTCACACCAGGAGCGGGAGACGGGAAAGGAATTCCCAATCCGCCCCATGCAAGGGCGGGGGGTGGGGAGGGGTCTACCGCACCATAAAAAAGTTTCAATTGATCCGAATGAATAAAAAATATATATATTATATATTATTTATATAATAATTATATAATTTATTATGTAAATTTCATCTATCCTATCACTATTAAAAATATAAAATTTTAAATATGTTATTAATAAATTAATATTTTAACAATTAACTAATATATAATATTAATTAACTAATTATATAAATTAATATATAATTTTCATATAATTTATTATCATTGATCATATAAAATATTTTTTATTGAGTTAGTTACATAATCCATATTAATAAGTCATTTAATTTTAATTTAGTATTTTAAATAAGTTTTTTGATTAATCGATTTTAAAAAAATAATAATAAATAAATAATAATTGGATGTTCGGTTTAGTCTGAAGAAAATGATAGACCGAATTTTTACTTCCCAAATCGGACCGGACCGTTTTCACATTTAAAAATAAATATGATAAAAAAATCATAATATAATTATAATGTTTTTTATACAATGCATGTATCATAAAAAGAACGATATATCATTGAGATAATAAATAGCCACCTATTTGGTCATAGAAAAGGAAAAATAAAACTAAAAACAAATCTAAAATTGAAGTTTACACTCTTTTAAAATTTAAAATCATCAAGTATTATATCTTAATTGAAAGTTTTATAAATTTCAGGGTTTAGATCTACATAATTTATGTAAAGGAGGTATTTTTATTAATTATTCGATCATAAAAATATCTAAATAGGGATGGTTGCTTTTAGCATATTTATTTTAAAAATATTTTTCTTAAAATAAAAAATAACAACTTTATGTGCAATCATTTTTATATATTCTTTGTATACTTTATTGATGTGATTAATTGAGTCATTTTTTTAATATAAAATAACTGTTTTGATCAGTTACATCAGTAAAGTGCACAAAAAATACGTAAAAATAATTGTATGTAGCAGGAAAAAAAAAAGTATTAAAGCAGCCTAATTGTTTGTTAATTTAAGGATAGAAAGACATAGCAATTGATAAAGCAGGGAAAAAAACAACTTTATATATCAAATGTCATGTACCTATGAGTTTTTTATTATGCATCTATTTAATGGAGATTGTTGCAATCTAACATTAAAAATAAAATTAAAAAATTAAAAAAACAAACAACAAACAAAAACTAACTTCTTGTAGCGTTTGTTGTTGAATCTCATGAAGTTCCAAAGAAATGAGTGTAAAAAAGGTACTTTCTATTCCTTTTGTTTTGTTCTTCTTGCATTATTTGAAGAGTTAGGTGATTTGTGCAGTTTTCTCTTTGGCATAATTTGATTTTTCTTTCGATGAATTTGGGCCTATAACTAATAGATGACTTTGTAGAAAATAAAAGGAGCGACCATTACCCATTAGAGTGGCTGTAGATGGGGAATTCCGACTCAGATTTCGATAGTGTAAAATAATATATTTTTTTAATGCTTTTAAATATTTATTTAAAAAAATTCACAATATCATCAAAAAATATTTCATTAATAACTAAGCGAAAAAAAAGGTAGTTCCTCCACTGGTTTAAGTTAATTTTTAGTGAATTTGAAATCGAATTGAATAATTTTTAGTAAATAATATTATTTACTTCGATTAATATAAAAAACATATATTATCAAAATTCTCGACAGGCTTGTTTTCCAATTTGCACTAAAATTACTTGGTATTTTAATATCCTATTTAAGAATACAACTATCCTTTTAGTGACATAAATGTTGGATGTAATAAGTTGAAATGGAACTGAGAGAGAACAACTTGTATTTCTATATATCAAAATCTACAATGAAAAGTCCTATATAGATGAATGAGATCATATAAACAATGAGAATACAATAAATACAAAATAAATCAACGTTACTAATCAAACATTAATTACAGTAAGCTAAATATTAATAAGGCATATTACAACAAATAAGCTAGAATATTATAAATATATTTTATCTAAAATAGGGTAATATTCTAACATCCTGCCTCAAACACAAGATTGTGATAAGAACGCCATTTTAAGTTTAGAAATAAGATCACGTTGTCTGCCAAGTTGGTTGGACTTGGTGAAGAAGTCAATCAATTAATCTTTTGATAAGATGAAATAGAGAAGTAAGGCATCTTGTTGAAAATGATTTCGGATGAAATAACAATCAATCTCAATATACTTGATGCTCTTATAGAAGTATCATTATGAGCAGTCAGAATAGCACTGCGATTGTCACGATAAAAGGGAGCACATGTAATTTGAGGAGTACATCCGACATAGAATCCTCGTCAACAACCGAAAGTCGTATGGTAGCCTAAGTTGATTGAGAATATAGGTTGAAACAAAGTAGACAGTTTGTTGAAGAGACAACAACTGTGATGGACTGCAAAGAAAACAATAAGTGGACATCAAAGGCTACTACAAAAAGGTTTTGACACGGACAACAATGACTAGTGGCTCCAGGATAGTGCTATGTCTAATGCCATGTAGAAAACTATGGGAGAAAACACCATAGATTCAATGTGAATTGCATATGAATAGGGTGACTTGTTTATAGTATAAGAAGGGTTTTGATTCGTATTGGATCATTTGAGTTTACGTCAAAGTATTCAGGTTCAAGTCATCATCAATCAGTCAACTCTAACCCAACTCAAATAATAAAATGTGTCTGTCGAGTTCAAATTATTCAAGTTCAATTACAGTCACAGGTCACTCATCTTTTTGCCACTGTGCATTTGTAGTAACATTTGCTAATGAATATATTTTTATTACATAATTATTATATGTGTTTTTCAACAATCATTTCTTTATTTGCTTTATCACTTATCTGCAAGATCAATATGTCGACGGCATGGACAGGATTAAGAATACATTTTAAATTCGAAAAGATTCAAATTTTCAAGTATTTTAATATACATTAGGAACAAGAAATAAGAGAAATACTTTATAATGGAGGTGATATGGACTAGAGTGAGTTTTGACTATCATCTTGAAGCAATAACAAAACATATAGTCTTCTCTCTTTTCTCTCTAAAGTTAGAGGAGTATGCAGCCCACGGCTTTAGCTTTGTGCTATTTATTGAAATGGAACTGGCATGGATGGGCTTGAAGAAAAATGGGAGTGCTTGAGATTAATAGAGGAAGAGGATCAAGTATTTAATTTGGAACGAGAGGTTCGAGAAGAGGTAAAAAGGAAAGGAGATCGTAGTGTGGTGGAGAAGGTGTGGTCGGAGAGGGGTATTAGAAGAGGTATTGAGCTCAACCATGGGGAAGGTGTGGAAGATCGGTAAGGCGGCATCCTTCATTGAATATAAAAAAATACATATCTTTATAATTATGTTTGACATAGAAGTTGATTAACAGAAAGTTATGGAGGGACGTCCATGGCTTTTTGACAATTATATACTAGCTTTGAATAACTTTGATGCTTACACTCCACTGCAACTGATGAGTTTTGATTATTAACAATTTTGGGTACAACTACATTAGTTGCCAATGGCCTTTATGAACAAGGAATGTGATTTACGTATTGGGAATTCCTTAGGAAAAATCATTGATGTAGATGTTCCTGAAGATGTTGTGGGGTGGGGGAGATTTCTTCGTCTTAATCGAGTTATGTTTACCAAGGTGATTACAAGCACTGTTAACGTCCAAGGCAAACGTGAGTGGATTCCTCTACAATATGAAAAACTCCCGAAGATATGTTTCAATTGTGGCCGAATAGTGCATATATCGAGTGATTGCCCAAACGATTGTAGGAAGAATATAGGGGGAGAAGGAGACTCAATCTAGTTTGGAGCTTGGCTATGTGTAGAACCAACACAGAAGAAGAATTTAGGTGGAACTTTTTACAGGCATGAGAGAAGCACTCTTCAACTTAGTATTGGAAGATACCATATCCAGTATTGGTTCTTGACGTCAGAGATGCGCTGAGGAAGGAAGGGGTGGAGGAAGAAGGAAGGAAAGTCGTGGAAGGGGGAGTAAGTTACGGGATTTTGAATTCAAATATATATAACGTAGTGGATGAGAGGGATAAGGAGGATAGCGAAAATATGGGGGATTTAATTTCTTCCCAAAACAAGAAGGGTCAAACTGATAAGTTTCAAAAGGAGGGGGAGATTACAAAGGTTATGGATTCTTGCCATATTGAGGGGGAGGTTACAGAGGTTATGGATTCTTGCCATAATAAGGTGGAATGTGAGGTGAATCTTCAAAAGGCGGCGTGTGTAACGGTCTCTTTCCAAAATGAAGATAATGGGCCGATGGGCTTAATAAACATGGGCCCAGTTAGCAATTTACGAACTAAAGTTGGATTGTATGTTATCAGTGGAACTAGGGTTGAAAGTATAAGGCATCACGATGAGCTCAAGGGAGAGGAAGCCAAGACAGATATGGGGACTGATATGATCGATGCAATTCTAACCAAAGTTGGAAAAGTAGGGCAAGAGGGAAGAGGAAGAGAACAAGTGAGCAGTCGTTAGGGGGGTTAGGGAAAAGAGCATTCATTGAGGATGAAAGTAATGCACAGAAACAAGGTTATGTGAAATTCATGTGAGGTGTTTGTGTTAATGTTACTAAGAAACCTTAAACAAATGTGGCGGTGGTTGTTTGTCAGTCCTGCCAAGCACAATGATTCTACTAAGTTAGAACTGTCGAGGGATTGTGAACCATCAGACAGTTCAAGACCTTTTGACTATTGGTAAAGGATAAGAAACCCAAATTTGTTTTCTTAATGGAAACAAAGCTATATTAAAACACATTTAGGATTCTGAGGTGGAGATAGGGTATGATGTCTGTTTTGTAGTGGATGCTAAAGGAAAAAGTGAAGGATTAGTACTATTTTGGAGAGCGGGTGTCAGGTGGAGATTATTAATTATTCTGATCAACATATAAGTGCATGGATTGAAGATGATGAGGCTAATACTAAGTGGATGCTAATAGGTTTTTATGGCCAACCAGATGTAGCAAAAAGATCAAAAGCTTGGGAACTCTTAGAACATCTAAAACCAAATTTTAACAAGCTTGGTGTGTCCTTAGGGACTTTAATGAAATTCTTTATTGTGATGAAAAGAAGGGAGGCAAGCCAAGGAAGGAAGCACAGATGGTCAGTTTTCGTGAAGTTCTGGATAAATATCACTTATATGATCTTGGCTATAGAGGATACATGTACACAGAGTAATAAGCATGGGGATGGTACTTATACAAAAGAAAGGTTGGATAGAGTGGTAGCTAATCCTATATGGACTTATATATTCACAAACTATGTAATTGAAGGATTAGTGGCTAGGAGTTTTGATCACAAGCCTCTATTGAAGAGGTTTAGTAAAGAAGAGGAGGTAAGTAGAAATAGTGTGAAACTATTTAAGTATGAGGTAAAATGGAATTTAGAAGATGATTGTAGAAGGGTGGTTCTTGAAAACTGAAAATATGGGGGTATACATTCTAATCCTTTGAACAAAGTGAAAGGAATGCTTGAGAATTGTGGAAGAGCATTGGGGAGATGGACCAGTTGAAAGAATAGAAACAAAGGAAAAGAAATAAAAGTTCTGTCTGACCAGTTGAAGCACTTACAAGACAATGAAGATGAGCATATGATTCCTAAGGTGCATAATTTACAATCGAGACTGGGGACTCTGTTGGAACAAGAAAATATCAGTAGGAAACAAAGAGCTAAAACGAACTAGTACAAAGATGGAGATATGAACACACGATATTTTCATGCTTATGCCAACTGAGAGGAAGAAAAAGAATACTATCAAATCAGTTAAAGATGAGAATGATAATGTGTTGACAGAGGCATGAGACATAGCAGGGGCTTTCAATATTTTCTTTAAGAAGACTTATAAATCTGCATAGCCATCCAATGAGGCTATTAAAGGTTGTTTGAATTCTTTGGAAGCTCAAGTTACAACAGATATGAATCAGAAATTGGATGTAGCATTTACAAGAGCAGAAGTTGATGATGCTATTAAAAGGATGGGCTCTTTAAAATTCTCAGGACCAAGCGGATTCAGTGCATGCTTTTTTCAGAATCATTGGCAGACTATGGGAGATGAAGTGAGTAAAGCAGTCCTCAGCTTCCTAAATGGAGAAGGTACACTTTCTACCTTAAACGACACTTATATTGCCTTAATCCCTAATGTGAATAATGTTGTAAATGTTAGTGATTTTCTTCCTATTAGCCTTTGTAATGTCATTTATAAAATTATTGCAAAAGTTATGGCTAATAGACCAAGTGTTACTTTTGATCATTTCTTGTAATCAAAGTGTTTTCCTCCTGGGAAGGTTAATAATCGATAATGTCATGATTGCATATGAAGTCCTCCATTCCATGAAGACTCAAAAGAAAGGCAAGGTTGAGAGTCTAGTACTGAAACTAGACATGTCTAAAGCTTATGATAAGGTAGAATGGAAATATTTGGAGGCTATTATGGAGAAACTTGATTTTAGTGGAAACTTTATAAAGCTGATAATGGAATGTGTTAGTTCAATAAGTTTTTCTATGTTGGTCAATGGTCAGCTAGGAGATGTGTTCTATCCAAAGAGGGGTGTGAGATAAGGTGGCCCTTTGTTACCTTACTTGTTCATTTTATGTGTTGAATGTCTTAGCTACTGGAATAAAGATTTAATTACAAAAATCTTTAAAAATGATGAAGCCGAGCAAATTTGTAGCCTTCCTATAAATTTTCTTGGAGGATCTAATAAAAGATATTGGCAGCATACCAAAGATGGAACCTTTTATGTGAAAAGCGCCTATTATACTACCTTAAAATAAAAGAAAATGTAGCAAGGAGATTCTTCAGTGACGAGTGGAATGGAAAAAGCTATGGAGCTTGGAGATTCCAAAGATAGTGAAGAGTTTTCTGTGGAAAGTATGCCAAGATGTGCTATCAACAAGGCAAAATCTGTATAAAAAATGTGTTCTTGATAATTCTCTATAAATGATTTGCAAGCAAGAGGAAGAAATAGTCACACATGTGTTATGGATGTGTATTGCAACTAATGACAAATGGGTGGATAATACCAGTCTAGTACAAAAATAGAATGTGAATGAAATTGATTTTTTGGAGTTGTGGATAAGATTCACAAAGTCCTTAATAGAATCTGACCTGAAATGGGTAGCTGTCATTTTGAGAAAAATCTGCCTAAGAAGAAATAAATTTATGTTTGCAGGCAAGATAGTGGATCCTAGGAAAATTATTCAAGGAACAGATAATTTAATGGAGGTGTTTAATAGTGTACAGGAGAAAGGGAAGGGGAGGCTTATCAAGTGAGATCCGACACAAACATCATTAAAAGTTGGAAACGGTTAGCTGATGAATTTATTAAAGCCAATTGGGATGCTACGATTGATGAAGGTGCAAAGAAAATAGATATTGGAGTTATTATTCGTGATAGTGAAGGGGAGATATTAGCGTCGCTTCATGTTCACAAGCAGTTCCATTCAAAACCTGTTTTAGCTTAATGTTTTGCCTTATGTAGAGCAATGGATCTGTATAAAGAATTTAATTTCAATAATGTTATTTTTGAAGGTGACGCTTAGATAATTGTGAAGGCAATGAACAGTAAAGATTAAAATTGGCTTTGGTTTGGGTAGATTGTTAATGATATAAAAGAAATACTTCAGAGAATGACAGACTAGAAGGTGGTGTGGATACCTAGAATTGGAAATTGTGTTGCACATCAACAAGCTAAGCTAAGTTTTTGTTATAAGAGTGAGATTGTAATGATCGAGGAGGGTCCTGAGATTATCTCAGGTAATGTCTTGTTAGACCTAGACAAACTCTATAATTGATCTATGCTATCAATGAGAATTTTCTTTAAAAAAAAAACAAAAACAAAAACAAAACATCAGGATAGAGGTTCTACAATTTATTAGAGATTTAATATTTGAGATTTCAATTTTAAAATATCTGCAGTCTAATATTTCTTGCAAATGCAAAAGTCATGGGATTATTCACAATTTAAAGGTTTACACTTTTCAACAATTATGAATTTATTGAACTTACTCAGCTATTATAACAAATACATAAGTTATTTTTGTCATTTTATTAATATTTAGAGTCAAATAGTTAATTTATTATGTATCAGTAAGACTTCTTAAAAATCTGTTATGGGTATCATGGCTTATCTATTTACTTGCATTGTATATTAAGATCGCATTTGGCACAACCTTTTTCCCAAAAGACGATCGATACGTAGATTTGGGTCCGCAATTGTTGTTGCCTTTTTAAAAGGCAAAATGTAGTTTCTACTTGTTACGTAGAAAATTAACATATTTATTTCGTCTCTCTTTTTATCTTTTGTCTACAGTTTCTGCTCCCCCTAAATGTACTTTTTATTTTCTAATTAAAAGAGAACATGTTGTGGTTGCTTTTTCCAATTAAAGGTCAAGAAAGAGAGGAAATAGACATCTCAATCAACCAATAAAATATAGCGTTATCCATCATCTTATGAAAGCTCCAATGTCAATGGCAAACACAACATGACTTTTGGTTGTATCAAGAAATGTGGCCATGGGTGAAAACTAATTAATCTTTTTTTGTTATGTTGCCTCCTAATCTGTTACTTGTTAATGCTCCGGGAGCCAATAATCATCGGAAAATCGTACATAACTTTGATCCTCAAGGGTCATTGGCCTCGCAGCCACTTCCAAACCAAACCCAACACTTCAGTATTCCCAAGGACCAACACAATAAAAGCAATGCCTTTCTTCTTTCAAGACGAGATTACAAAAGCAATGTCTTCCTATCATATTTCCACGAACAGAGTAATAACCAAACAAAATAAAAAGACTCATGGGATAAATGATCAAACAGGGTGTATAAGAAATTGATGAAGCTTATGCTGAAAGCCCCCCCCCCCCCCGGAAGCTCACCTGAACATGTACTCAATTTCATAGATAAACTACTGACTTCATTAGTCGACTTTCAGCAGATATCTTTAACTCAATATTACCTTAGCTAGGTCAGAAAAATATCCAAGCAATGTCCAGTTCAGTATATCATCCGGCAAGTAGACGTTTCTCTTCCTCCTCAAGTCTATTCAACCATTTTAGGCCAAGATCACATCCAGCTGTTGCTGCAATCTGGAACTGTTTTTTGGCCATCTCTACGGGATCCATCACAGGGCTCTCTGCGCTCTTCCTTGCTTTGGCAGAAGAACTCCTCGAACTGAATTTCATAAGAGATTCAGGGACTTCAACACCTAATACATGCCAGCATGCCATTGAACTTAAAATTTTCAAAGAGATGAAAATTATCTATTTTGGATAGTAGCGAACCACCATTGTCACTGCCTGAAAGATTTCTCAAAAGGGGAAAAAAAAGGAAGGCCCCAGCCACTGCCACCACTCAGGGCGAGTAGGGCATGCACTGTGAAGGCATCAAACAGAAACCAATGTCGTCTTCTTTTCTAAGAAACTAAATTTATCATTTTAATCTAAATTGTCTTCCAATAACTCCCCCACCCGCAATTGTCAACTGTATTCAATAATTAAGAAGTCCACATATGAGAGGTGTCATCCACAATCCAATAATTGTCGACAACAAAATGGTCTCATAATTTATCTTCGGCCACTAGTAGATGCAAACATAAAATCAACTATGAACAATAATTCCAGTCTTAGAAATCTGTAGATAATGGAATTCAGAAAATCTTAAGAGTGCCATGATTAACATAATTTGTGAAGCATGGGTGGGAAGAGCTAACCTCTAAGTAAAAGGGATCCATATGCTATGGCAGCACCAGAATGTCCCTGCACATTTGTGAAGTATAAAACTAAGACTAGTTCAGCATTGTTGTTCGAGTATTAAACCATACATATAGGTTAAATAATAACAAGATCTCATATATGTGGTTTAATGTTCTGCATATTCTATTATTTGCTTATAAAACAATGAAAGGATATTATACATCGACTCGTACAGATACTAGTCTCCTTTGGGTGAAAAAGTTACATACACCTTCTGGAAATTTTGTAAATTTTCTATGACTTCTAATAAATTTCTAAACAAATTGCACAACGAGCACCAATCATCCATTTAGAAGTAAGAAAAGAAATTATACTGCCATCCCCAATCACCACACCCTTTAGCAAACATCTCCAAACTACAAATTTAGCCACAACCCCCTAAATCAAACTCTGGGCATCAGTTTGCTCCATTCATTAATTTTACACAAATTCAGATGGAAAACGTATGTGTTATAACCCACGAGATGGATTTGGTGGTTCCTTAGTTTGATCCATTGAGTTCTTCTGCCTCCATACTTTAGCTCGGTTTTGGTCATATTGTGGCTGGAACTCCACTTCAAAGGCTATATCTGTCTACATGCCAATGCTTACCTCTCCAACATACAGGGACCAAGACCCAAATGTTAAGCTGATTGTGGAACATTATAAGATTGAGTGGAGTGTGAAGAATACTTGGATGCAGAAAATTTGGTGTCAGAAAACAAATTGCAAGGCTTATGCAAAGGTTTTTGGATTTAGAACGCGATGGGAGCCGGGGGAGAATAAGGATACAAGTACGTAAAAAGATTTTTTAGCCGGCAATAAAGAAAGGTGCACACACAGTCCCTCATGTTGATACTCTTGTAAGTAAGGTCTCAAATTGTTACAAGTAATGGGCACATTTCTCAAATTTGGAATTGGTGATTGTTGTTGGTGGTCTACTATAATGGTGGATTTGGCACTGTGGGATGCAAAGAGTGCTATTTTTTCTTCTGGACCTGGTGGCATCCGCCCAAGAAGGGGAATAAAAACGTTTTGACCATTGCACTGAAGACAAGTCAATGTGGCAGATTTTTTTTTTTTTTTAAACAAATAAATCAACAAACAGGAGGAAATCACTCAGACAACAATTTGGTCATACAAGTAGGTAAAATGCAGGTGTATGGCACATTAAAAAAAAAAATTAATTTAGACATAAATGCCCTTAACATTAAACTATACGTTTTATGGTGCATGAAAGTTAATTCTTTCCCTTTTACAAATACTTATTATTAGAGTTGATGTAGAATTTCAATAGAAGAAACTAAAACAGAAACTTCAAATGAGGCTTCATGATGCATCGAGTTAAAATTTATGCAAGTGAGAATGTGATAATAGTTCATGGGAGCAAAGTATAATTGCCCTTTTTAACATCAGAATTTAAAGAAGTGGACAGAGTGAAGCAAAAACATCGATTTATGGTGCAAAGTGCTAAAAACTTTACTTCAATGTTCTTATTGCAAAATGAACAGTAGTTGGCATGGTAAAGTATACTTCCTAAACATTAAACAAACAGCATAGCATGAAGTGATTGTGTATTGTATTCAATTTCGATGAACAAAACATCAATGAGAAGTTTGTTCAATAAGTTTAATCAATTACCATTCTTTTTCTTCAAAATTGTGTGCTGCAACCCTTCTCCATTATATCCCAAGATCCCTTTTTACTTGTATAAGTTCCCTAAATTCAATTCTAAAAAAACCATCACACTACCCATCCATTGTGTAGCTGTAGCTCCCAAACAACCCCAAAAACATTATTATCAGGTCATTGTTCGCAGTGTAGGAAGAGCCACCTAAGCCCCAACTTTTCCCTTCTAGTTTACTCTCTCCAGCTCATACCCTTGCTTTACACCATCAGAAGCCCTGAACTGTCTCATACTTTTCATCCCTTTTCCCATCATGATCCTGGCCCTATTCCATGCCAAAGCCTAACACAACCTGCTGTCCAAAATATCGACATTGGATTTGTTATCAAACTGTTTATCCTGCATCACTCAGTCTACTAGTTTCATATATAACACAAAGGAAAAATGCTACACACAAGACCCTGTTCTAAATGAGGGGCATTTTTGTAAAATAAAAAAGTACTATAGTTTTACAGAAATACCCTCAATTTAACACATGGTTGTATAAAGGGTTGTACTTGTATAATCACTCATACGAAATCCGGTATAGACCAAAGAAAGGCTGTTCATGCGAAACAAATGCAAACTTACCTCCCAAAAAATTCAGATAGCTGAATAGCATCTGATTTAAATAATTCATCTAGCTCCATAATAAAGCATGCCAGTTTTGACGAAACAACCTGAATGACTAGATTTCCAACCAATTTATACTTTAAAATCTTATATAAACCTTTGTATAGTTTTAATTTCAGTGGTCCTAAGTCCCAGAACAAGTTGTCTCCTATTCACATTTCAACTACTTCCTTGCTACTGTAATCAGATTTTCTCACCAAAGAGATGGTTTTCACCCACTTAAATATCTTCTACGTTAGTCTATTGAAAATTGACCAATCTATAGGAACAAAGTTCATTACCTTCTCTGATGCCCGATGAAAACACCATAATGCTGAGGCAATGTCTTTTCTCACACAGTCCCCTGTTAAATATACAGCACCAAGAAGGTAAAGAGCACCTGGATGCAACTTGAACATGGCAAGCTGTATTAAATTTTTTAAGCATAATCCGAAAACATCAACAAAATGCATCTTCATTCTGAAAACAAACCTGGTCAACAGCCTTTTCCAAATAATAGAATGCTTGTTGATCCGATTGGACATGATTGTTCTATCCAAAAGACAGGCTAAATAACATCAGCAAAAGCATTTTGAAACTAAACTAAGTCAAATAAACATCAATCTCAACTAATTAGGGTCAACTATGATCACTTTCATTAAAACATCAAGAGGCTCAACTATATCCCTCTTGTTGCAGTTCACAACTCTAAATTAAAATTGCTTAACATATATTACATCCGGTACAAAGTGCAGGCATCCTAACCTCAACTCTCAAACGACAACCCAATTCGTACTGTGCATCTGGATCACCCATATCTGCAGCTTCAACTAACAAAGCAGCACCTCTGTTACAAAATCAAATGGCATCAGCGATGCATATTTAAATACTAGAAATCGGTAACAAGCACATAAAGAAAGTGCACCACACCACACCACAGAGATAAAGAAACAAAAAGAAAAAAAATATATAGTTGATCCAGATAAGAAAACTTAAGAAACTGAATTAGTTAAAGTAAACAAAAAAATAAATTAATTAATCTCTCATCTCAGCTTGACAGCGCAGCCTGAATATCTTTGGGTTGGTTTCCAGTTCTCTTTTAAACCTTTTTTTTTTATCAGTAATCAAGTAGTTTTATTCATAATAATAGGCAAATCCCAAGTACACAGGGAGTATACTTGAGAAATACCTTTTTTTTTTATAAATATAAAAAAAAGTATACTTGAGAAATACCTAACTAGAGTTTACAACTGAAATAAGAAAGTCATGGACATTTAAAGAAAAAAACTTTCAGCTCCCCCATTGTTCTCTCATGGTCTTCGAAACTTCTATTATTTCACTCTCGCTAGATATGGGAACCATATTCCATATTGCTGCAACTTGTGAATCTCCTTGGAAGCCTCTCCAACATGCCAGAAAATCCACCAATCTACAGGGCATGACCCATGATACTCCAAGACCTGTAAAAAAATCAGCCACATTGTCCTGGCCACCTCACAATATAGAAACAGATGATCAGCTGATTCCCCATCTTTCTTACACATACAACACCAATCCACTACAATTAACCGACGTCTTCTTAGGTTATCTGTGGTGAGAATTTTTCTCATTGCTGCTGTCCATACAAAGAACGCTACTTTTGAAGGAGCTTTCATCTGACATAGGCTCTTCCATGGGAAAGTGGGCATGCCTGGGCTCAATAAAACTTTGTGAAATGATCTAACCGTAAATTTACCTTTCTTCGAGGGACTCCACAATATCCTATCCATAGTACCATCAGTCATACGTACAGAATACAGTGTTGCATAGAATTCTGTGATAACCTCCAACTCCCAATCTTGGGCTGCCCTTGTGAATTCCACATTCCATTGAGGGAAGCCACCAGAATAAGCCAACAAGTCCACTATTGTTGCATCCTTGACTTGTGCTAGCTCAAATATGGCAGGGAAATTGTCTTTGAGACACCATTCACCACACCATTTATCATGCCAAAATCTGATGCGCAAGCCATCCCCCACTACGATATGAGTATATCTCATGAAAGTTTCCCAACCATTCCTAATGTTCTTCCACAAACCCACCCCATGTGAGCCACGAAACTCATTCGAACACCAAACACCCCATACTTCTCCAACACACTCCACTATGACAGACTTCCACATGGCCTATCTTTCTTGTTGGTACCGCCACAACCATTTACCCAATAGGGCTTGGTTTAACTTCGTCAAGTTTCTAATCCCCAATCCACCCCCAGAGAAAGGAGTACACACCATGGACCAATTAACCAAATGGAATTTGAACTCATCCCCCAAACCACTCCACAAGAAATTACGTTGTAGCTTCTCAAGACGATTGGCAATCTTCGTTGGAAGCAAGAACAAAGACATAAAATAGGTGGGGAGGTTGGTGAGAGTACTTTTAATCAATGTGAGTCTACCACCTTTTGATAAATACAACATCTTCCACGATGCCAACCTATGCTCCACCTTTCAATCACAGCATTCCAAATCTGCTCTAATTTGAAAGAAGCTCCCAAGGGTAAGCCAAGATACTACAAAGGTAAAGAGGATACCTTACCTTGCAAAAGAGCAGCAAGAACCGCCACTTAATGAACATTCCCCATCGGTACCAATTCAGACTTGGAGAGATTTACTTTCAAACCCGAAGCCGCTTCAAAACAAAGAAGTAAAGCCCTCAAAGATTGGATGTGCCCGAGGTATGCTCCACAGAATATGAGAGTGTCGTCAGCAAACAACAAATGTGAAATATTAAGAGAACCATTCCCCACTAAGAAACCATAGAGAAAACCCACTTCTACAAGACCTTCAATCATCTTACTGAGAGCTTCCATGACAAAAAGGAAGAGTAACAGAGAGAGCAGATCTCCCTATCTCAAACCACTAAAGGCGTCAAAGAAACCCACCGGTGAACCATTCACCAAGATAGAGAAGCAGACTGTTGAATTACAAAACTCCACCCATTTCAACCGTTTCTCTCCAAAGCCACATCTTGCAAGTAGGTAAAGCAAGAATTTCCAGTTAACATGATCATAGGATTTGAATCGTCCATCCAGCACTTCGTTTGCAATTAGAATCGAATATAGAATTTGTCTGCCTTTGAAAAATGCATTTTGTGGCTTCGAGATTAAACTCTCCATTACCGTACTCAATCAGTTCACTAGTACTTTGGAAATAATCTTGTAGACCCCAGTTACAAGGCTAATAGGACAATAGTCACGAACATCCATTGACCCCACCTTTTTTGGGATTAGTGCTATAAAGGTGGCATTGAGACTTTTTTCAAAACTAGCATAATTATAGAATTTTTGAAACACCCACATAAGGTCACCCTTGATCACCTCCCAATAGGTTTGGAAAAAGCCCATGGTAAAGCCATCAAGGCATGGGGCCTTATCACTAGCCATACCTTGGACGACTTTGTGTACTTCTTCTTCATCAAATGGCCTCTCAAGCCGCCCTATAGACTGTTGATCTATTGCTGAGAAAGACAGCCCATCTACTGTAGGTCTCCATGGTTGTTGTTCGGCTAGTAAATGTTCATAATACTGTGCAATGTGATCCTTGATACTTACTTGATCCGAGGAGACTACTCCATCAACCATCAATGTATCTATAGCGTTGTTCCTCCGATGCGAATTAGCCACCCTATGAAAGAACTTCGTGCACCTGTCTCCGCCCTTAAGCCATAGTGCTCTAAATTTCTGTCTCCAAGATATCTCCTCCATCAATAAAACTCATTCAAGATCTATGACTACCTGACTCTTGTGAGTTTTTTCGGACAATGAGAGTTCTTGCCTCCTCCTCGCCCTCCAAACCCTGTAATTCCTCCAGAAGGGAGCATCGCTGTGAAAGCACATTGCCAAACACTTCTTCATTCCAAAGCTTCAAATCTTGTTTCAACGCTTTCAATTTTCTTGCCAATATGAAACTTGGAGAGCCTTGGAACTAGAACAACCATTGTCTAACCCTGTCTAGAAAACCATAAGATTTTAGCCTCATATTTTTGAATTTAAAATACCTTATGCCTCCTTGGATGCCTCCACAATCCAAGAGGATAGGGAAATGATCAGAGCACACTCTAGGTAGTCATCTTTGGGTTACATCAGGAAAATGTAACTCTCAGTCGGAAGTATGCAAAAATCTATCAATTCTCAACCAAGATGGGAGTTCTTGAGTGTTGGACCAGGTAAACGATCCTCCTATTAGTGGGATATCCATAAGTGCCTGTTCTGAAATGAAGTCAGAAAAATCACTCATAGCGGGTGTGATGTAGGATGTACTTGACCTTTCACTTGGGAAGCGTGATACATTGAAATCCCTCGCTAAACAACTTGGTAGCTCCCACCAACTAAGAATTACCGCCAATTCCTCCCATATTGATCTTCTTTCCGCATTAAGATTAGGACCATAAACCCTTACAAATGCCCATCGGAACCCATCTTCTATACTCACAAAGGAGCAGGCCACAAAGAAATCACCCACACAATCCTCTAATCTTTCCACCACCCTTTTGTCAAACATGATGAGAACGGCCCCTAATGCTCCTTTGGAAGGTAAATACGACCACCCAACATGATGCCCTTTCCACAAACTTCAAACTATTTGCCGTGTAATTAATTCTAGTTTGGTCTCCTGTAAGCAAATGTTATCAGCTTGCCAATGTCGAAGTAAGTTCCTGACTTAGAGCCATTTGGCCTGCTTGTTCAACCCCCTTACGTTCCAAGAAATGATTTTTGGCTTCATATCGGAATCGTCACTGCCCTTCCCTTAAAACGTCCCCGGCTAGAGCTCCACTCCCCTCCCTCATTGTTCATTGCCCACATAAGCCTCTTGAGTTCTCTTTCTTTCTTTCTTTTTTTTTTTTTTTTTTTGCCCATACCAAATGAGGGATCATCTGTGGCTTGTGAATGACCGGCTTCCATAGCTGTGAGAAGTGCCAAAAATTCGTCTTCAAAACCCATGCATTTAATCCCAACGACATGTTTGAGCTCCATAGCTGTTTGAATAACCCAATCTAACCCCCTTGGATGGAACAAGTTCAATAGAGTAGGTTCTGTCCCCTCAACACAGCAGTTGCTCTTCACTGCGTCCTCCCCCATATCATCCATCATCTCCACTCCACTTTGAAGCCCACATACTACCATAGCCCCTTCCTTTACAGCTTCCTCTGAGTTGCCCATGATTTCTGCATAGTTGAAAGCAACCAAGAGGGGTTTTTCTGCTACTTAAACAGATTCCGGCGAGGTTACCGGTTTCTGAGCACTAGAGGAGGGTTCCAGCAGCCCAGATAGCTCTGCCAGCCTGTTCTGTGGCTCCTCACAGATTATCAGCCCACCCTGCAGCACCCTCGTCCTCTCCTCTGTGAGATCCAGCAGAGGTTCTGAAAGTGCCGGCACCAATGGCGTCGCTATCTCCACCATGAAGGAATGAGGCGGCCCATACACATCCATCACCCCCTTCTGTGCCACCCCGCTGGACAGAGATCCTCCAGAAGATGTCAAATCCAGTTGTAAAGCCTCCTCAAATCGCAGATGCACTCCCGACACGAGGCTGTTGACGGCATAGCCACCGAACACAGCCTCTAACGTTGCCAACAACGAGCCATCAGCGATGGGCTGCTGCCACTGTTGATGGGCTGTCACTGGCAAGGAGGAACGCAGACCATCACTGATGATGGGCTGTTTTTGGGCCAGCAACCCATTGGCCCCCTCAGCGGATGTGGATCCCTTCTCAAAAGAAGGCCCACTTTTCTTAAGCTTCCATCTCCACTTGGGTTGGGCTTGACACGACTAGCCCAAGCCCACACCCATCTTAGTTTTGCCATCGTCCAGCCTGGGTTTCAGCTTAGGCCCAGCCCCTTAAGGCCCAGTCTGAAATATATATACAATGGGTTCAAGTATTCAAGAATATACATACAATCGCTTTGGGGAAACTATAATTTCAGATTTCAATAACATAAGACATGAGTATTCTTAAGATATTACTCAAAATTTGGCTCAAGTGAAACCCGGTTGCAAACCCGAGAACTGAACCAAACTGTTATGATTCAAATTTTCAGAGTCGCAATCAAAACAAATTAATCAAAGACTGAAATTGGTCTGTTTGGTTAGGTCTACAAGTACCCAACAACCAAGCATATAACCATAACTTCTTTTCTCTTTTATGCAGAAGTAGGCGCCCTTCAACACATTACTGCACTAATGATGTTAGCTATGAACACACCATCATCAGGAAGTAGACAAGAAGAATGAAGAAAAGGATGACATAGAAAACATTGCCAGTTCACTTACATAGCTTTGCAGGCCCCTGGGACATGGTATTTCAAATGCAATTTGGACAGCCAATACCTGGCATGGGTATTTGAGTTGTCAGCCTCTAGAGCCAACTCAAAGTTCTCCTTTGCAGCCTGAAATTGAACTCAAAAGGTAAAGAAAATAAGCACAATTTCCAGACCAGCTTAGAAAGCATCCCTTATGTCAACCACAAGTAAAATAAATAGACGAAAACACAGGTATGGTTAAAATCAGAATTCCATATGTGTGAAAAGGGTCAACCAGCATTTCTGCACATAATAAAAATGCAATAATCTCACACCTGTATTACTCATTTGTATGATTAAGTTCTGCATACAAGTCAGTCAAACAACATCAAAGCAGCCTAAAGATTCGAAATTAGGTAGTCTTAGAGCACTGGCATTGGCTTAGCCAAATGCCAGTCCAGCTCTTAATTTAGCTAATGTTGTCATAAATTGGACTACATTGGATTAGCCAACTTAAAGCCATCCAGCCCATGAGCTATATAGTAAAACCATCCCACTCAACAAATATGACTTGCTACTGTAACAATGTCATATAATTTTATATCATATTTCCTCAAACCCTACTTCTTCCAACCGGTTTCTTTCCCACAAAGCAAGCCTTCTTTTCCTTCTGTTTTCCCTCCAGCTCCTCTTCCGTCGCCAGCTCCTCTTCCATGGCACTGTTCACAGGTTTCATTTCCTCTCCCTCTTTTCTCTTTGGTTTTGTGTTTTTGGGTGAAATTCGGGGGTGAAATTTGTGTTTGTTGAAATTTGTATAAATGTTTCTCTTACCGTGTTCTTGAAATTCATGTTCTTGCTTTGTGCAAGAAAATTGCTCCTGAGCATGTCGACAGGATGGAGTTTGGTTTGGCTCCTGAGCATGTGTCGATGGAATGAAATTTGTGTTGGGTGAAATTCCACTTGATGCCATTACATTTCTCTACAGAGCATATCCATGCTAGATTTGGAAAATCAAATGGTTATGACATGAAATTCTCACATTTCCTTTCAAACCAGACAAGCAACAACAGAATCACATCATTTAAGGCTCTAAGTTTTCTGTTCTTCTTTTCAAGATTTCCTAGCACTTTTCCCTTTTACTTGTTAGTTGAATCTCTTATAAACTTGTATACTGGCGTAAAACCTTTGTTTATGTCTTAAAAAAGTCTTCATCTTTCTTATGAAAAAACAAGTTTATCAAGGATGGTCAATCTAAAACATTAAAGGTGCTTTTGAGTGAAATGTCAGTTTCATTAGGGGGCAAGCACATGATTGGGAGGTGGGTGTCCTTGTTGAGTTCTTTAACTTGTTATACACCATTGGACATGCTAATACAGTGGTGGATAAGTTGGTTTGGTCGCTTTCCAGTAAAGGAAATTTTCTGTATTCTCTTTCTATGAGGTTCTCACTACTCAAGCCAGTAATCACTTTCCTTGGAAGAGCATGTGGTGGAGTAAAGCACCCCTTAAAGCTGCTTTTTTTGTTTGGACTGCATCCTTAGGGAAGATTCTAACCATTGATAATCTAAGGAAACATTGGCTTATCCTCATGGACTGGTGTTGTATGTGCAGAAATAGCAGTGAAACAGTAGATCATTTACTTCTACATTGTGAGTTTGCAAGGGCCTCATGGACTTACTTTTTCAGCAAAGTGGGATTAGCATGGGTTATGCTAGGGAGAGTGGTTGACCTACTAGCTAGTTGGAGAGAGATCACAGGGATACCACCGACTGCGGCTGTGTGGAAGATCCATTTGTCTACTTTGGTGCATTTGGACTGAAAGGAATGACCAAAATTTTGAGGATCAAAAGCGCTTCTTGGAAGGGTTTAAGAGTTTTTTCTGGAAGACTTTATTTATATGGGCCATGGTCATAGACTTTAATAGTCTCAACTTTCATGATTTCCTTGTAACCATTTCTAGTTCCTAACTAGGTGTAATCACATGTATACTTCCTGTGTACTTGGGCTATACCTATTTCTAAATCAATAAAATATCTTCTTACTTATTAAAAAAAAAAAAGGTTTTAAGTGATTATCCAAAAGTCAAAAAGTGACATATTAGCCAAACTTTGCCTAAACCAATGCCAGTGCTCTTATGTAAGTCTATGTTGCTTGGCTTACAAAGAAATGAAGACCTTTAAACGAGACTGTCCAAGTATAGTTGCTATTCTAGTTCAAAATTGTTAACTTATTCAGAAACATAAGATTCCTTCCTAACAATAAGATTAAAAGAACATCTCACTATAAATATTATAAGTAACACTTCAATCAAATTCTCTCCCAAACATTGTGCAGATGACTAAACATTAATGCAAACGGATTGAGAGGAAAATGAACAAAATAGATGTTAACACGAGCATGGATATTTATAGAAAACCATAAATCATGTATCCATTACCCTAAGGAGAGGGATGAGACGATGATCTTTGAGATCGCTGTAATCGATGACTCTATCAACTTCCTTGAGAGCACTCCACCCTTTGGCAATGAGCTCCATGGCCTTCTTGTTCCTACTATGCAGCTCTCTCTAAAGGGAGGAAGAGGGGAAAAAACAACGACTAAATCACCACCAAGGAAATTACCAAAAAGGAAAACGGATTTATGGAAGAGGGTATCACTATCGAGGGAAAGTCGGAATACGAACCTGTTGGTTGAATTGAAGAAGAGGAAGAGCGGAGCATTTCAAAGTGGAATTCGTGAAGAGCAGTCTCAGCATCCTTTCTGAATCAATGATTTGCTAATGGTTCTATTTTTAGCCCTGTATCCGATTTATACAACTCAATTCTAATTTGATTTGTTTCATTATAATGATATTCAACATTAATTCACTAATTTTGTGTTGCATTTGCATGAGTTTATGAATTGCAATAAGAATTTTCAGTTTTAATAGAAACTAAGTTGTGTTTGGCCACAAGAAATTCTCATCTCAAACATAAAAGGGTAGCGCTACTGTGCCGCTTGCATAGTACCGCTGCATATGACCGCCTGACGTGGCAAGTCACGTGGTATGCCAAGTGGCATACTATTAAATTAAAAAAAAAAAATTGGCTGAATGAAATCGGGCAGACAGGCAGAGAAGATGAGCGAGAGAGGCAGAATCCTCGTGGGTGCATCGCCCTCCCCTCGCACTCCCATCGCCATCCTGTCACCGTCCCGTCGCCAAACAACATCACACCTCATGCCAACTTTGGGCCAAATAGAGAGGTTTACTGGACAAGCATCTGTCATCAATGGAATCTTATCAAAACCTTGTTCATGCGTTCACTTGTCAAAATCCAACCAGATTGTATGTTTACTAGCTGTTTGCTCTTGGTTTTGGAATATTTAAATGAATCACTCAGGATCAAAACTACTCCTTGTTCTGTGTTAAACGGAACCATAAAAAATGATGGAATCTTCTTTTGGTCGTCAAAAAGCATTGCATTATCATTATGTGATGAGATTGAACAGAAGGTTTACTTTAGCTTCATTTTTTTCCTAATATTTTTAAATATAGACGAAGATGGAAGGATTTGGGAGAATAATGTCCGCAATGATATAAAATAAAAGCGGATATATTTGATACGATGTATATATGTGAGGTCAAATCTCGCATTGACCAAAAGTAGTGGTCTTAGATATGAAAATTAAATATTCGGTGAAGTGAGAAGAGAACACGAACCAGCATGTATGTGGAGTTCTGTCGGTGCTCGACTGTCGGTGAGGTGGATGGAGTTCTGCTCAACTGTCGGTAAGTGCTGCACTGGTTGTTTTCGGTGAAGGACCAAATCGACTGCTTTATACCCAGCAGATTGACGCACCAAATCGACTGTTGCAATTCTTTTTTTCGGTGAGGTAAGTGCTGATGCTAAAATCGCCGGTAAGTTCAGTAGTTTTGTCGGTGGCCGGCGCCGTGAGGAAGGGTAGCAGGTGGATGCGAGATTGGGGGCTAGGGTTCAGTTCGGTCTTCGCACTTCACTCTTCACAGTTCACACGCAGAGTCAGGGGTACGAGTGACGTGAATCCCCTCTAATTTTTTTTTGTCTTCACCGTGCCACATGGACGCTACGTCAGCTACCACATCAAGCGGTCATATACACCGGGCATATTGAAGCGGCAGGCTAGCATTTTTTAATATAAAATTATCATCATATTATTAGAATTTTTTTAAATTTTTATATAAAATATAATAAATTATTCAACTTTTTCTTAATTTTTTCCAATCTTAAAATAATAATAATATTAAAATATAATATTGTAATATTTTATCTTAAAACTCAAAATTCTCATCTGAAATTTTTCAGTGGCCAAGCAGAACCTTAACAGAAAAACTTAATAGAAAAATTTGAGAAACTCAACTTTTTGTTTATTGGCACCAGATGTCCTAGAATGGCGTCCCGACTATTCCGGGACTGCACAGCCCCTCAATAAAGAATTTCACGCAAGTGTACCTTGGATATTTCAAAAAAAAAATCTTCAGTTAGATAGACCCTAAAAATTGTTTGCACAAAAAAAATTTGAAACTTAGACCTGGGAGCATATCCCCAAACCCAAGACCTTTATCACTTGAGTCAACCCATGGGTTGAGAAACTCAACTTATAATTTAATAAAATTTAGAATTTAGAATTTTTTACAAAATTGTAGTTTATGATTTGTACATTTGACCATTCCCCACCATATCATACAATACTACAAAGTACAAACATAATCTCAATGATGCATAGGAAGGAAATGCAAAAACAAAAATTAGCGAATGGTACATTGCTTGGACTCTGAAGCATAGTAGATCTAAGAAATCAAAACAAAAATTTAAGATTTTGGGAAAATAACGAGAGGGGAGACGCAGGGGACGCCTGGAGGAGAAGGAACCGGCAGTGAGAGACAGGGGCAGTGACGCCCGCACGACGAGAGAAGAAAGAGAGAGAGAAGCGACGGGTCTGAGAGTTAGGTTGAGAGTGAGTGAGGTAGCGCGCAAGGGATAGTGGTGGCCGACGACGAGGTGCAGGCAGTGACTGGCGCACGGCGGGAGAAGAGAGAGAGAGAGAGAGAGGAGCACGGCTTACGGGTCCGAGACTGTGATAGTAAATGGCTAGTGAGGTGGGGGGTTTCTTAAACGACGCCGTTTTTACACTAGAAGGATGTCGTTTACTTAAATCTGGGTTGTTTTCTGATCAAACGACGTCGTTTTGTAAATCAAGGCTGGGCTGCTGCAGTTTACCCTTACCTTTTGGGCTTCTTTAGAGCATTCTCATTAGATTATCTAAATGTAAATATATAATTTGCATAATATGGCATGATTTTATATTTGGCTATTTCATTCAAAACTTATTTACACATTAGATTATCTATTTATTAGTCAAAATAATAATAAAATATTATAAATTTAATATTTTTTTAAAATTCTTTTCTATTAATTTGTTTTCTAAATTAAGAGCTTATATGAAAATACATTATTATTTTTTATTAAATAATATAGAGGAATAATGTAGGAGAAAGAATGAGAATGAGGAGGGAGAATAGAGGGAAGAACGAATGTATAAAGATATTTTTTTTTATTCATTTGGATGTGAAATAGTAACAATCAAATTTGGTGGAAACCTTAAGTTTACTGTAACTAAAAGTCAAAAATTTTGAAATTAGATAATCCAATGTAGAGTATTTTCAAGTCCTATTAGCTAAATTTCTCATTGGATTTGTATTTGCATAATCCAATGAGAATGCTATACCGAGTCCATGCATATGGCCATGGTGGTGTACAGTATATGAATGCAGGGAAAGTAGAGAGAAGTAGACATACAGATTTACGTGATTCAGCACTAGGCCTATGTCCACGGGGGTTTAGGGAGAGGAGAATCCACTATATAAACTTCATTTACAGTCTCTTAGAGTTTCTCATCCTCACAGTACAATAGATTCACAGCTCATTCTTATCGGTTTGGATACTATCACTGGACACCATGTCTGGAGGTTGAAGAAGCCTTCCCGTGAAGCCTCTCCAAAGTCTGGCCAAGAGTCTATCCGAAGAAGTCCATCCCAAAAATCAAAAGTCCCTTCTAGTCGTCTATCCCTCCCCTTTTATCTCTTTACGTCACGTCACCTTACCTTTCATGTCTTTTCCCACATCCCTGCTTGTAGGCCTAACATTGGTTTCTCCCTCCTTTTCCTTTACTTCTCTCGCACTCTCTCATTTCTCCTTATTTTGTCCTCTAGTGAAGCCCCATTGGTGGGCTTGGGCTTTGAGGGCTCTTATGGGCATAAGACAAAAATACCCTTAACAATAGGAGTTATAGAAGAGTGATATAATGGTGGAGGATTGATAATCTATGAAGGAGTAAAAGAAGAATGAGAAACAGTTTTTGAATATATTGTGAATTTTGAAAAAGATAAAGGTGAGAACAGATTGTAAGATGACCTAATATTTTGTAGTAATGTCTCCAATTAGGGGTGTAACCGGTCCGGTTCGGTCCGGTTTTGGATAAAATCTAGGACCGAACCGGTAGGCACCGGTTTTACATTTTTCAAAACCGATTACACACCGGTTACCCTCCTAAACCGGTACTCCGGTTTTACCGGTTTCCGGTCCGGTTTTAATAAAATACATATTTATCATTAAAAAATCTGTTTATAAAAATAAAAAAACTGCTTTGTCAAAAAATTCTGTTATAAAAAAAACTGCTATATAAAAAAACTGCTATGTAAAAACAAATCTGCTATGTAAAAAAATTATACTATTAGTATAGCTTTATATAAATTATATGCTAATATATATAATTTATATTTATCTAGTAATATCTTATGTACTTATCAGAAAAAATATAAAGAGTTCTAAGTATATAAGGCCATCAAAATTTAGTAATAATATTTGAGTGATTTTATTTTATTTTTTGTTCTTACTTCTTATGAATCTATGATAAAATGTTATTAATAAATAATATATATTTATAATATTATATATTTAAAGCATATGATCAATTAAATTTTCATGTTTAAAATTAAACTTTTATTTTATAAATTGTAATAACAGTATGTTATATATAATTATAATTTATATTATTATATCTTATATATAAAAATTATATATAACATAAAATATATAATATATAACATTAAATAAATAAATAAAAATAAATTAAATAGTACCGGTCCGGGCCGGTCTGGTCCGATCTAAAAATGACCGGAACCGAAATCGGACTGGTTCCGACCAGTTTTCCATTTTATGAAACCGGTCCGGTCCAGGCCGGTTTTCCGGTTAAAATTTACACCCTTATCTCCAATATCGTATAAGATTTTAGAGTGGCAAAAAGACAAAATGAAGGATAAGAAGGAGATGGTGGCCTGGCATAGGAAGATTTAGATTTTACTCTGGAATTTGAAGATAATATAATTTTCCCTATAAAAATTCTCGAGATAGAAAATCAAGAAGAGAATTAGATTCTCCTTTAATATGTTCAATATCAAAATAAAAAATACTTAGTATAACTTACCATCTAGCAAATATTTGTTTAGCAGCTAAGTTTTTCACATCTTTAATCAAAACTTTATTGGCTAAGTCTATGTTGCTTGGCTTACAAAGAAATGAAGACTTTTAAACGAGACTGTCCAAGTATAGTTGCTATTCTAGTTCAAAATTGTTAACTTATTCAGAAACATAAGATTCCTTCCTAAAAATAAGATTAAAAGAATATCTCACTATAAATATTATAAGTAACACTTCAATCAAATTTTCTCCCAAACATCGTGCAGATGACTGAACATTAACGCAAACGGATTGAGAGGAAAATAAACAAAAGAGATGGTAATGCGAGCATGGATATTTATAGAAAACCATAAATCATGTATCCATTACCCTAAGGAGAGGGATGAGACGATGATCTTTGAGATCGTTGTAATCGATGACTCTATCAACTTTCTTGAGAGCACTCCACCCTTTAGCAATGAGCTCCATGGCCTTCTTTTCCTACTATGCAGCTCTCTCTAAAGGGAGAAATAGGGGAAAAAACAACAACGAAATCATCACCAAGGAAATTACCAAAAAGGAAGACGGATTTATGGAAGAGGGTATCACTATCGAGGGAAAGTCGGAATACGAACCTGTTGGTTGAATTGAAGAAGAGGAAGAGCGGAGCATTTCAAAGTGGAATTCGTGAAGAGCAGTCTCAACATCCTTTCTGAATCAATGATTTGCTGATGGTTCTGTTTTTAGCCCTGTATCCGATTTATACAACTCAATTCTAATTTGATTTATTTAATTAAAATGATATTCAACATTAATTCACTAATTTTGTGTTGCATTTTCATGAGTTTATGAATTGCAATAAGAATTTTCAGTTTTAATAGAAAACTAAATAGAAAAACTTAATAGAAAAATTTGAGAAAGAGTGGTGCTTCAAGCCGGATGGATGCCAAACCTTTTTTTCCACCGGCCAATAGGAATATGCCACATAGGCATTCCATGGAAAGGAAAATGAAGTCTGATACACTGGATCTTATTTTATGAGTCAGAAAATTACCTCTCTCATTCTCTCTCCCACACTCCCTCTCCCTCTCGAATCTGAGTTCTCCCTCTCCAATGCATCGTCATCTTCAAACCATTTGCGTAACTGATCATTTACCTTCACAAAAGATTTACCAAATATTAGCATCTAGATCATACATTAATTATTTAGATCACATAATGGGATGGGTTATACTATGTTTCTGAAATTGTAAGAGTAAGCAATTTTATTACTCGAGCAACATACTTTGTCTGAGAGTCTGCAACATGGTGAACTCCCTTCAAGTATTGAGTTGCAAATGAAAAAACCGGTTAAAAAAGCGAACTGGTGCAAAAAAGAGGTCCATTACCAAAGCTGAAAGGTCATTTTTTATTCATCTTTCTATTCTTTCAAATTAATTTGAAAAGTGAGCCAAGAAAATTTTTAAAAGCACATTTTTTCAGTACTTACTATGGTTGCTACTTAGTAGCTCCTTGTGCTTACCGTTGGCTTTGATTTCCAACATGAATGTTGTATAGATGAATTGAAGTATGAAAATTCGAAAGCGGAACAAGTGTGTTCATAATCAATTCCCCCACATAATTTCAAAAAATATAAAAAGTAAAATAATGAAAAAACCTAAAAAAATTATTTTGCGAGACTTGCAAAAATTGAGAAGCATCCACATGAAAATAACTTACATGGAATTTATGATCTTCCAGAAGTTAAAAGAAAAACAAGAGAACAGCTTGAGCGTAGGAAGTAACCCAGATTTGGGAGGGGAGGGAGAGAGAAGCAGAAAGATGATTTGGTGTTTGGTTGGACTCGGATTCAAGAGGGAGAGGGAGTGGGAGAGAGAATGAGAGGTAATTTTCTGACTCAAAAACTAAAATCCAGTGCATTAGACTTGATTTTTCTTTCCATAGAATGCCTACGTGGCATATTTCTATTGGTCTGGTGGAAAAAAAGTTTGGCACCCATCCGGCCTGAAGCTTTTTCCTTTAAGAAACTCAACTTTTTTTTTTATTGGCACCAGATGTCCTGGAATGGCGTCCCGACTATTTTGGGACTGCACAGCCTCTCAATAAAGAGTTTCACGCAAGTGCACCTCAGATAATTCAAAAGAAAAATCTTCAGTTAGATAGACCCTAAAGATTGTTTGCACGGAAAAAAAATTTGAAACTTAGACCTGGGGAGCATATCCCCAAATCCAAGACCTTTATCACTTGAGCGAACCCATGGGTTGAGAAACTCAACTTTATAATTAAATAAAATTTAGAATTTAGAATTTTTTACAAAATTGTACTTTATGATTTGTACATTTGACCATTCCCCACCATATCATACACTACTACAAAGTACAAACATAATCTCAATGATGCATAGGAAGGAAATGCAAAAACAAAAATCAGCGAATGCTACATTGCTTGGATTCTAGAGCATAGTAGATCTAAGAAATCAAAACAAAAATTTAAGATTTTGGGAAAATACCGAGAGGGGAGACGTAGGGGACGCCTGAAGGAGAAGGAACCGGCAGCGAGGGACAGGGGCAGTGACGCCCGCACGGTGGGAGAAGAAAGAGAGAGAGAAGTGATGGGTATGAAAGTTAGGTTGAGAGTGAGTGAGGTAGCGCGCAAGGGACAGTGGTGGCCGACGACGAGGAGCAGGCAGTGACGAGCACACGACGGGAGAAGAGAGAGAGAGAGAGGAGCACGACTCACGAGTCTAAGACTGTGATAGTGAATGGCTAGTGAGGTGGGGGGTTTCTTAAACGACGTCGTTTTTATACTAGAAGAACGCCGTTTACTTGAATCTTGGTTGTTTTCTAATCAAACGACGTCATTTTATAAATTAAGGCTGGGCTGCTGCGGTTTACCCTTACCCTTTGGGCTTCTAAGAGCATTGTTATTGAATTATGTATATGTAAAGGACAATTTTGATGAATGTAAGATGAATTTAGATTTCGACTATTTTATTTACATAAATCTCTACATTGGAATAACTATTTTTTCATTATATAACAATAAAATAATATAAGATGAATTTAACTTTAGCTATTTACATTAAATCTCTACATTAGATTATCTATTTATTTATTATATAGTAATAAATAATTAAAAATTTTAAAAAAATTAATTTTTTAATTATTAATTTATTTTATTTTATCATATTTTACTATTCTACCTATTATATGTTAAATTAAATTATAGATTAAAAAATTATATTTTTTCAATTATCATTTAACCACAAATATGAATTCACAGTCTTGTGAATAGAATAGAACCCTTGTGAATTTACAACCTAATTATCAGATTAAGGCGTCAATTCACCCTTTATTCTCTTGGATCACAATCTACAAGCAAATTGACACAAACCCTTTTGAACTCAAAGCCCCCTGAAGTAAAACTACTGAGGTTTGCCCCCAATCCTAAGAAAAAAAAAATAGAAATTAGAAAGAACCAAAATCACAATAATTGCGTTCTAAAAATATCAGAGAAGAGAGAGACTTAAAAAACAATAAAATAAAGATTTACTTATAAAACGCTAACCATCAAATTTGGTTTTTTCTTTACATATACTGTAGCTCAAAACTAAGATATTTAACTATGGATAGATATTGATCATATATATTCGTATAAAAAGTCTAGAGCTTATATAATTAAATTAAATACTATACTAGCATATGTTAATTATTATAGAATAATATACTTATATTTTAATATAAATATACTAATAGTCTAGTATATGTACACATCATAATACTACTATCATACATAGTCAAGCTTTGAAATAATATACTTGACTAGCTAATAGTGAGTAATATGTAATAGTCTAGTATAATAACTGTATCTCAAGTAATATATAATAGATAGATAGATAGATAGATATATATATATATAATGTGTTGAACCTAAGGTTTCAAGTTTTGTGTAATTATATATTTACACATGGATTTTGATGATAACAAATGAATTCATAGAATAAAGGAGTCTCAAGCTCAAGTTATCTACACAATGGAGTCAAGCACATCAAGAAACCAAGCATGAGCAAGAAGGGAGCAAGTTCACATTAAAGTCATAGAATAATGTTGTAAATCTCTTTAAAATTCGAAATTAGGATTAAGGCTCAAAAATTAATATTTTATCATAAAGCATTAAAATACATTTTCCACATGTGCATGAATATTTTGAAAATTAAATTTGAAAATTTTGAAAGATAATTGATTGTCATCTTTCACATGTGCATGCCATGATTAAAGGGTTGAACTTTGAAAATATTAAAGATGATTGATTGTCATCTTTCACATGTGCATGTTTTATTTGAATATTTTCAAAAGTGATTGATGCTTTTCTTGACTTATGCAAAAGGAAGATGCCTTTGTTTGAAAATTTTGAAAAGTAAAGTGTGCTCCTTTTGTCATATGCAAAAAGTAAAAGATTAGGTTTGAATTTTTTGAAAAGTAAAGTGTGCTCATTTTGTCACATGCAAAAAGTAAAAAGATTAGGTTTGAAATTTTTGAAAAATGAATGATGATGTCTTTGACATGTGAATCTTTTTAAATTTGAATATGAAGTCTCATATGCCTATAAATAGATCATTTGAGAGCTTCACATTCACAACACCAAGAGCATACAACTCTCATTCAAAGCTTTCATTCTCTCTTCTCTAAGCATTGAGCCTTAATCCTTTTTCATTTTGAGAGATATAGGTTGTGCTGTATTGTTCTTATTTCACTCATTGAGGAGTGTTTTCTGATATTCTACCCACTATCAATTCTTGTATCAGTAAAAGGGTGTGTACAACCCTTGTGCGTGTAGAAAGTGTTCTACACAGGGAATCGTTGAATCACCACGTGTAAGGTGATTGCAAGTGTAGAGGGTGTTCTACACGGATCCTTTGTAGCGGTGTTGTTCAAAGGTGTAATAGGTTTTTACCTCCACCTGAAGGAGGTTGAATAGTGAATTCGGGGATCCTCAAGGGGTAGCTTGAGGCGAGGACGTAGGCAGTGGGGCCGAACCTCGTTAACATACTGAGTTTGATTCTCTCTTACCCTTACTCTTTATATTTATTGCTATTTCGTATTTTGTTTATATTTGATATTGTATATTTGATTTATAATTTTTTTTTTTTTTTAAATACAACTCAATTCACCCCCCCTCTTGTGTTAGTCATCTGGGCAACAATTGGTATCAGAGCTAAAGCTCTGTTATAAGATTAACTATCTTTTGAGTTAAGATCTTATGGCTAACATTGCAGCTTCATTTGGTGAAGGTCAATCTAGCAGTCGGCCTCCACTCTTTTGTGGAGACAATTATTCATTCTGGAAAGTTAGAATGAGAATATTCCTTCAGGCTCAAGGTCGAGAGATCTGGAAATGCATTGTAAATGGACCTTATATTCCAACAAAAGTGGTTGGTGGAGTAAAGGTCAAAAAGGAAGAAGAAGAGTTTGATCGTGAAGACGATAGACTTTATACTTTGAATTTAACTGCTATGAATTTATTATATAATGCTCTCAATGGTAATGAGTTTAATAGAGTAATGACTTGTGCTACGGCAAAAGAAATTTGGGATAACTTGGAAGTTACTTATGAAGGAACTTCTCAAGTTAAGGAATCAAAAATTTATATTCTTACTCATGAATATGAAATGTTTAAGATGAATGATGATGAATCTATTTCTAGCATGCACACTCGTTTTACTAACATCATAAACAGTTTGACAGCTCTTGGTAAAGTTTATTCCAAAGTGGAAATGGTAAGAAAAATTCTCAACTCTCTACCAAAACGTTGGGAATCAAAAGTGACAGCGATTCTTGAAGCTAGAGACCTCAAGAAGCTCGAAGTGAATGAACTCATCGGGTCACTTATCACCCATGAGTACACATTGAAAAGAGGAGAAGAAGAAGGAAAGCCAAAGAAGAGCTTGGCACTTAAAGCTGTTCCTCATGAAAGTGAAAGTGATGAAGATGAGGAAAATGACGATAAAGATGAAGAAGTTGCGATGATAACAAGAAGAATTCAGAGATTCTTAAAGAAAAATAAAACTCCTCCGAGGAAATCATTCAAAAAGTTTTCCAAGAAAGATTCAGGTAAAAATGATACTTTAATTTGTTATAAATGCAATAAGCCTGGTCATATCAAGCCAGATTGTCCCCTGCTAAAGAAAGATCGAAACAAAGGCAAGAAAGCAATGAAAGCTACATGGGATGATGATTCAAGTAGCTCAGATAGTGAAGCAAGCAATGAAGAATCAGCAAATCTCTGTCTTATGGCTAAAGATGATATTGAGGTAACAAATTTTGATAATATTGAAAATCCTTCATATGAAGAATTGCAAAATGTTTTAGAAGAGGTATATGAAGAATTTGAAAAATTGGGTATCAAATATACTGCTTTGAAAAAGAAAAATTCTTCTTTAACAAACGAAATTGATATTTTAAGAAAAGAAAATATTGTTTTGAAAGACGAAAATCTTGAGTTGAAGAAAAAGAAAACTGATTTAGAAAATATTGTTGAAAACTTTACGAATGGAAAAAGAAATTTTGAAAAACTTCTTGGTAGTCAAAGATGTGTTTTTGACAAGGCAGGCTTGGGATATATGCCAAAACAAAAGTTCAAACCTTATAAAAACTTCTTTGATAATCCTTCTACATCAAAGTCTAATATTCAAAATTCTTTTCATAATAAGTTTGTCAAAAAAGGATACTATTATAATCATTCAAGATTTTCATATATGTCACATGCTATTTGTAATTTTTGTAATAGAAATGGTCATAATTATCATACTTGTCCTATTAGAAGAAAACATACAATGACTATTAGGGCCATATGGGTACCTAAAAATCTTGTTTCTTCTAATACTAATAAATAAAGGACCCAAAGAACTTGGGTACCAAGAAAAATCATTTTAATTGTTTTTATAGGTATGCATGAAGTCCTCTACAAGCAAAAACAAATGGTTTTTAGATAGTGGATGTTCAAGACACATGACGGGAGACAAGACTAAGTTCTTTGATCTTAGATCTAAAGAAGAAGGACACGTGACATTTGGAGACAACTCGAAAGGGAAGATCGTGGGAATAGGTAAAATTGGTAATAAATCTTCTCTCATAATTGAAGATGTTCTACTTGTTGAAGGTCTAAAACATAATCTTTTGAGTATAAGTCAATTATGTGATAAAGGATTTACAGTTACTTTCAAAATGGATAAGTGCATTATTTTGAATGATCATGATTATAACATTTGTTTTACTGCCTTTAGAAGTAATAATGTTTATACAATCGATTTTGAAGAAATTACCTCACAAGATGCTATTTGTTTTTCAGTACAAAATGAAACTAATTGGTTATGGCATAGAAGACTAGGTCATGCCAACATGGAACTTATTTCCAAACTTTCAAAAAATGATCTTGTGAGAGGTTTACCAAAGGCAAATTTTCTTAAAGACAAAATTTGTGATGCATGCCAATTTGGTAAACAAACAAAAACTTCTTTTAAAACCAAGAAATATATTTCCACTACTAGACCACTGCAACTGATACACATGGATCTTTTTGGACCAAATAGAGTTGCAAGTCTAGGAGGAAAATATTATGCTTTTGTTATTGTTGATGATTTCTCTAGATATACTTGGGTCATCTTTCTTGCTCATAAAGATGAGGCACATAATGCTTTTACCAAGTTATGCAAGAGAATTCAAAATGAAAAGGGCTATACTATTTCAAGTATCCGAAGTGATAGGGGAAAAGAGTTTGTTAATAAAAATATTGAAACATTTTGTGATGAAAATGGTTTTGTGCATAATTTTTCTGCTCCTCGAACTCCTCAACAAAATGGGGTAGTAGAGAGGAAAAATAGATCTCTTCAAGAGATGGCAAGAACAATTCTTAATGAGAACAACTTGCCTAGTTATTTTTGGGCCGAAGCGGTAAGTACTGCATGTTATGTTATAAATAGAGTTATGTTAAGGTCTAAATTAGATAAAACCCCCTATGAGCTTTGGAATGAGAAAAAGCCCAACATTGGTTACTTTCATGTATTTGGATGCAAATGTTTTATTTTGAATGACAGGGATAATTTAGGCAAATTTGATGCAAAATCGGATGAAGGTATTTTTCTCGGGTATTCTACAAATAGTAAAGCTTATAGAGTATTCAATAAAAAGACTTTAACTGTACAAGAATCTATGCATGTAGTATTTGATGAATCTAATTCTCTACTCTCCAAGAAATCCATTGATGAAGAAACAGGAGGTATAAATAATACAGAAAGTCTCAATCTCAACAAAGAGAACACAATAGAGGAAGTCCAACATGGAGACATCAGGAAAGATCATCAAAATTTAATACGAGATGCAACCAAACAGTGGAAATTTGTGAAAGATCATCCAGTGGAACAAATTCTGGGAGAACCTTCACAAGGTGTAAGCACTCGATCATCTCTTAGAAATATTTGCAATCATACTGCTTTTTTATCTCAGATTGAACCTAAAAATATTGATGAAGCACTTCTTGATGAATCTTGGATTCTAGCTATGCAAGAAGAGCTTAATCAATTTGAAAGAAATGATGTTTGGACACTTGTTCCTAAACCCAAAAATCATACTATTATTGGAACAAAATGGGTTTTTAGAAACAAGAAAGATGAGTCCGGAGTCATTACTAGAAATAAGGCTCGACTTGTAGCCCAAGGTTACAATCAAGAAGAAGGAATTGATTATGATGAGACATATGCACCAGTCGCAAGATTAGAAGCTATTCGAATGCTACTTGCATATGCTTGTTATAAAGATTTCAAACTTTTTCAAATGGATGTTAAAAGTGCTTTCTTAAATGGTTTTATAAATGAAGAGGTATATGTTGAGCAACCTCCAGGTTTTGAAAATCATATTTCTCCAAATCATGTTTTCAAACTCACAAAAGCACTATATGGACTCAAACAAGCTCCTAGAGCGTGGTACGAGAGACTCAGTGGTTTCTTGATTAAAAAAGGTTTCTCAAGAGGAAAAATCGACACAACTCTTTTCATTAAATACGAAAATGATGATATTCTTTTGGTTCAGATTTATGTTGATGATATAATATTCGGTGCTACTAATGAAAATATGTGTCAAGTTTTTGCTAAGACTATGCAGGATGAATTTGAAATGAGCATGATGGGAGAACTTACATTCTTTCTCGGATTGCAAATTAAGCAAGTAAAAAGTGGGACATTCATCAATCAATCAAAATATA
Organism: Carya cathayensis; assembly: GCA_011037825.1. NCBI lineage: Eukaryota > Viridiplantae > Streptophyta > Magnoliopsida > Fagales > Juglandaceae > Carya > Carya cathayensis. Next base: position 2,243,679 of record QGSO01000156.1, read on the forward strand.
TTAAGGAATTGCTGAAGAAGTTTGGGATGGAAGGTGCTAAGGAAACTGGAACACCAATGAGCCCATCTACTAAACTTGATAAAGATGAATCCGGTAAGACAGTTGACTCGAAAGTATATCGAGGTATGATTGGTAGCTTATTATATTTGACAGCCAGTAGACCAGATATTATGTTCAGTGTGTGTTTATGTGCACGTTTTCAATCATCTCCAAAAGAATCTCATTTAATTGCAGTTAAGCGCATTCTTAGATATCTTAGTGGTACAATTAACCTAGGGTTATGGTACCCTAAACACACATCTTTCGATCTAATCAGCTACACAGATGCAGATTATGCTGGTTGTAAAATAGATCGAAAAAGCACTAGTGGAGCATGTCACTTCTTAGGTCATGCATTAGTTTCCTGGTTTAGTAAAAAACAAAATTCTGTTGCACTATCTACTGCTGAGGCAGAATATGTTGCTGCGGGTAGTTGTTGTGCTCAAGTTCTTTACATGAAGCAACAACTTGAAGATTTTAAACTCATGTATAATCACATTCCAATCAAATGTGATAATACAAGTGCTATAAATCTTTCAAAAAACCCAATACAACATTCTAGAACTAAGCATATTGAAATAAGATATCATTTTCTTCGAGATCATGTGCAGAAAGGCGATATAGTACTAGAGTTCACAAACACACACGATCAGTTAGCAGATATATTCACAAAACCTTTACCAGAAGATAGATTATCTATGATTAGAAGAGAAATAGGTATGATGCATATTATGAATATCTCTTAAAAGACAGATCAAAGTTCATAAAAATAGATAGATTTTTCTTAAATACTTTTACATAAACTTGAGGTTCTTAGCCTCATGTTTGAGACGCTCATTCTCTTCATACAATATCATGTCATCCCTATTCATGGGAACTGGCAAGCGGAATGAAGAATCCAATAGAGATTTCAACTTTTTATTCTTCTGCCGAAGGATTCCTTCCCTTGTGTGAGACTCTTGAACAATTCGTTGAAGTACAACAATTTGTTCCTTAAGCTTTTCAACCTCATGGTTTTTTGCTTGAACCCGCTGGGAAAAAGCAACAATAGAGGATGAGTAGCGAGTCCCGAGACTCACCAAGTCGTAGATAGCATCGGAGTCTGACTTATTTGCCATACTATTATTTTCTTGCTGCAACATAGCACCAATGGCAGCTGCAGAAAGGACAGGAGGTTGAGATGTAGAAGAATGAGCCATTGAGAAAGGAATTGAAAACTTAAAGCGAGAATGTTGAAGGAATGCAGATGAGTTATAGAGATAAGAAGAAAACTTGATGCGGATTGGATGAACTTTAAGACTGTTTTTATAGAGATAGTATAAAGAACAAGACGAGCTATCATCCAAGTCAAAGAGCAATGTGTTTTTTCCCGATCAGTGAAAAAGACATTTTTTTTAGAAACTCGGAGCCTTCAATCTCGTTTGTCAACAACATCAGGCGATTTGTTTCTATCTTCAACCGCACTAAATTCATAGAGTTAGGCCTCGAGGCTTTGCAGGACTTGTCGGGTCACGGACGGCTCTCTTTTTCAACTATCTACAGTGTTTTTTAACGCACCGTTTTCTTCAGTCTATTTACTTGCTGTCGATCCTTTTTAATGATGCCAAAAGGGGGAGAAGTTTTAGACTAGAACATTAATATTGTTTAAATTGTTAAACTTGTTATATATGCTTGGAATTATTTTTTTTTTTTTGCTTGAAAAACTAACGCACATTCTCAGGGGGAGCTTAAGTATTAATACAGGCTTCAGGTTCTATCAAGTATTTGTCATCATCAAAAAGGGGGAGATTGTTAAACCTAAGGTTTCAAGTTTTGTGTAATTATATATTTACACATGGATTTTGATGATAACAAATGAATTCATAGAATAAAGGAGTCTCAAGCTCAAGTTATCTACACAATGGAGTCAAGCACATCAAGAAACCAAGCATGAGCAAGAAGGGAGCAAGTTCACATTAAAGTCATAGAATAATGTTGTAAATCTCTTTAAAATTCGAAATTAGGATTAAGGCTCAAAAATTAATATTTTATCATAAAGCATTAAAATACATTTTCCACATGTGCATGAATATTTTGAAAATTAAATTTGAAAATTTTGAAAGATAATTGATTGTCATCTTTCACATGTGCATGCCATGATTAAAGGTTTGAACTTTGAAAATATTAAAGATGATTGATTGTCATCTTTCACATGTGCATGTTTTATTTGAATATTTTCAAAAGTGATTGATGCTTTTCTTGACTTATGCAAAAGGAAGATGCCTTTGTTTGAATATTTTGAAAAGTAAAGTGTGCTCCTTTTGTCATATGCAAAAAGTAAAAAATTAGGTTTGAAATTTTTGAAAAGCAAAGTGTGCTCCTTTTGTCATATGCAAAAAGTAAAAAGATTAGGTTTGAAATTTTTGAAAAATGAATGATGATGTTTTTGACATGTGAATCTTTTTAAATTTGAATATGAAGTCTCATATGCCTATAAATAGATCATTTGAGAGCTTCACATTCACAACACCAAGAGCATACAACTCTCATTCAAAGCTTTCATTCTCTCTTCTCTAAGCATTGAGCCTTAACCCTTGTTCATTTTGAGAGATATAGTTTGTGCTTGTATTGTTCTTATTTCACTCATTGAGGAGTGTTTTCTGATATCCTACCCACTATCAATTCTTGTATCAGTAAAAGGGTGTGTACAACCCTTGTGCGTGTAGAAAGTGTTCTACACAGGGAATCGTTGAATCACCACGTGTAAGGTGATTGCAAGTGTAGAGGGTGTTCTACACGGATCCTTTGTAGCGGTGTTGTTCAAAGGTGTAATAGGTTTCTATCTCCACCTGAAGGAGATTGAATAGTGAATTCGGGGATCCTCAAGGGGTAGCTTGAGGCGAGGACGTAGGCAGTGGGGCCGAACCTCGTTAACATACTGAGTTTGCTTCTCTCTTACCCTTACTTTTTATATTTATTGCTGTTTCATATTTTGTTTATATTTTATATTGTATATTTGATTTATAATTGTTATTTTTTTAAATACAACTCAATTCACCCCCCCTCTTGTGTTAGTCATCTGGGCAACATAATGTTTATTATAATAGGCAGTAGAACCTGCTAGTAATATATAAATAATAAAAGGCAGTAGAACTAGCCCTTTGCATAAAAAAAAATTGTTGACAGAAGATGATAAAATTGACTTCATTGAAAATATAACATAATACTTACAAGGAGATTAGTTCTCAAAAGAGTTGGGAGCCGAAGGCATGAAAGGAAGTTTAGTTTACAAGAGAGAATATTTTGGGAGTGAGGAGAGCAAGAGAGAGAATGGCTTCAGATGAGGAATTCTCAATGCCTTCCTTTACATACAGATTCTCTTTATATAGACACATGTATAATATAGATTAATAATGTGTGCCACCTCACTCTAACACCATCAAGACCATCTTACACTATAAAGACTAAATAATATACAAAGTATTTTAGACTATTATCTATCATCCTATAAAAGCTAAAATAAACAAAGTTATTTATCCTTTAGTGGACATAGAAACTAATCTTAAAACACACATGTTTTTACTGTTCTTGAATAGTAATTTTTGTCCCCCTTGAATAATTTTTGGATTGAATCTAAAAGTAATATGATAAGAATGGTGGATAGTAATATTGATAATAGACAAAATTGCTTTCCTTGTTCTTCAATGAGATAATGCTTCTAACGACTGAAAAGATAATGACTCTGACAACTTTTGCTTATCATGTTGAATAATTGAGGGAGCAATAATCTTCTGGCATCACACAATTTGAGGGTCATAATTTGAGAGTTCCAAATCAAATCTTGAGAATCTATCCAATGTGATGGATAATTTTGAAAAAGAGAGGCCTATTGAGAATGAGGGGCCTGATTAATTGGTGATGATGCTGCTGCTGACGATGCTACTTGCTGTAATGAAGATAATCTGGCTTGCTGTTGAGGATTTTCTTCATTGTCACTATCTGAGACTTATAACATCGTTTCAGCCAATTTTTTCAGATCTTTTTTGCTGGTAATTGATACTAATTGAGTTTGAAATCTATTCTGTTAGAATAACACCTTAGAAGCTTTGACAATTTTTGAAAACATATTTACAACATGATCATAATTGTATTTTTTCCACCATTTGATAGAAACTTGGCGGGCCAAGAACATAATATTTTTGAGAGAGTGATGAGATTTAATAACATATTTTCACTTCATAATCTAATTTAATTTTGTCTTAAGGAAGAAAGGAAGAAGTGGTGGACAATGTGATAAAAAATGTGGATAATTATTTTGTAATGTAAAATTCTGGAGACTTTCTTGAGAGGAATAGGAAGAATGAGAGATTCTAATCCAAACTAATATCACCATAGTATGAACCATCGTTGGAGTATTTTAATTTCTTGTAATTTGTCAAAGTGAAGAACCTAGGAATGATGCAAATTCTTGTTTTGTCTTAAAAACGTTTTTGTCTATAGTTTCTGATAGTTATAATAATCAAAATATGGTGGATTATATGATTGAGGAAATCTTCTTGTTAGATAAGAGCTTTTTTCCCACTGTTTCAAGGTAAGGACTTCCTTAATAATAACTTTATGAAAGGCAATAATCAGAGATGTAGGTTAAGAAGATTGAGGTTTAAGAGAACAAGGGATTTCAAAAATAATAATAGAATCTATATCTACTAAAATAAATTCATAAAAATTCTGGATTTTCATAATATTTTGTGGAACATAATGCTAATATGGTATTAAAAAAGTATCAAGTAATTTTTTAGGATTGGAAATGTGTTGTAATTCATATTCAATAAGAAAGATTGGGTGCCAATGAGTTTTGAGGATAATGTTAACGTCGTGTTTCGTACCCCTTTGGGCCGGGTTGCTCAGTGGTCTGAGCCTTCACTCAATCTGCAGATGGGGCGCTGATGCTGGTGTTGGGTTGGGGTTGGTTATATGGGAGCCCAATGGCGCTAGGCTTAGATGGGTAAGCCCCCGGCTGATCCGATGCGGCTGTACAAAGTCCATGCTTATGGTCATGGTGGTGTACAGTAGATGAATGTAGAGAAAATAGAGAGAAGTAGATATATGGATTTACGTAATTTGGCACTAGGTCTATGTCCATGGAAGTTTGGGGAAGGAGAATCCACTATATAAGCTTTATTTATAGTCTCTCAAGGTGTCTCATCCTCATTGTATAACAAATTTACAGCTCATTCTTTCCAGTTTGGACACCATCACTGGACGCTGCGTCTGGAGGTTGAAAAAGCCTTCCCGTGAAACCTCTCCGAAGTCTGGCCAACAGTCTACTAGAAGAAGTCCATCACGGAGATCGAAAGTTCCTTCTAGTTATCTGTCTCTCCCCTTTTATCTCTTCCTTTCCCATTCTTTATGTCACACCACCTTACATCTCATGTCTTTTCACCCATCCCCTGCTCGTAGGCCTGACATTGCTTTCTCCCATTCCTTTCCTTTCCTTCTCTCATACTCCCTCATTTCTCTCCATTTTGTCCTCTAGTGAAGCCCCCTTGGTGGCCTTGGGATTCGAGGGCCCTGATGGGTCTAGGACAAAAATCACCCCTAACAGATGTCCACGATTCCAAAGGGTAATTTTGCTAAAAAGCCGACCTTGAGAATTTTCAAGAATAAAATATATATCCGACCTGACTCGTCTCGTCTGTAGAGAAATAAATTTCGATGACTGGACCTCATCCCCTAATCTTCGAGCTGGGATTAGGTGAGCCATGGGGTCAACTGCATGAAGTGCGGCCACACAGCCCGTCCAAGTGTACGTCGTGTTTCGTATGCCTTTGGGCCGGTTTGCTCAGCGGTCTGGGCCTTCACTCGATCTGTAGATGATGCACCGATGCTGGAGTTTGGGCTTGGTTCGGTTATACGCAGACCCAGTGGCATTGGGCTTAGACAAGGTTGGGTAAGCCCCCGGCTGGTCCGATGCAACTATACAGAGTCCACGCATATGGCCATTGTGATGTATAGTATATGAATGCAGGGAAAGTAAAGAGAAGTAGACACACGGATTTACGTGGTTTGACTAGGCCTATGTCCACGGGGGTTTAGGGAGGGGAGAATCCACTATATAAGCTTCATTTACAGTCTCTCAGAGTTTTTTATCCTTATAGTACAATAGATTTATAGCTCATTCTTCTCGGTTTGGACACTATCACTGGACGCTGCGTCTGGAGGTTGAAGAAGCCTTCCCGTGAAGCCTCTCCAAAGTCTGGCCAAGAGTCTATCCGAAGAAGTCCATCTCGAAGATCAAAAGTCCCTTCTAGTCGTCTTTCCCCCCTTTTATCTCTTCATTTCTCATTCTTTACGTCACATCACCTTATCTTTCATGTCTTTTTCCCCATCCCCTGCTCATAGGTGATAAATGGTCAATTATGCGGAATTAATACTCTTAAATATCTTGGGTTAAAAGAGTTTTATGTGTTAAAATAAGAGTATTAATTGGATAATATGATTTAACTTTATTTGGCATGTAAAATGATTTTTTTCTCTTGTCCTTAATTAAATTCAGATGGGCTCATATAACTTATAATGTCTTAGGATTTATCGAGCCTAAAATGAAATTAGCACAAGAAAGTCCAGTTACAAGAGCTGAAGCTGAAGTCTATGAAGATGAAAAAAAGAAATTAAAAGAAGTGCATTGGACGGATATGCTGCAGCTAGAGGGGTTGTGGTCCCGGGGAGCTAGGACGAAATGCTGCTGCAGAAGAAAAGAGCTGGCATGCGTGAGTGCAGGGCAGGAAACAAGGGAGACGGCGTGCAAGGGGCGAGAAAAATAAAACTGGATTTTATGTTTTTAGTTTTACTTTTTATTTGGGTTGAAACTTTACGGGCCTCTCTCTCTTGGTGGGGCATGCTTTTATTATTTTCTTTTTTTTCTTGTTTTTAGTGGCTAGAAGGGCCTAGTACGCAGACCATAGGAGAGGGCTGGATATCATTTTAATTGTTGTTCTTTTCTTTAGCTTCTGGCTGTAGGGTTCCAGACGAGGGGTGGCTAGCGGCTCCTTTTAATTTTTTTTGGCTGTTTTCTTACATTTTCGTTGAGTAGAGTCGGCGGAAGCACTCGGATTTATTTCTAGTCTTTTGTTCTTCATTTCTTGGTGGTTGTCGGCTGCATTATTATTATTATTTGTCTCTTTTTGATTTACGTTTGTAGCTTCTTCTTTTTCGGTTCCCAGCCTTATTTCTTAGCTCTTAGTGATAGTCGGCTGGTCACTTTTATTTTATTTTCCTGTAGTTTTCATTTCAGGAGTAGGTGGAAAGCCTGCTCTCTCTCATTTTATTTATTTTAGTTTTTCTGGGTTCTTTTTGAAGATCTTAGGCGGTGGCTTTAACTTTCCATTGTTTCTTTTCTCGTTCTTTCATTTACTTCTCCGTTTAACATTCGGCTACCCCTTTTTTATTTTTACCTTTCAAGTTCATTTTCATTTGGGTATTTTTATTTAGATTTTGTCATGACTCAACTTAGATTAATTTTTGTTGCTAAAATATCATGTATAGCTAATTTATGAAACTTGGATCTTGGAATGAGACTTGATTTGTTTTGAGTTCTAGATCAATGCAATATTTTGTTGATAATTTTTTATTTCACTATGTTATTAGTCGGATTTAAATTGAAAATAGATTGCGGCTCTTGCTCTTGATTTGTTGTTGACGTAAAGCATAACAAAAGATTGAAAATTATCAAGGCTTCTTTCGATTGATTGTTAATGTGTGTTTGGCTAGTAAAGTAAGGAATCCCTTAGGAAAATATTGCAAAACTTGAGCATAATTTTTTTACCTTCCGTTTATCAATACCTTGATTGGATTGCTAATCGAGAAAATTATCTGAGATCCGAAATAAAGATAGTCTCATACCCAACCCAAGTGTTTGTTAGTTTGTCTTTTTAATTAGAAACTTTAATTTCAACTTTGTTTAATTTTTTTTGCGGGAATTAAATTCATACTTTTTTATCTTTCTTACTTCATCTTCAATTTCAATTTTCACATTGCATTTTATTTTTTTTTTATTTTTTTTCATCTCTCGTAGTCAACACATTTGATACACAAAAATCTCACATACGCTTTGATAACCCTTTGTTCCTGTGGAATACGATCCTGGACTTATCCTTAATACAACTTGACACTTCTACACTTGGAAGCACATTCGAGACCGAGTCAATAGGCCTGACATTGCTTTCTCCCCTCCATTTCCTTTCCTTCTCTCGTACTCCCCCATTTCTCCCTATTTTGTCCTCTAGTGAAGCCCCTTTGGTGGGCTTGGGCTTTGAGGGTCCTTATAGGCCTAAGACAAAAATACTCTTAACAATAGGAGTTGTAGAAAACTGATATAATGATGGAGGATTGATAATCTGTAAAGGAGTAAAAGAAAAAGGAGAAACAACTTTTGAATATATTGTTAATTTTGAAAAAGATAAAAGTGAGAAAGGATTGTAAGATGGCCTAATATTTTGTAGTAATGTCCCCAATATCGTATCAGATTTTAGAGTGGCAAAAAGACAAAATGAAGGATAAGAAGGAGATGGTGGTCTGGCATAGGAAGATTTAGATTTTACTCTGGAATTTGAGGATGACTTAATTTTCCCTGTAAGAATTCTCGAGATAGAAAATTAGGAAGAGAATTAGATTCTCCTTTAATATGTTCAATATCAAAATAAAAAAAATACTTAAGACAACTTACCATCTAGCAAATATTTGTTTAGCAGCTAAGTTTTTCACATCTTTAATCAAAACTTTATTGGCTAATTTACAATCTATTCTAAGTAAAAACTTTTGATTCAACAAATTATCTTGAAATTTGAAAATACATAATACAATAGCTAAATTTGTTTTAATAGTACTATAATTCTTTTGAGCAAGAATCCAACATCTCGAATGAAATCTAATAATTTGTTCAGAATTATCAAATAATTTTTGTTTCATAATTCCTCCGTAACCAAGATCAGAAGTAGTTGTTTCAACTATTTTAAAAGTATGAGAAGATGGAAGTCCTAAACTTGGTAATTTCTTAACCTAAGCTTTTATCTGTTTTATAATATCTATATGATTTTCTGTCCATAGCCATGACTTTTTTTTTAATGTTTTAAATAATGGTTTGCATAAGGGTATGAGAGATTGATAAAAATCTGCCTCATAATTCAAACTTCCTAGAAATCCTTGTAATTGTTGCTTATTTTATATTTCATCAGGAAATTTATTAGCAAATTCTATTGTTCTACTAATTTGTGTAATAGTTCCTTGGTAGATATCACGTCTAATAAATCTAATTTTATTTTCAAATAATTTTATTTTAGGTGCTGAGACAGCTAATCTATTTTGTTTAATAGATAAAAAAAGATTAATACATTATTTATGTAAATTATTGAAAAAGTGAATAAAATGAGTAAATATTTTATTCATAATATTTTAAAATTTATTAGGGGTTTTTTAATTTTGCTTATTCATGAGAAAAAGGAACACCTCTTTCTAATTTTGCTTATTTCTAAACATAAAAAGCATCACAACTCCTCGGTGATTTATTTTTTGTAATTAATCTTTTTGATAATAAATCATTAATTTTTTTTACAGAATTCAAATAATTCATTATTCATTTGAATTAGTCTAGTTTTAGTAGAAATATTCTTTTTAAAGAAATCTTTTTGGTAGGATAATTTAACTATGTGTAGTTTTCTATTCTAAAAAGCATTAGGTAAGTTCAAGTATACTTCTTTTTCAATTATAATTTTAAAATTATTAACTTTTTGAAGTAATAATGGATCTTTTAATTGTTTTTCGATTTTTTTATATCTTAATTCTTGTTTTAAGAAATTTATCTACTTTTCTTTCATTTTAATCTTATTTTTTGTTAAAAGTTAATTTCTTTAATTAATGAAGCTACTTTTAAAGTATTAATTTCTTTTGAAACTGGAGGAAATAGAAATTTAAATTGAACTCTTTTACCTAATATTTTTGTAGAAATTCATTCATCTGTTATAGACAAAGGATAAAGTAAGGTAATGAATGGATTTCTTAATATTACTCTGATGTTGCTATTTTTTATATTAAAATAAATGTTGATTTAAAGTAAATTCTATTATTGCAAATGTGTGCATTTGATAATTTATAATTTATGTTTAATTTTGCTCAATTAGCTTGAGATAATGTCTCTTTTGTTTTTTTAAAATATTTAAAATGTATTATTCCTTTTTGTATACAGTTTAAATTTGCTCATGTATCTAATAAAGCAATTGCCGTAAAAGAAAATTCTTTGTTAATAGAAATAATTACTTCGGTATACCATTTTGGAAAATTTATTTTATGAAGAATATTATTGAAATTATTTAGTTATTCTTTAATAATTATTGCTGACCTTTCTCTTTATTCCTTTTTTGGAGAATTAGTACTATTATCAATTTTTATTGAAATAATTTCTTGTATCGGTTGTTCATTTGAAACTTCTAATTTAGTATTAAAGGGTTTGAGATTTCTAATTTCTTTCTTTATTTCATTAATTTCTTATTGTAGGTCATTTAAAGTAATTTTTTTTTTTTTGGTTTCTGTTTTAAATCTATTTGCTATTTTTGAAAAATTATATGATGAAAGTGTTAGGATAGGTACTGAAGTTGTTTGATTAGTAAAAGTATCATTTAATTTTTCTAAAGATTCTTTTATTTTTTGTGGATTACTAATTTCATTTATTAATTCTAATATAATATTTTTATGTGTTGATAATACATTAATGATTTTATTCAAATACAATTATTCTTATCTAAGTAATTATAAACATATACCTCATCTTCTTCTAATTCATTATCAGAAGATTGTTCTGAGAGGTTTGATTCTTTTAATAAATAAATTTTTTCTTCCTCTAAAGAGCTTTCCTCTTCCACACTTGAATGTATTATAAAAATATTTAATAATTTTTTTTTTACTGTTTCAGGTACATCTAATTCATTAATTTGTTTTTTAACCTTACAATTTGATGAATAATGTATAACTTTTTCACATTTATATCAAACAATTAGTTTTTTCTTTTCATTAAACTTTTTTGCATTTTTTATGGGTTTATTATATATTTGTTTATTTTTTTATCTTTTTAAAAGATCTTTTATATTTTCATTTTTTATTTGGGTAATTTTTATAATTTCTTTTCACTTTTTTCTGTGTTCTAGATGAGGCTAATAATGGAGTATAACCAAACTGTTCATAAAAGATACCTAACTTTTTCTTAGCAAATTTCTTTTATTTCTCTATTTGCTTTTTTAATCTTAGATCATTACACATAATCAGACTAATTCTATTAATAGTAGTTATTATATCTCCATATGTGAGATTAATAAAATCAATGATATCATATGATTTTACTAATGATTATCGTACTTTTTGGGCAAAATAATATGAAAGTCCGGTTATAAATTTTTCCTTCCAATACGGTTGTTGACAGTCATTTCTGATTATGACTTTAGTTAGAAATACATCTTTATACTATATAAGATCAGATAATTGAGGGCATTAAATTGATTAACAAATCACTAGTTCTTTCTTTAAATTGAATATAATTACCAATAAAGTGCTTGGTTAGTATAAATATTAAATTATTAACAACATCTTCTATAGGTTGATCATTTTCTATTTTAATTTCGTGCATATTTTCATCATATTTATACTTATTTAATATTCTTATTTTTTTCTTGTGAAAGATAATAATCTCACTAGCCATTTAATTGGCCAGTGAAACCTATAACCATAATATGTGCTACTTGATGATCTGTTTTTCTACTAGTTTTATAAATATTAGCAACCATAATCATTTTTTGAAAATGATTTAATATTTCATATTCAGATAATCCATCTATATTTCATTTATATAATATATCTGGTAAAAAAGCAGATCTTACTATATGTTCTATTTCTTAGAATTGCATATCCGGTGGAGTAAGTCTCAGATACCAATTACGGGTAATAAAAATATGATGTTTAGAGTCTCTAACAGAGAAACTATTAAAATGATCACCTCTAATTTTATTTAATTGTAAATCTAAAATTTTAAATTAATTTTTAATATTACTAATTTCAGAATCAAATAAATCAGGTAAGTCTATTTTATTTAATACATTTATATGAGATTATTTTGAAGTAAATGCAGTATTAGTAATATTAAATTTTTCTAATTTATTATCATATTTAATTTTAGAAAAATTATATTTTAAATGAGAATGAATTTCATGGGGAATGAATAAATGAATTTCTTTTGCTTCCTTGATAGGAGTATTGTAGGAGATATTTGATTTTCAATTCTTTCTAATTGTTTAATCATCGTTTTTATATATAAATTAGTAAAATTATTTTGTTGGATTATATTATCAATGTTTTTAATTTCTGTTGTAGAATTAGATTTCTTTATTGGTGAGGCTAATATTTGTGTACTTTTTTTTATCATACTTAATAGTTTCAAAAGGGGATATTTTTCAGAAATAATTTGATTATTATCTCCTTTAATCTATTGATTAATAGTCCTATTTATGGTTAATAATTGATTTGATTTATATATTTCAAACCATGTAAAGAAAGGCATATTAATTTGTACACTTTCTAAGTATTCATAATATTTTTTTTGGATATAATCTTTTTCTATTTTTGCGAAAGTAGAGAAAAATGTTAATTTTTTCTATTTATTTTCTTCTTTTATATAATCTTGTTTAAGATAATATTTATTAATTTTAAATTCTTTTTTATTCAGGATGATTATTTCAATATCATCTCCAACTAATTGTGAATATGTTGGAGAAGAAGATTCTTTTCCTTGTTAGGGATTTTGAGATGTGGATGTTATAGCAGGATGATTAACAATATATATTGATGTATTAATAATATTTCTAGAAATAACTGTCTGGATCTGGGTATCCAGATTCTGAGATCTTGTATCAAAATTTTTGAGATCTATTTCTAGAAATTGAAGTAAGAATAAATTTGGGTGTATGATAACTAGAAGGTGCTGATGAAGAATAATGTGATTGTGATAATGATCTCCTAAAATGTTGAAAGGCAATTTGGACTGTTCCGTTTGTTTTTGATTTATATAATCTAGATCATTTTTAGAATTGTTTTCTATTTTAGGTAATAGAATAATATTTTCTCACTGCCATTCATTAGGGAGAGTAATTTGATTTTAATTAATCTGTTTAAGAATTTGTATACTAAAATTTGGTGTACTAGATTATAATAATAATGTGTCACATTTTGGATTAGTAATAAGAGCTTGTGGCTCTAATGTTGTTTTTATCCGTTTATAATGGATTCTATATACTACAATTAAAGGATATAATCATTTCATTATATGATAACCATTTGTTTTAATATTTAATGTTAAAGAATGTAAAATATTAGTATCAAATAATGAAAGTGAATAATTAGGACAACAATTGAAATAAATTGGACTTTGACATAGGATAGATTCTACAATTTCAAATAATGAATCATGAAAATTATAGTGTCTTCTGTCCCTTAGACAAAGTAATACTGATGCATTTAATCCGTTTTTGGTGAGTTATTTACAACCACTTGTACTAATCTAATATGTATAAAAAATATTTTTATTCTTTATGGTGTTTAATAGCCTCTTTTGTTTATAATTGTAATGATTCATAATCATTATTTAGACTAATAGTTTTTTCTACCGTTTTAATGGTATAATTAGTAAAAAATGATAATTTAGAAGAGAAAGTAGATTATTTGTATATTTGATTCTTAGGAACATTAAAAATTGTCTAGTCTTATAAATTAGTAATTATATACTAATAAATTAGTAATAATTAATAAACAATACTAACAATTGTTAATTTAACAGGTGATTTGTATTTCTAATCCTACTTATTTAGTTTGAGTTTTAATAAAGATGGTAAAAGTATTTATTTTTAGGCTGTTATATGTTTACTTGTACTCAAAATATGTTCTTCATTATGTTTTGCAAAATTTACCCAACTTCCTATCTCGTTAAGACATAAATTCCAAAATATGGGCTTTATAGAGCCCATTGCATGAGCCCAAAAGCATGGCTTAAAAATTATGTAAGCTTTAAACATTTAAGACATTTTCAATGCTTCAGCCCAGAATACAGATTCTGTATGGAGAGCATTGTATCAGCCCAGAAATTGGGATTAAAATATCAATTGGATCATAATTTAAAACATAGCCCACTAAAAATAACCCAAAACATGTACGGCTCAATTTTACAACACAAATTCAGCGTTCGATCCAACTCCAATCCGTTTTAATGGAGTCTTGAGTCGGATTAGATTTTGCAAATACTAAGGTAGAGTTAGAGGTCGATATCATATTTCGACTAAGTACAAACTTAGGAAGTGAGTTGAGAAGAGAATTTTATAAATAGTAATAAGAAGATAGAAAAAGTCAAAATTTAAGAAAGGAGAGAATAAAATGAGATAGTTTGAATTAGGAAAAAGCTTCAAACCGGTTTGTTGCAAATTTAATTTTGACACCAACCAATAGAAATCCGCCGCATAGAATGTGTACAACCTAAAATTTACAACTCACATATACATGATTTCATTTTATTTTTCCATCTCTTCCCTCTCTCTCTCTCTCTCTCTCTAATATTCTTTTTGCTTCCCTCCTTCTCACCATCCTGTAAATACAAGTTTATTCGATTTTTTCTTTTTAAGTTTTTCCACACTTACCTTTGAAATACATAACCTATTGCCCTTTGGGGACAAAAGCCTTGCACGCATGCCCTCATTGAACTCATCAGCCGCCAAACCTTCTTAAAGCTGTACATGACGCTCACGCGTGACTTAGCATGTGTATGTGTTTTACGCGATGTCGTGCCTCTCCATAAGTCCTAAATTGACAAGCACCACTTCAGTGGAAGCAACAGCTTCAAATATCTCAGATCGAACCTATCCTACATCTCCACACTTTTAATTCATGGTCACCACATGCCAAAACAGTGGCGAAAGGGGTTTTGTTTCCCACCAGTAACTCGATTCTCCCTATGCTAGTGTTATGTTTCCACTTCTTGACTCACTCAAAAATGAGTAGCACTAATGCTCTCCCAAGTGCAGGAGGATGTCGTGTAATAATTAGGAATAAATTCCTAGATCGTCTCCTCAGGGAAAGTTACTCAAAAATTAAACTCGTTGAAAAAAAAAATATGAAAAACTTCACAATAAGAAAAACAAACGGATGGTATGTGCAATGAAAGGAAAGGTTACTAGTCATGGACTAGATTCATGTTTTTAGATTTTTGATTGTCGGATTGGAATGTAAATGACTAATAGATTAAATTCAGAAATTAATAAAGCTAAATTAAGAATTTAAACTAGATTAGAAAGTAATTAATAAAATACAAACTGAAAATTGAAAATGCTCAAAGAAAAGAAAAATTAAAGAAATGCGAAAAATAATAACACGAAATAAGTAAACAGAAATTGAATTGCCCAAACTTCTAAGCTAAAAAAATCTCAAAAGTATTCTATAAACTTTAAACTGAAATTAAAAAAAAAAATATAGAGAACGAAAAGTATGGTGGAAAATTCCCCTTCACCATTCAATTGAAATTCAAAACAAAAAGAACCAACTTCTTATGTAACATTCTTGAAAATTAATCTCCAAACCTTTAATGAAAACTCTAGAACAACTCTTTTACTTCTTGAAATTAACTAACACACTTGCAAGAGTTTAAAGTGTTACACATAATGAAATAAAATTCTAGAGTAATTCTTAGAACAATTAATAAAAACTCTAAAACAATTCTTTAATCCATGAAATCACTTAACACACTTGCTAGAATTTAAAGTATTACACTTAATGAAATAAAATTCTAGAGCAATTCTTAGCACACTTAATAAAAACTCTAAAACAACATAGCATTGCAACCAAAAGAAAAAAAAAATTTCCGAATACTAAGACTTGAATTTTGCATTTCAACACAACTCCATCTTTATTTCATTCACACATCCCCACCTATTCACCAACTTAAAAATCAACTTAGCAACAATTAAATTACAACTTGACCAAAACTTCATGCAAGAATTAAAGTAGCAACAACTTCACTAAAAAAAAAAACTGCTAAGGAACATAAGAACAACACTAAAACAAAACATAAAAATTTCTCTCCTTACTCCACACGTCCAACCCCTATTTAAAGAACCCATCTACCACTTCTTGAATGTCCAATTTGGTGGAAAAAGAGTAGCATAATTCGGTGGAAAAACAGCACATGTTGGATGACTTTTTCAATGATCAATTGATGCAGAATTTTCGGTGGAGATGCATCTGAATTTCGGTGGAAAGAGCAGCCTTGTTGGATGACTTTTTCAATGATCAATTGATGCAGAATTTTCGGTGGAGATGCATCTGAATTTCATGGAGACAGCAGCCTAATTTTCTTGACTTTTTGTTGCTCATCTTGTGCAGATTTTCGGTGGAGGGACAGCAGCCTAATTTTAAGACTTTTTGTTGCTCATCTTGTGCAGATTTTCGGTGGAGGGACAACAATGTTTCTGCTTTATTTTTCTGCATCCGTGAGTTGTATGTGTTGAGCTTTATTTTTCTGTTTTGAATTCCAGCCGTGATTGTTGATTTCTTCATTCTTTGCTTGAATTTTCTGCATGTGTTTGTGTATTTTTTTGCATGTGTGCTGAGCTTAACTTCCGTGAATGATGCATGTGCTTCTTTTGTTTGATTTATTTTCTGCTGCATTCTTGACTTTTCTTTTTCTGCATGTGCTGAATTTCTGTTTGTTTTCTTTCAACTTGCATCCGTGAATGATGCATCCATTTTCTGCTTGTGCTGCCGTGGGTTGCAGCTTGTGTGAGCTGCTTAGTCTTGCATGAGCTGTCGTAGTGTTTATGCATCTACCGTGAGAGACTTGTAGAGTCTGTAGGGTCCTCAGCTTTCACCGAACTCCTCAGAAACACCAAAAAGAAAAGGCAATTCCAAAGACCAAGCTCCTTCCGTGCACTGGTGCTCTCCCAAACGTCCAGCTATCTCCTCACAAGAGCTTTAGACCTCTCACAAGTCCCGCACTCACCTCAAAAAAAATTCTGGTTCCTCTTCGTCCCATGCTAGAACGAAGCCTCCTCTTCTTCATGCACTGACTTTTTTTATTATAGACTTCCAAGTCAAGCACGCACGGCTTCTCCAATCAATCAAGCACCGAAACTATCTTTAATTTCTGCACCCAATTTCGTCTCCTTTTTACGTCCAACTAGCCCACCGAAAGCACCCCCAGACAACACGTGAAACTGCTTCTTGACTTTACGTAAAAGCTTCACCGTTTGATCTCGTGAATTTTATTTAAGCTAAAAATAAAGAAATAAAAATACACTCGAAATAAATTAAAAAAAAATATTATATATGTGAGGAAGTATTGTCCAATTAAATCATAGTTTTAAAATTAAGCATAAACATGATATTAATCAATTAAAAATCACAACTTGAATTTATGCTTATTAACTATTTTTCCGTCTAAAATCAATAAATAATGTCACGAAGCAATTGAAATACATTGGTTTTAAATAGCTAAAATATGCAATATCTCAGCTCAATCACTTCTCTTCTCCTGGAATTGGGATCAGGAAGACAAACCGAGTCTCTCCATTAACCAACTCAACTCAAAACAGTATAGTGCACTTGGGCGGAATAAGATCGTAAGATATTAGATTCTACTGAATGAATGGTGTTACTCTTAGAACCCAACTCCCTAGTGGCAAGTATTAATGCTACTTTACAATTCTGACATAAGGGATTGATTAAGTGCATGTTTGGGATTGCGGTAGGAAATATAGCTTATAACTTTAGGGCTTATAGCTTATAACTTAAATAACAAGCTCTACTATTAAAAGTTATTTATTGTTTGGTAACCATGTCTCTAAAGTACTTTTAAAGTTAGTTATATTAATTTTTTTAAAATATACAGTTATCTACAGGAGCTTTTTGATAAAAGCTTCAATTTGGCGCTTTTTAAAAAAGTAGATTTTCAGCTTTTTTAGGTAATTAAAGCACTTTTTATAAATGTACCAAACACATCATTTTTTCTTTAAAAGAGCTTTTAAACAATTAAAAGTACTTTTTAAGCTTTCAAACGCAATCCCAAACAGGCTCTAACGTTACTTGGGATTTTTCTAGAGGATGGGAATTGATTATCACAATTTTCAAATTAAATGAATAATATTTATTTATTGTAAAATAATAGATCTTTTAATCACTTTATATTACAAGTGAAATGATAAAACTATTCCATAATCTATGCTAAATAAATTCTATTCAGTTAAAAACAAAACTTAAATGAGTCCATTGCTGATAGTCCGACAGTTCAAAGAGGAAAAAAAAAAACGAGCAAATGCATAAAAACACTAGTTTGTAAAAGTATGGATTACTAAATTGGAGAGACGACTTTACGAAAGTGAGCAGCCGTGTCAAAAGGAAAAATATCTACTCAGGGAAACTCTTTAGTTTGGAAGTATCATTTAAAAATGAAAAATCATACTTGTAAGTCGGTGTGGAAGATGCACTTTTCAAGCTAATTATATGATATAATTTGATTTGTAAAATAAGCTGAAAACTTAATTTTCTTCTTAATCAAATCATGACGGCGTACACCAAAGAGTGCATATTTCACACTGGTTTGCAAGTAACATTCCTCTTTAATAAGTTTAAAAAAAATCTGTTTTGATGTCTAGAATAAAATGAATAAAAAAAAAAAACTGAATTTCAGGTTGTGTTAGAGAATGAAACTGAAAATCTCTTTTATTACTCCATAAAAGTCCCTATATTTTAGGCTATTCTACTTCTTGTGCGCATTTGACTTTGCTTGAATTATTTATGTTAAGAACTGTGATACCCCATATAATAAGTATAAAGGTAGGTGGTGAATTAGATCATATATTACTTGAAAAGTATTACGGAAGTTTAGCGTCAATATGGCGACTTCTTTATTAGATTGTTTTTTCGAATAAAGGGTGAAGGCGCTGACTTGCCTTGTTTGAAGGGATTCAATTAGCTACAATTTCTTTTGAGTCTAGCATTAATTTCGTGCATGTCCAAATAAGTCCATTGTAATACTTTCCTTGTAAGTCTAATGCTTATAAGCTTGTAAGGATTATTATGAAGGGATATCAGAAAATATTCAAGCAAACTATTACAGAGGTGGGATCCTCATAAAACAACTCAACTTTTTTCAACAATTATTCACAATAGGTAGAGCACGCTAGAGTGATCTAGCGTCTTTTCCTATTGATCCACCCGATACTTGTTTGATCAGTCGCGCTCGTAACATTTTGGCATCAGAGCAGGTCATGACGGATTTTAGAATTTAGTGTTTAGAACAACAGATGACTAACTTTGAGAGCATTATGGAATGACTTATGAAAAAATTCTAGGAAACTAGCGTGAAGGTAAATTCTCTTGCCGACAAGAGTTCGGAAGATGGAGAAGGCTCAGGATCAAGAAATAGACATGGAAGAAATCATGGAGGGAATAACTTGACAGTTCCAAAACTAGCCAAGTTGGACTTTCCAAGGTACAACGGTTTGGATGATCCGACCAGTTGGATATATCATGTGGAGCAATTTTTCGATTATCAACAAATGGATGAGGTTGAAAAATTACCTTTGGCAACATACCATCTGGAGGGAGAGGTGCATATGTGGTATCAATTATTCAAAAATACTGAAGAGATTAATTCATGGGAGGCGTTGAAAGGTGGACTTCGAATTCGACATGGACCAACCATATTTGAAGATTATTTTGGCACGTTGAGCAAGTTGCGGCAAACGGGAATTGTTTGTGATTACCAGCTGCAATTTGAGCAGCTACTAAGTCATGTTGGAGGACTGGCCCTTACTCATCAAATGGGGTGTTTCATAAGTGGACTCAAGGAGCCCATTCGAACTGATGTACAGGCGGCCCGACCAACGTCCATTACAAATGCCATTGGTAACTCACTCAAAAAATGAGTAGTACAAAAGCTATCCCAAGTGCAAGAGGATGTCGTGTAATAATTAGGAATAAAATTCCTAAATCGTCTCCTCGAAAAAAGTTGTTTTAAATCAAACTACTGTAAAAGGTAAAAATGTTCACAAAGAATAAATCAAAGTGGAGATATGTGCAATGAGTGGAAGAGTGCAACGGAAATAAAAAGGGCACTAGTCATAGACTAAATTTATATTTTTGGATTTTTTGAGTGTTGAAATGGAATGTAAAAGACTAACAAATTGAAATTAACAATTAAGGAATTAACTAAGCTAAACAATCATCATTAATCTGAAAATTAAATCATAAAATTAAAATTATTTACGTCCTAATTAACCTTTAATCAATCTAAAATGCAATGGAATTAAGAGATTAATAAAACTAAACCAAGAATTAAACTAGATTAGAAAGTAATTGACAAAATACGAGCTGAAAATTGAAAAACCCCAAAATCAACATTCTAGGGTACATCCATGTATTCAAATCAGAAATTCTCAAAATCAATCCATAGCAATTGTAATCACTGTTAAATGAAAGCTTAAAAGAGCAAGAAAAATAATGACATCAAATTAAGCATACTGAAAATAAAATATCCAAAATCAAATGATTCTAAACTAAAAATCTCTAAAATACACTATAAAGTTTGCACTAAAATTAAATAAAGATATGAGAAAGAAAAAAGCAAGTCAAATAGATGGAGATGGAGAGCAATGGAGGATAAGACTAGAGCAGCAGTTGGACCTCAATGGAGTTCTTCAATGTGTAGTGCTGGAGCTTTTTTTTCTTTCCCTTCGTACGGCATGCGTCCAAAACCCAGTACGAAAAAATGAATTATGTCCAGTGTAAAACTCTCTTTTGTGTTACCGTCTGAAATCAAAACTCTCCATATGGGTCTCGCCTCTCAGTTGAAAGCCAAGCCTTCCTTCTCTTTCTTTAGTTTTTCGTGTGCGAGTCTTCCGTCAAAACCAAAAAGAGTCTAGCCCGCATGTAAATCTCAAAAACCTTTCTTTAGGCCATGCTAACTCCAAAGGAAAAAGCCCCTTTGGCGTGAGTTTATTCTATTTTTTTAATGCTTTTCATTTCTTGGCCTATAAAAAAAATTGAAATTAGAATAGAAATAAAATAAAATAAAAAAGAAGAATAGAATATAAAAAATATGTTGTGCATGTGAATGAATATGTCTAATTAAATCACAAGTTATAAAATTAAGCATAAATCATGCTATTAACCAATTTAAATCACAACTCAGATTTATTCATTTTAAATGTTTTTTTCATCTAAAACTAATAATAATGTAATGAAATAAATAAAATATTTTGGTTTCAAATGTATAAAATATGCAATATTTCAATTCAAGCAATTGGTTTATCCCGATTATTTGAAGTAGCCATGCAAAGAAGCCAATGGTTTTTGAAGCAAAGCAATAAGTGAATGTGGAACCAACACCACCGAACAAATTTGTCGAGAAATAAAGCACCACCTATAAGGCATCTCAGTCCGAGTGAGATATAAGAAAGGAGGAGAAAGGGACTATATTTTAATTGTAATGAAAATTTTACACTAGGCCATCGGTGTAAAAAATTATTTTTCATCGAAGGAATATTTCTGAATGAAGAAGGAATGGAGAACGATGGAGGAGAAGAGTAGTTGAGTGATAGCGAGCAAGAACCGGTGATTTCTCTTCACGCCATCATGGGAACTACTTCGCCGCAAACAATGAGGATCAAAGGTGTAGTGAAGGGGCATGGTATCACAGTTCTTCTTAATTTCGGGAGCTCCCATAATTTTTTGAACACCCCATTCGCTGAGGCAATGGGCTTATCGTTGCGAAAAATGCGTGGAATGAAGGTAATGGTTACCAATGGTGAGAAGTTAGATTGTAAGGGAAGTTGTGATGGCGTTGAAATATTTTTTCATGGTATTTTGTTCACCATTGATTTTTTCTTGTTACCATTGAAGGGTGTGATGCAGTTTTAGGCACTCAATGGTTGCAAACTTTGGGACCAATCTGTTGGGATTTTACCAAATTGGTGATGAACTTCGAGTACTTGGGGAGTCGGATTGAGTTGAAGGGGATTAAGGGGCTGATGCATAAGGTGTTGGAAGGAGGAGTTGCGGCTAAAGAATTAAAGCGGAAAAAAACTGGGCTGCTATGCTAGTTGCTTCTGTCTGAACCACTGGGAAGAGACGCACCAATTTCAAGTTTTCTAATTTATTTGGGTGCTAATTATACAGGACCAACAACAACTATAGTTGGCTTGAATAGAATATTGCAGGAGTTTAAATTCATATTTGCGAAGCCAAGGGGGCTACCTCCAGACTGAACTCACAATCACAAGATACCATTGAAGCATGGTGCGGGACTAGTTAACGTGAGGCCTACCGCTACCCTCATTACATCAAGGGAGAAATCGAGAAGATGATCACAAGCTTGTGGGACCAATTAGCAGCCCATACTCATCACCAGTATTGATGGTTAAAAAAAGAAGAAGACGAATCATGGCACCTATGCGTGGATTATAGAGCTCTCAATTAGATTACAGTAAAGGATAAATTTCCTATACCCGTCATCGATGAGCTACTGGATGAATTAAATGGAGTGAAAGTATTTTCAAAACTAGATTTTCGCTCGGGGTACCACTAGATAAAGATGCATGATCCAGACCTTGAAAAAATGGCATTTCGCACACACCATGGGCATTACAAGTTTCTCGTTATGCCATTCGGACTTACAAATGCCTGCAATATTTCAATCGCTCATGAATGAAATCTTTAAACCCGTTTTGCGACGGTATGTCTTGGTTTTTTTTTTACGATATATTGAGATACAGTTGGAATTGGGAGGATCATTTATCATACCTTAAGGATGTTTTAAGCATGTTGCAAGCTAACCAACTTTTTGTGAGGATGGAAAAATGTCAGTTTGGACAGGGGCAAGTGAGTTATTTGGGGCATTTGGTATCTGAAGGTGGCATTTTTATAGACCCTGAAAAAATTACCGCTATGAACCAATGGCCTCGACCTCAGTCTGTCAAGGCTTTACGCGGATTTCTCGGATTGACGGGATACTACTGGAAATTCATCCGCCACTCTGGGATGATTGTGGGTCCTTTAACTCAGATTCTAAAAAAAGACGCCTTCGGGTGGATTGAGCAAGCTGAAATAGCCTTCAAAAACTCAAACAAGCCATGACTACCGAACTTGTGTTGGCACTTACGAATTTTTCCTTGCCATTTGTGGTGGAATGTGACGCTTTCGTGATTGGTTTGGGGGCGGTGCTCATGCAAGAAGGTAAACCCGTGGTCTATTTCAACAAGCCTCTTTAAGACAAGAATTTGAGCAAGTCAACTTATGAAGGAAGTCATGGCTAGGGTTGAACAAAAAACCTGGAGACCCAACCCGACCGGTTTCCTGAAGTTACTTGGCCCGTTTGTGGTTAAAATCGGAAACGGGTATTACCCATTACCCGATTTAAGCATCTTCTCCAGCATCGATCGGGCGCTACCACTGGTAATACCGGCATCTACCAGCTTCGATCTGGCGTTAGATCTCTCGCTCTCAGTGTCGAACCGGACTTTATTGTCTAAGATCCCGAAGAAACCCTCTCTGGCACTGTCACTGGTGAAGAATGAAGAGAGAAATCGAAGGAAGACAAAGCGGAGTCCCTCGCGAAATCCATTGTAGGATCTCAATACCATTTCTAGCTGCAGCAGTAGCAATTGCAATGAAGCTTCTTCTGTGTCTATGGAAAGTCCTAGATGCTGTCCAGGTTCTCTCTCTCACCATCCCTCGTCCTCAAGTTCTTCTTCTAATTCAAAGTTAAAAACCCCTTTTCGAAGGCCCGAAACTCTCTCTAAAACTCCCAAATCAGCCCCAAATGTAAGTGTCTCATAGTTGTCCAAATCCAAGCCATTAAAAGAGAACACTCTGTCAAAATCATCTACCCAAGAAAACTCAGATAGACCCATACCAAATGAGGGCAGAAATTGAATAATAACACTGTCAAAATCTTCTGTTTGTGGTTTTTTTT
Organism: Carya cathayensis; assembly: GCA_011037825.1. Classification (NCBI taxonomy): domain Eukaryota; kingdom Viridiplantae; phylum Streptophyta; class Magnoliopsida; order Fagales; family Juglandaceae; genus Carya; species Carya cathayensis. The sequence continues at coordinate 2,267,743 of QGSO01000156.1, forward strand.
CCCTATTTTCTCTTTTCAAAACCCAAAATTGGTAAATGTATAATATAGTTTTGCTTGCCTGGATCGAATTATTGAAACTCAAATGAGGACTGGGCAGTGCTTGGATCGATGCTTCCAAGAAGAAGAAGAAGAAGGATTCGGGTAATTGGTTAACGGGTAATCGCCTAATCGGCATGAAATATCTTCGGGTTGGGTCGAAATTTGGTGCTTACGGTTCGGGTCGGGTCGGTGAACTCCCCTAGTCATGGCATTGGTGGCAACAATACAAAAATAGAGCCCATACTTACTAGGTGCTAAATTTATTGTCCGTACTGATCACAAAAGTTTGAGGCATTTGTGGGATCAAAATATTGCCATGAAAGCTCATCAAAAATGGCTTTGTAAAATTAATGGGGCATGATTTTGTCCTTGCATAGAAAAGGGGGAGGGAGAACTCAGTTGCATGCAGCTTGTCGAGACGCAATGAGCAGGAACCTTTGAGTTCGGACGAGGGACAAATGCTTGCACTCAACAGCCCACTTCCTAATTGCGGACGGACACGATAAGGGAGGAAATTGAGGGTCATCCCAAGTTAAAGAAGCTGGAGGAAAATATCCAAATAGGGGAAGCCGTGGGACCATGGAGTTATAAGTTTGGTACCCGTGAAGGATTTCATAAGATGTGGCAAAGACTAAAAGCGGTATTTTATTGGCCTGGAGCAAGGACTCAAGTCAAAAAATTTATTCGGGAATGCGACACGTGTCAACGGCATAAAAGCGAGCATACCAAGCCAGCGGGACTTCTCCATACGTTGCCAATATCGATGGTTGTGTGGTCAAATATATCAATGAATTTTATAATAGGGCTTCCCAACACTCATGGAAAAAATGTTATCTTTGTAGTGGTTGATCAATTGTCAAAGCTTACCCACTTTATACCACTCAAGCATCCATTTAAACACATTTTGAGAATGTGTTTAAATTATATGGACTTCCAGCGTCCATTGTGTGTGATTGTGATCCTACATTTACAAGTAGATTTTGGCTTCAGTTGTTTCAGTTGCAAGGAATTAAATTCAATTTTAATTCCTCTTATCATCCGCAAACGGATGGACAAACCAAAGTGATCAATCAGACGTTGGAAATGTATTTGAGGTCTTTCACTAGTGAGTCACCAACGGCTTGGGTTTAGTGGTTGCCTTGGGTGGAGTATGTCTATAACACCAGCACACATTCCAGCACGGGAAGAACTCCATACGAGGTGGTATATGGTCGGAAACCTCCAACACTCCTCTCCTATGTGCATGGTACAACAAGGGTGGAATCAATGGCTCAAACACTTGAATAAAGAAACCAGCATATTAAAGAAATTTGCCTCAAGCTCCACCAAACTCAAAACAAAATGAAAATTCAATATGATAAGAGACATCGAGAGAGGAGTTTCCAACTAGGGGATTACGTCTATGTGCGCCTACAGCCTTATAAGCAATACACAGTAGAAAGAAGAACCAATATGAAGTTGTCGGCTAAGTACTATAGGCCATTCAAGATTATTGGGCGCATGGGTCAGGTAGCATATTGACTTGAACTTCCTCAAGGTGCGTGGGTTCATCTGATATTTCACGTATCTCTCTTGAAATTAAAACTTGGGCAAAACACAGAAACAACTACTGAGCTACCAGAAATTTCGCTCGATGCACCACTAATCACTCTCGAGGCCATTTTATCCTATCGTGGCCATGGAAGGGAGGCAAAGGTTTTAGTCCATTGGAATGTCAGAAATCCGACTGAAGCAACTTGGGAGAATTAGGCAATGATCAAGGCTCAATTTTTGGAATTTTTCCTTGATGACAAGGAACTTTTTGAAGAGGGGAGAAATGTTATGAAAGTTTAGCGTCAATATGGCAACTTCCTTATTTTACTTTTTTTTTAATGAAGGGTGAAGGCGCTGACTTGCCTTGTTTGAAGGGAATCAATTAGCTACAATTTCGTTTGAGTTTAGCATTAATTTCGTGCATGTCCAAATAAGCCCCTCGTAATACTTTCCTTGTAAGTCTAATGCTTATAAGCTTGTAAGGATTATTATAAACGGATATAAGATAATATTCAAGCAAACTGTTGCAAAGGTGGGATCCTCATAAAACAACCCAACTTTTATCAACAATTATTCACAATAGGTAGAGCATGCTGGAGTGATCCAATGTCCTTTCCTATTGATCCACCAAATGCTTGTTCAATCACTCGCGCTCGTAACAAAAAGGAGAAGTTCTTGCTCTTTATAGGATTCTAATAGGGCTCTAATTGTATAATTGACTAGTCCTTTTAAAATATAAGCCATGAGATTTGGGTTTTCCATTTAACTATAACCATCGAAGTGTAAAAGCTAGTTATCGCGCGAATGGTCACATGATAACCCCCAACCTTAAGTTGAGGTTTGTCCACAATACTGCTTCTTTGTTGTTAGACAATAACAACCAATTAAGATAAATAATCATCATGAATCAGGCCATCTAGGTCATCAATCCACACAAGAAGCATCGATAAAGTCATAAGTGCATAATAAACACAATAGGTCGAGGTTACAATTTGAGTTCTTGGTTTCAGCTTACTTGAGCTAGAAGGAAAATGACATCTTGTGGCTCCTCAAACACACCAAATCATGGCAAGTTGTCTAGATTCACGGAAGTGTCAATATCATTATACACAATCTTGCAAATGGGTTGCTGCCAATTTCATTTGTGGCAACATTCCCATACCATCTATTCCACCTTCAACCATGCATCCATCTTCAAACCACCTTGCTCAATAGCTCTCCACTTGTATCCTTGTTTCTATGTAACTTTTACTCATAAACAAGTTATGCCAAAGAGAAAATCCACCTTACTAATTTACATTTCTGCTTGAAGGGTAGAATATGTTAAAAGAATACATGTATAGATTCAACATGTGGTGAGGGCAGATGTTTTCAGATATCAGAATCCGCATGCATGTCATTGAATATCCAATGGATATACTATCTGATCCTCTTGTTCTCACACTTAGGTAGGCATGTTAGGGACTTAAGCAAAGCAACTTCAAACTTATAAATAGCTGGAATTAGTCTTTCTTGCTTTCCAAATTCATAAGCAGAAGCATTCATCTTTCCTTAAGGAACTCAATAAAAAATGTGGCAAGCAGTCAAAATTAGCTTCTCCCTACTTTTAGTTTAGCAAGAACCATGCTTGTTTAGAACATAATAAATTTTAAATAGCTTTAGCAAGATTCCCATCTTTTGCTTCTTTATGTCAAAATGGTGATAAGATTCAAAGGAACAGTGTAATGATTTCACAAGGCTAATAATCAACTGCATCTAATATTGGACATAGGAAGTGTAAGGATTGCGACAAAGATCGCATTGGTGTTTCTTAAGGATACTCAGAACATTCCACAGGTTGGAGGGAATTATGGGAACGCTATGATGCTCCAACAGTTTAAGTGGCTAGGAGACTAGTCTTAAATGCTTCCCATGTTAGACCTTTCCGAATGTACTCTGTATTAGAAGGGTCGAAAGGTCCTTTAATTATGTCTATGGATTTTATCACTGCCCTAGCAGGAAGAACACTTCTTGATGGATCTGGTGGGGTTCTACCGCTCAAGCATGAAGAGAATCCCTGAAAGGTGCATATAAGAAACATAGCTTTCAACAGATAATAATTAAATTGTGTAGATCACCATAACCTTAGACAGATGGGAGAGATAGTAAAAATGTGCATTGATGTCAACTATAACTTGGTTCAATTTTGGCTGATGAAAAAGTTCTTTGAAAGTTGTAGAAAAAGATCCCATAGTTTGGCCAAGCTTTCTAATCATCATTAGAGCTAAAACATTCTTCTTCACATCTTTTCCCTAGCTTTTGGCATACATATTCTAGTATGTTTTTAATACCCTCTGGCTAAAAGTAAAAACATAAATGCAGAACAATTCCATAAGGAAAAAAGACAAAACTATGTTCTCCCTATATTGGGTTTGAGAGTATAAGACCGATAAATAATAGATTTATATTAAAGAAATGATATTTACAATCTTAAAATTTAGTACAAGGTGCAAGTCTCACTCATTTCTTTTAAAAAGGTTAGTAAATTGAAAAAATAAAATAAAATTTAATAATAAAATTCACTTTTTTAAAAAAAGAGTGCACGAGAATTACTTAATTAATAATAAACTCGATTTCTTTCCAGTGCACGAGACTTGCACTATACGTAGCACTAGTCTATCACAATAAAAGCCAGCAGAGACTACCCATTCTGTTTTTAGGTCGTGTGATACAATAAAAATTGAAAGCACTTAGATTAACCTTCCTGAACAACAACTCCTTTTGCAATTGAAATCCGAACTATCGAAGTCTTCACGTGAAACTGTGATTCAAAATTCCATGGCTTAAAAACCCCAAAAGAAGGGAAACAATAAGAAAACGCACCTTGAAGATGAGCACCTCCACTTCCTCCTCATCCACCATTGCATGCACAATTAGCGCTTCTCCCCTAGCAGACTGGCTATATAATTCCAACATCGCAATTTCCTCTTTGTGCCCGTATTCTTCATCTCCGTCGTCGTCATCGTCGTCTTCTTCTTCATCGTCATATCTCACTCTCCTCCTCGCAGCGCACCGAGTGCTCAAAACTCGTTGGTTGCTCAGTTTTGGAGCCCCAATAATGGCAGTCCGAATGCAAACTCTGCAGGTAGAGATGCTTGGTTGGAGGAAAAAGGGCAAAACGGAGGGCCTGGATAGCACTGCCGATCCTCCCAAGTTTGCCAACATTGTCCTCGGAAGCATTTTTCAGAGGCCACTCCAGGTCTCTTAAGTACCGACTGTACAGTACCATCTCCGGAAGCCTCCTATATTAGATTCTGGATTTAAAAGATAAGAGACACGTGTTCAATCCTATTTACATGCTTGTCCTTGTTCCCGATTAAAATTTGGGAGTTGCCATTCCCACAGAGGATCAGGGGATCCACGATTCCACTGGCCAATTTTTTAACAGTAATGTCAAAAAATTAATGTTAAAAAGAGTAATGTTAAAAAAAGTTACGTTGATTATTAAAAAATTAACAAAAAGTTATTGAATAGAAACGTCATGTAGTTACTTTAAAAAAAAAAAAATTTATTATTAAAAAATTAATTTTTTTTATGATAAATTTTGTATTTATTTATTTTTTTTAAAATAATTATACGACGCTTGCACAATAATAACGGTAAGTATTATTTCTTTTTTTAAAATTATTTAAATATTTAAAAATAAATAAAAATCACAAATTTATTAAAAAATATTTTCTTAACCATTAAGTTAAAAAAAAAAATACAACCCAATCAATGGATTTTGTAGGTGGGAGTAGTCTTTTCCTTAAAATTTATAGGAATCTTTATCATTTTTGACATACAATATTATATATAATAAGTTACAGTTTCATTTTATCAATATTTTTTTTTAATTTAAATTCCAAAATTTGATTTTTAAAATTTTTATTAGAAAAATTCTATATACAACACTTATCTCACTTTCATCTCATTACGATGAGGTGACATTGTCCAGTATTCGATTATCTAAGAATGACAAAAGTGTTATATTTTACGTAATGAGATGAAAGTAGAATAGGAGAATATTTTATCGCATTACTTGATAAATTTTAAATTTTAAACGATACCATCACTTTCATCTCATTACGATGAGGTGACATTGTCCAGTATTCGATTATCTAAGAATGACAAAAGTGTTATATTTTATGTAATGAGATGAAAGTAGAATAGGAGAATAGTTTATCGCATTACTTGATAAATTTTAAATTTTAAACGATACCATGCATGTTCTGAATAGCCATAGGCATTCTTCTTTAAATAAGTAACTGCATTCCTTTAAGTAGAAATCACTTCAGACAATACAAAAGATCTAACACATACAGGAACTTCCACATCTATAATTACATGATTACACAACAAAATATCCTTTGCTAAATGGTGACCAACTTGATTGGCAGTCCTCCTTTTACATGTTGAATTTTCTGGGTACCAGCACCATGTACAAACAATTTGAGCACCTCCACCAGATGCCCTTGCATACTAAAATTTTCATCAGAGTTATTAACTGCATTAACAACTTAAGCATCCCTATTACATTTGATAAATCCAAATCCCTACAAAAGAGGCATGCACTATGTGCCATAGGAATTATGTGTACAATCTTGTAGACAATCTTATTATACGAGGAAAGTGGGATAGAGTATGATTTATAGTATTACTCGATGAATTTTAAATTTTAAATGATACCATGCATGTTCTGAATAGCCATAGGATTTACGTGTACAATCTCGTAGACAATCTTATTATCTAATAGATGTTTGAGAAAATAAGTATATGGCTAGGAATACAGTATGGTGAAATGATATTGCAATTTTAGGATGTGCAACATAGCGCATTCATTTTCAAAAAACTGGATAAATCTGAGAGCTAAGTAAAAAAATTATTTTTTAATTATGGACCTTACTTTTTTTAGAAGAAAGTATGTGAGATTTGCACAATTATATATAATATTATTTATTTTAGAAAGTCCTTTGTATTCTAGAATAAAATTCTATGTGTAGTTACCTTTTCATACTCCACTTATGTGATTGATTGATTAATTTTTTTAATATAAAATAACTATATTGGCCAATCACATTAGTGAAATGTGTAAGGAGTATGTAAAAATGACTGTATATAACATAACTCATTCTGAAAGTATAATGGGATATTTAGTTTGGCATTTGATCAAGATTCTTTGTATGAACGCGAAGACATCATATTGATGCCATATTACCATCGTGGGCTGGTGATAATTCATTCCTCCCTTCCGGCCTATTATGTGAATTTAAATATTAACAATTAGTGTCGTTTGTAAGATCGACTAATCTTCTGCACCAGAATTGAGAGAAGGATATTCTCCGACTCAAGAGATCTTTTCCAGAGAATATCAAATAAGTTCCTCAACCTCGCACCTATTATTTTGTTTTGACAATACTGTTAGAACATATTATATATATCTATATATATATGGAGGACCTTGGGAAAAGGGGCCATGCGCTATGAACATGCACCATGCACCAGGTATGTCCGTGACGTACGCCATGCACATGCATGTAACATGCAAGGCCTCGTGCACCAGAACTACCTTGTGTGAGGAACGCCGAGCACAATGGGCTTGATGCCCGCCACCTTCATGTGTGGCACGTCATAGTACCGGTCACTAGGTCGAGCACCAGGATAGAGCTGATAGGAGTTTCCCCGCTAGGGAGAAAACCACCCATCAGCTATTCAAGGTCTGTTAAGGCCACTGGTGGGCCTTGATTGGGCTCGTCGGCATTGTCTGTCGCTGGCGTTACTCATCCCACCTCTCGATGGGTCCAAAAATGGACGACTTGAAAGCGGTCAGGAGACCCGTATGTGATACGAGCTGTGAGCAGCACCCCGCTAGCCACTTGCAAGCTTAGGCAGCTGCCACTTGGCTTGCTGGTGATTTCTGTAGCTGGCAAGGTGTTGCTCCTTGCAAAGGAGGTCACCACGTCCACATCAGTCGGCTGTGAGAGTTCCTCGCCCACAGCCAAATGAGGCCACCAATAACTCGCCAGCCACATGACAATTTTTTTGTCGTTGGCATCTAGCTCTTATGAGGAGTCTGCAGCCACCACAATATTCCTTGGGCTCAGTGAACTTGAAACTAAAAGCTCGATCACGAGTTCATGCAGCACCTCCTGCCTCTTGGCGAACAACGACTCAGTAACACCTCTCTTATGGCCGCCATCATCTTGCCAGCCTCGATTGAGGCAACATCTTGACTCCCCCATGGCGAGCAACATCTCGCCAGCCTCACTTCGGTGCAGACAACATCTCCCAACTGTTAGCTACATGGCAGGCATCACCTATTGGCGGGTAATGAAAAGAGTTTCACCATTGCCAAGCCAGGCCGTCATCGCGTACCTCGTCCAGTCCAAGCGAGATCTCCATTGTGCCTCACATGTTTATTGCAATTATGGTCATTGCCGGGAAGCCACACTCCACCTTTGAGAAACTGCCAAGTCGTAATTTAATTGTTGCCATGTCTTTCCCAGCAATGAAAACAATGGTCACACCTTCATTGAGTTGGCTCGCCACAATTCACCATTGCTCGCAGTAGAATATTTGCCCACTAGAACCATTCCTCGTCGTTATCAGCTTGCTAGCAGCTATTTCCTAGCCATACTTCAGTCCAACGAGTTGCTTGCCCACAGATTGTTCCTCGTTGCCAAGCATGGTTCTGTACAAGCTCCAGTGACAACCATGAGTTGATGAAGTCAATGGCAATCATCACCTTGCTCGCCAGCTCCTTCCATCACTGGTGTGATGGTTCCTGACCACAACGTCGTTCTTCGCCATCATTTCCGTTGATGAACCATGCAAGCTATAACAATTCTTGACGAGGTGCAACCACATCATCTCCTCCACAACACCTCCCCAACCATGGTCAGGAAGAAACCACCACGATTGTGCTGCCATGAAATTTCCACAACCCATTGTCTAGCTCCATCATAAGCTCCACCATGAGAAGTCCTTATGTGCCCAGATCCGCTATCTAGTTCCATTCCTCGCCGTTCTTAGTTGCTTCCTCGCCACAACGACTTCGGTCCCACATGGTTTGCTCGACAAACGTGAGTTTTGCAAAGTGTTGCTCACCAATGTCTGGCCCATAGAGTGTTCCTCACCATATACATGAATTTTGCTCGCCATACAATTCGATGAAAAAAAAGAAGAAGAAAAAGAAACAGTCGAGCTACTTGACTCAAAGTTGAACTCGCCTTGCCTTTAAGAGAGTGAACAAACAAAAACCATCAATAACTTTCATCGCTACAAAAGTGCTCAAGGATGAACAACTTTTCCATGCAAAAATCATTCAGCAGCAAACAATCTCAATCAGGAAAAAATTGAAAGCAATAACTGTTGCCCAGATGACTAACACAAGAGGGGGGGTGAATTGAGTTGTATTTAAAAAATTAACAATTATAAATCAAATATACAATATAAAATATAAACAAAATATGAAATAGCAATAAATATAAAGAGTAAGAGTAAGAGAGAAGCAAACTCAGTATGTTAACGAGGTTCAGCCCCACTGCCTACGTCCTCGCCTCAAGTTACCCCTTGAGGATCCCCGAATTCACTATTCAATCTCCTTCAGGTGGAGATAGAAACCTATTACACCTTTGAACAACACCGCTACAAAGGATTCGTGTAGAACACCCTCTACACTTGCAATCACCTTACACGTGGTGATTCAACGATTCCCTGTGTAGAACACTTTCTACACGCACAAGGGTTGTACACACCTTTTTACTGATACAAGATTTGATAGTGGGTAGGATATCAGAAAACACTCCTCAATGAGTGAAATAAGAACAATACAAGCACAAACTATATCTCTCAAAATGAATAAGAGTTAAGGCTCAATGTTTAGAGAAGAGAGAATGAAAGCTTTGAATGAATATTGTATGCTCTTGGTGTTATAAATGTGAAGCTCTCAAATGATCTATTTATAGGCATATGAGACTTCATATTCAAATTTAAAAAGATTCACATGTCAAAGACATCATCATTCACTTTTCAAAAATTTCAAACCTAATCTTTTTACTTTTTGCATATGACAAAAGGAGCACACTTTACTTTTCAAAAATTTCAAACCTAATCTTTTACTTTTTGCATATGACAAAAGGAGCACACTTTACTTTTCAAAAATTTCAAACAAAGACATCTTCCTTTTGCATAAGTCAAGAAAAGCATCAATCACTTTTGAAAATATTCAAATAAAACATGCACATGTGAAAGATGACAATCAATCATCTTTAATATTTTCAAAGTTCAAACCTTTAATCATGGCATGCACATGTGAAAGATGACAATCAATTATCTTTCAAAATTTTCAAATTTAATTTTCAAAATATTCATGCACATGTGGAAAATGTATTTTAATGCTTTATGATAAAATATTAATTTTTGAGCCTTAATCCTAATTTCGAATTTTAAGAGATTTACAACATTTCTCTATGACTTTAATGTGAACTTGTTTCCTTCTTGCTCATGCTTGGTTCCTTGATGTGCTTGACTCCATTGTGTGGACAAATTGAGCTTGAGACTCCTTCATTCTTTGAATTCATTTGTTATCATCAAAATCCATGTGTAAATATATAATTACACAAAACTTGAAACCTTAGGTTCAACAATCTCCCCCTTTTTGATGATGACAAATACTTGATAGAACCTGAAGCCTGTATTAATACTTAAGCTCCCCCTGAGAATGTGCGTTAGTTTTTCAAGCAAAAATATAAATATAATTCCAAGCATATATAACAAGTTTAGCAATTTAAACAATGTTAATGTTCTAGTCTAAAACTTCTCCCCCTTTTGGCATCATTAAAAAGGATCGGCAGCAAGTAAATAGACTGAAGAAAACGGTGCGTTAAAATACACTGTAGATAGTTGAAAAAGAGAATAATTGGATCCGTCCGTGACCCGACAAGTGTGGCTGGAGATTTGAAAAAATCGCCTGATGTTGTTGACAAACGAGATTGAAGGCTCCGAGTTTCTAAAAAATGTCATTTTCACCGAACGGAAAAAAAACATTACTCTTTGACTTGGATGATAGCTCGTCTTGTTCTTTATGCTATCTCTATAAAAGCAGTCTTAAAGTTCATCCAATCCGCATCAAGTTTTCTTCTTATCTCTATAACTCATCTGCATTCTTTCTACATTCTCGCTTTAAGTTTTTTAATTCTTCTCTCCATGGCTCATTCTTCTAACATTCCTCTAGATGCATCCATGAGGTATTCTACACCTCAATCTCCTGTCCTTTCTGCAGCTACCATTGGTGCCATGTTGCAGCAAGAAAATAATAGTATGGCTAATAAGTCAGACTCCGATGCTATCTACGACTTGGTGAGTCTCGGAACTCGCTACTCATCCTCTATTGTTGCTTTTTCCCAGCGGGTTCAAGCCAAAAACCATGAGGTTGAAAAGCTTAAGGAACAAATTGTTGTACTTCAACGAATTGTTCAAGAGTCTCACACAAGGGAAGGAATCCTTCGGCAGAAGAATAAAAAGTTGAAATCTCTATTGGATTCTTCATTCCGCTTGCCAGTTCCCATGAATAGGGATGACATGATATTGTATGAAGAGAATGAGCGTCTCAAACATGAGGCTAAGAACCTCAAGTTTATGTAAAAGTATTTAAGAAAAATCTATCTATTTTTATGAATTTTGATCTGTCTTTTAAGAGATATTCATAATATGCATCATACCTATTTCTCTTCTAATCATAGATAATCTATCTTCTGGTAAAGGTTTTGTGAATATATCTGCTAACTGATCGTGTGTGTTTGTGAACTCTAGTACTATATCGCCTTTTTGCACATGATCTCGAAGAAAATGATATCTTATTTCAATATGCTTAGTTCTAGAATGTTGTATTGGGTTTTTTGAAAGATTTATAGCACTTGTATTATCACATTTGATTGGAATGTGATTATACATGAGTTTAAAATCTTCAAGTTGTTGCTTCATGTAAAGAACTTGAGCACAACAACTACCCGCAGCAACATATTCTGCCTCAGCAGTAGATAGTGCAACAGAATTTTGTTTTTTACTAAACCAGGAAACTAATGCATGACCTAAGAAGTGACATGCTCCACTAGTGCTTTTTCGATCTATTTTACAACCAGCATAATCTGCATCTGTGTAGCTGATTAGATCGAAAGATGTGTGTTTAGGGTACCATAACCCTAGGTTAATTGTACCACTAAGATATCTAAGAATGCGCTTAACTGCAATTAAATGAGATTCTTTTGGAGATGATTGAAAACGTGCACATAAACACACACTGAACATAATATCTGGTCTACTGGCTGTCAAATATAATAAGCTACCAATCATACCTCGATATACTTTCGAGTCAACTGTCTTACCGGATTCATCTTTATCAAGTTTAGTAGATGGGCTCATTGGTGTTCCAGTTTCCTTAGCACCTTCCATCCCAAACTTCTTCAGCAATTCCTTAATATATTTTGATTGATTGATGAATGTCCCACTTTTTACTTGCTTAATTTGCAATCCGAGAAAGAATGTAAGTTCTCCCATCATGCTCATTTCAAATTCATCCTGCATAGTCTTAGCAAAAACTTGACACATATTTTCATTAGTAGCACCGAATATTATATCATCAACATAAATCTGAACCAAAAGAATATCATCATTTTCGTATTTAATGAAAAGAGTTGTGTCGATTTTTCCTCTTGAGAAACCTTTTTTAATCAAGAAACCACTGAGTCTCTCGTACCACGCTCTAGGAGCTTGTTTGAGTCCATATAGTGCTTTTGTGAGTTTGAAAACATGATTTGGAGAAATATGATTTTCAAAACCTGGAGGTTGCTCAACATATACCTCTTCATTTATAAAACCATTTAAGAAAGCACTTTTAACATCCATTTGAAAAAGTTTGAAATCTTTATAACAAGCATATGCAAGTAGCATTCGAATAGCTTCTAATCTTGCGACTGGTGCATATGTCTCATCATAATCAATTCCTTCTTCTTGATTGTAACCTTGGGCTACAAGTCGAGCCTTATTTCTAGTAATGACTCCGGACTCATCTTTCTTGTTTCTAAAAACCCATTTTGTTCCAATAATAGTATGATTTTTGGGTTTAGGAACAAGTGTCCAAACATCATTTCTTTCAAATTGATTAAGCTCTTCTTGCATAGCTAGAATCCAAGATTCATCAAGAAGTGCTTCATCAATATTTTTAGGTTCAATCTGAGATAAAAAAGCAGTATGATTGCAAATATTTCTAAGAGATGATCGAGTGCTTACACCTTGTGAAGGTTCTCCCAGAATTTGTTCCACTGGATGATCTTTCACAAATTTCCACTGTTTGGTTGCATCTCGTATTAAATTTTGATGATCTTTCCTGATGTCTCCATGTTGGACTTCCTCTATTGTGTTCTCTTTGTTGAGATTGAGACTTTCTGTATTATTTATACCTCCTGTTTCTTCATCAATGGATTTCTTGGAGAGTAGAGAATTAGATTCATCAAATACTACATGCATAGATTCTTGTACAGTTAAAGTCTTTTTATTGAATACTCTATAAGCTTTACTATTTGTAGAATACCCGAGAAAAATACCTTCATCCGATTTTGCATCAAATTTGCCTAAATTATCCCTGTCATTCAAAATAAAACATTTGCATCCAAATACATGAAAGTAACCAATGTTGGGCTTTTTCTCATTCCAAAGCTCATAGGGGGTTTTATCTAATTTAGACCTTAACATAACTCTATTTATAACATAACATGCAGTACTTACCGCTTCGGCCCAAAAATAACTAGGCAAGTTGTTCTCATTAAGAATTGTTCTTGCCATCTCTTGAAGAGATCTATTTTTCCTCTCTACTACCCCATTTTGTTGAGGAGTTCGAGGAGCAGAAAAATTATGCACAAAACCATTTTCATCACAAAATGTTTCAATATTTTTATTAACAAACTCTTTTCCCCTATCACTTCGGATACTTGAAATAGTATAGCCCTTTTCATTTTGAATTCTCTTGCATAACTTGGTAAAAGCATTATGTGCCTCATCTTTATGAGCAAGAAAGATGACCCAAGTATATCTAGAGAAATCATCAACAATAACAAAAGCATAATATTTTCCTCCTAGACTTGCAACTCTATTTGGTCCAAAAAGATCCATGTGTATCAGTTGCAGTGGTCTAGTAGTGGAAATATATTTCTTGGTTTTAAAAGAAGTTTTTGTTTGTTTACCAAATTGGCATGCATCACAAATTTTGTCTTTAAGAAAATTTGCCTTTGGTAAACCTCTCACAAGATCATTTTTTGAAAGTTTGGAAATAAGTTCCATGTTGGCATGACCTAGTCTTCTATGCCATAACCAATTAGTTTCATTTTGTACTGAAAAACAAATAGCATCTTGTGAGGTAATTTCTTCAAAATCGATTGTATAAACATTATTACTTCTAAAGGCAGTAAAACAAATGTTATAATCATGATCATTCAAAATAATGCACTTATCCATTTTGAAAGTAACTGTAAATCCTTTATCACATAATTGACTTATACTCAAAAGATTATGTTTTAGACCTTCAACAAGTAGAACATCTTCAATTATGAGAGAAGATTTATTACCAATTTTACCTATTCCCACGATCTTCCCTTTCGAGTTGTCTCCAAATGTCACGTGTCCTTCTTCTTTAGATCTAAGATCAAAGAACTTAGTCTTGTCTCCCGTCATGTGTCTTGAACATCCACTATCTAAAAACCATTTGTTTTTGCTTGTAGAGGACTTCATGCATACCTATAAAAACAATTAAAATGATTTTTCTTGGTACCCAAGTTCTTTGGGTCCTTTATTTATTAGTATTAGAAGAAACAAGATTTTTAGGTACCCATATGGCCCTAATAGTCATTGTATGTTTTCTTCTAATAGGACAAGTATGATAATTATGACCATTTCTATTACAAAAATTACAAATAGCATGTGACATATATGAAAATCTTGAATGATTATAATAGTATCCTTTTTTGACAAACTTATTATGAAAAGAATTTTGAATATTAGACTTTGATGTAGAAGGATTATCAAAGAAGTTTTTATAAGGTTTGAACTTTTGTTTTGGCATATATCCCAAGCCTGCCTTGTCAAAAACACATCTTTGACTACCAAGAAGTTTTTCAAAATTTCTTTTTCCATTCGTAAAGTTTTCAACAATATTTTCTAAATCAGTTTTCTTTTTCTTCAACTCAAGATTTTCGTCTTTCAAAACAATATTTTCTTTTCTTAAAATATCAATTTCGTTTGTTAAAGAAGAATTTTTCTTTTTCAAAGCAGTATATTTGATACCCAATTTTTCAAATTCTTCATATACCTCTTCTAAAACATTTTGCAATTCTTCATATGAAGGATTTTCAATATTATCAAAATTTGTTACCTCAATATCATCTTTAGCCATAAGACAGAGATTTGCTGATTCTTCATTGCTTGCTTCACTATCTGAGCTACTTGAATCATCATCCCATGTAGCTTTCATTGCTTTCTTGCCTTTGTTTCGATCTTTCTTTAGCAGGGGACAATCTGGCTTGATATGACCAGGCTTATTGCATTTATAACAAATTAAAGTATCATTTTTACCTGAATCTTTCTTGGAAAACTTTTTGAATGATTTCCTCGGAGGAGTTTTATTTTTCTTTAAGAATCTCTGAATTCTTCTTGTTATCATCGCAACTTCTTCATCTTTATCGTCATTTTCCTCATCTTCATCACTTTCACTTTCATGAGGAACAGCTTTAAGTGCCAAGCTCTTCTTTGGCTTTCCTTCTTCTTCTCCTCTTTTCAATGTGTACTCATGGGTGATAAGTGACCCGATGAGTTCATTCACTTCGAGCTTCTTGAGGTCTCTAGCTTCAAGAATCGCTGTCACTTTTGATTCCCAACGTTTTGGTAGAGAGTTGAGAATTTTTCTTACCATTTCCACTTTGGAATAAACTTTACCAAGAGCTGTCAAACTGTTTATGATGTTAGTAAAACGAGTGTGCATGCTAGAAATAGATTCATCATCATTCATCTTAAACATTTCATATTCATGAGTAAGAATATAAATTTTTGATTCCTTAACTTGAGAAGTTCCTTCATAAGTAACTTCCAAGTTATCCCAAATTTCTTTTGCCGTAGCACAAGTCATTACTCTATTAAACTCATTACCATTGAGAGCATTATATAATAAATTCATAGCAGTTAAATTCAAAGTATAAAGTCTATCGTCTTCACGATCAAACTCTTCTTCTTCCTTTTTGACCTTTACTCCACCAACCACTTTTGTTGGAATATAAGGTCCATTTACAATGCATTTCCAGATCTCTCGACCTTGAGCCTGAAGGAATATTCTCATTCTAACTTTCCAGAATGAATAATTGTCTCCACAAAAGAGTGGAGGCCGACTGCTAGATTGACCTTCACCAAATGAAGCTGCAATGTTAGCCATAAGATCTTAACTCAAAAGATAGTTAATCTTATAACAGAGCTTTAGCTCTGATACCAATTGTTGCCCAGATGACTAACACAAGAGGGGGGGTGAATTGAGTTGTATTTAAAAAAAAAAAAAAATTATAAATCAAATATACAATATCAAATATAAACAAAATACGAAATAGCAATAAATATAAAGAGTAAGGGTAAGAGAGAATCAAACTCAGTATGTTAACGAGGTTCGGCCCCACTGCCTACGTCCTCGCCTCAAGCTACCCCTTGAGGATCCCCGAATTCACTATTCAACCTCCTTCAGGTGGAGGTAAAAACCTATTACACCTTTGAACAACACCGCTACAAAGGATCCGTGTAGAACACCCTCTACACTTGCAATCACCTTACACGTGGTGATTCAACGATTCCCTGTGTAGAACACTTTCTACACGCACAAGGGTTGTACACACCCTTTTACTGATACAAGAATTGATAGTGGGTAGAATATCAGAAAACACTCCTCAATGAGTGAAATAAGAACAATACAAGCACAAACTATATCTCTCAAAATGAATAAGAGTTAAGGCTCAATGTTAGAGAAGAGAGAATGAAAGCTTTGAATGAATATTGTATGCTCTTGGTGTTGTAAATGTGAAGCTCTCAAATGATCTATTTATAGGCATATGAGACTTCATATTCAAATTTAAAAAGATTCACATGTCAAATACATCATCATTCACTTTTCAAAAATTCAAACCTAATCTTTTTACTTTTTGCATATGACAAAAGGAGCACACTTTGCTTTTTAAAAAAATCAAACCTAATCTTTTACTTTTTGCATATGACAAAAGGAGCACACTTTGCTTTTTAAAAAATTTCAAACCTAATTTTTTACTTTTTGCATATGACAAAAGGAGCACACTTTACTTTTCAAATATTTCAAACAAAGACATCTTCATTTTGCATAAGTCAAGAAAAGCATCAATCACTTTTGAAAATATTCAAATAAAACATGCACATGTGAAAGATGACAATCAATCATCTTTAATATTTTCAAAGTTCAAACCTTTAATTATGACATGCACATGTGAGAGATGACAATCAATTATTTTTTAAAATTTTCAAAATATTCATGCACATGTGGAAAATGTATTTTAATGCTTTATGATAAAATATTAATTTTGAGCCTTAATCCTAATTTCGAATTTTAAGAGATTTACAACATTACTCTATGACTTTAATGTGAACTTATTTCCTTCTTGCTCATGCTTGATTCCTTGATGTGCTTGACTCTATTGTGTGGACAACTTGAGCTTGAGACTCCTTCATTCTTTGAATTCATTTGTTATCATCAAAATCCATGTGTAAATATATAATTATACAAAACTTGAAACCTTAGGTTCAACAATAACTAAATTACTCTGGTTTGTCTCTCTCGAACTTGCTATTTCAATTTTATTCTTACTAACAAATTGGGTTTTTGGAAATTTTCTCAACATAACTCCCTGAGGTGTCGTGTCCTCATTGTTGCTAAAGCATGGTTGCCAATGGGTATCACTCATGTGTCACTAGCCTTCACCACAGTCCAACGAGATGGGCCAGGTTTGCAAACCTCAAACTTGTGATTTAGATTATTTAATCTAATCTGTTTGTTTTTGTTGGTACGATCGAGCTCTAGCTCCCGCCAGAAAGTGTGGTTATGCTTTGTCTCCCACCACAAAGAGTTCTGCGGTCGAGATATCCTCCCGCTATACTCTCATTGCTAGAGTTATGCGGTCGAGACATCCTTCCGCTACACTCGCATAACCAAGAGATTCTCAATGCCTTTTTGATAAACAAGTTAACCTTAAGAATTGTGGGCATTTATTAGGGACTAAATTGACTCGGTCTAGCGCTTTGAAAAGCCTATCACTACTAATAAGGGGAGAAATAAAGTCAAGAGATAAAGCAATGAAAAGATAAGGCAAGGAATAGATAAACCAAAATAAGTTAGCTCAGACTCCTAAAAGGAAAATGCTTTACAAGGCAAGTTAGATTCTATCAATCCAAGAAAGAAAATAGATCTCTATAAAATAAAGGAGATCTCTACAAATAAAGGGGGACTCTACACAAGCTCTCCACATACAAAACTCTACTACACATAATGCCTCCACCATATCTCTCTCAATGGAGGCATCATTTTCATCCTCTTAAAACTCTAGATTTCTCTATTGTATTATGAGATATGTGAGGCTATGAGAGATTATAAAATCACCCATTATAGTGTATTTTGGCTCCAAATAACCTATAGACGTAGGTTTTTATGCTGAGCCATGTAAATCTTTGTAACTCTCTTTATCTATTTTTATTTACTTATTTATTATTTACTCTATGGATGAACGCGAAGAGTATTGTATCGACGCCCAAATTACCATCATGGGCTAGAGATAATTCCTTCCTCGCTTCCGGCCTATTATACGAATGTAGGCATTAACAACTTAGTTGATCACGAATGATTGAAGTAACATTGTTTGATGTTCCTAAGAATACCTCTTGATTGTGAAGACTAAAAGTATGTATTCCATCAGGAATTTACATGCCCATATTGTTGGGTTTTTTGTAGAGTCTATTTTATTCTTGTTGCAACTTGATTTGATGACTCAATTCGACAAGAATTCATTACAGTTTTTTTTGTGGAGTTTTAATTCACCTTTAGGAAAAATTTTGACCCACTTTGTGACTCGAGAAATGCCAGACAAAAAGTTTGTTCGATGTTCATGCGACATGTCGCTTAAGCAAAGCTTAGACAGAGAGTTCGCTCGACACTCAATTGACATGTTACTCAAGCAAACATCAGACAGAGAGTTTGCTCTATGCATCACTCGAGCAAATAACCTAATAATTCTGAAATTAGGATTTCTACCATACAACCTTATAAATATGTAATTAATGAACAATATGACCGTTTGGAACAACGTACTTCGCTCTACAGTGTATTTTGTTATTTCACAAGATAATAAAATCCTTTGTAACTCCGTTGACATAGGCACATTGCGAA
Organism: Carya cathayensis; assembly: GCA_011037825.1. NCBI lineage: Eukaryota > Viridiplantae > Streptophyta > Magnoliopsida > Fagales > Juglandaceae > Carya > Carya cathayensis. The sequence goes on from QGSO01000156.1 coordinate 2,286,821, forward strand.
ACCACATAAATCTTTGGGTCGTGTAATTGATTTCTTGTTTTACTTTATTTTCCTGCATCATTTTCCGCAACAAATATTTTCATCAAACATTTCATTTTGATTTTCGTCTTCATCTTATTTTACTGCAAGTTTTACTTGTTCTCTATATTCAAGTGTGGGGTACTTATCCCACCAAGACATTTAGAAGATCAACTACTTCTTAATTAATGTTTTATTTTATCATTGATTAAGTGGTTGTTAGGGAGCACTAATGTGTTTGTAATTTGTTTAAGATTTCTTGTTTAGATAACCCATCTATATTTCATTCATAGAGTTTATTTGAAGATTGGGTTTAGAAATTTCTATTTGTATTGTATATACAAAGGTGTTTGGATACCCATTTTTTGTTAAACTTATTAGGTTAATTCTTATGTTGATCTTTAATCCTTAGTTCTAGTTCTCTAAATTTATTCTCAATTTTGTTTATTTTTTTATGAGATTAATCAGGCATATTTCTCTTGAATCTATTTCAGTTTCTTGTTGATTTATAACTTCTATGTTTTTACTTTGCCAATAATTTTTTTTGCCTCTAGATTTTTGTCTTACTATATTTCCATATAGAGAAATGCTAGGTCTACATACAGAACTTATAATTAAAAAAAAAAAAAATTTACATGATTTGATATCATGATACCTTGTATTATAAAATATATTTTATTATAAAATAAATATAACGTATCGTTTTTAGTCATATCAACGTGTAAACTTACTCAATAAGATATTTATATTGATTTAACACTTCTTTTCCAGAAAATTGTATCAATGGTTTTCATAATTTTGCTCTTTGTGACTTGCATCAACTGTATTTTCGATTTTGACTAATTGTGTAGTTGTTTTGTTTGGTTTTTAATGGGATCAGTTAGGTTGTGTTTGGATAGTGGAGTCCACTACTATTTATTATTTTATTATTAATTTTTATTTATCTTTTATTACCATTTAATATTTTATTATTACTTTTTCGTTATTATTTTTAAATTATCTAATATCATCTCACTATCCAAATGTAACCTTAATTGAGTAAACTACGATTTGTATTTCTTATCCGTTCAATTTTTGTTACCATGTTTGAATTCTTGGGATAGTTATTAACCATACTTTTTCTTTATTTTCTTTTGACATAAATTCATTTTCTAGTCTGTTTTTTTCTTCTATTTTTATGAAAGTAAGATCCTTTTGAATTTTTAATAATTTGTAACTTACAAGTTCTTGGTAATTTGTTTCTGTTGGAGAATTTCCTTTGTCACATCTTACAAGTTGAATTAAGTGGTAAAAGCCTTGTCTTGGCGGTATGTTGCCTTCAAGGTTTAATGTACGAGTTTTATTGGATGTAAACAATCTCTAGGTGTCATAGGATTGAAGAGTTTTTTTTCTTAAATTATCTGAAATGCACTTGTAGAAAATTACTTGCCAAATGCCAATAAAAAAATATAAATATATTAATACTAAATATAGTCTTAAGATGTGCAATTATTTTCATATATATTAGCTACAAAAATTTTAACTCGTGTTATAATTTAATTTATTTTTTATATAAGCTTATAGATAACTTTGAGTTATTCTATTCTCAAGCGAGTATGTGGAGCACACAATTCACATAAATTAAATAATAAAAATTTGATTTGCAATATTCAATTTCTAAAATTTATCTTTTAAATTAAATTATATCATACAAGTAATTTACAACGTATGTTTTATAAATCTGCTTGATAATATAATTTTTGAAAGACTTTTATCTTATTTTTAAATATTTTCAAATTTCTTAAAAATTTTACTACACAAAAGCCAGTGTGTTGTTAGCACAACACGTACCGTGGAACCTGTTCTATTTGAAAAATTATATTTATCATCTTTACACATATTATATCACATTTTTTTTTCTGTTATCAAATATGTGATATATGGATGATGAGTAGAATAATTCAAATAACTAAAAAAGAATAAAACAAAATAAAAAGATTAAAAATATAAAAAAATATGATATATGATATATGAGAAATGGGAGATAATGAGTAGCAAATTTCATTATAAATTTTAAAAAAATTAAAACATAAATATTTTTAAAGGTTGTTGTGAAAACTTTCTATATCAATAATGTGCTAGATATGTAAAGTGTGCTGGATACGTAAAATAAGATTCCTAAATAGGTTTTCTCATTTCTCTGTAATAAGTGTGTGGGTTGGTTGGATTGTTTGTTATGTTTCCTCGCTTCCCCTGTTTTTGTCTTTTTCTCTCGGTTTCTTTTTGTTCAATTCCGCCTTTTCTCAATCACCAAACACCCCTACTCTCCCCGGCCTTGTAAAATATCCTAGAATCCAGGGCATCAACTCACCCATTTTTCTCACACGGATCTGTTGTTTGTTTCTTTACCCTTTACTTTCTGGCGGATTCGAGGGCTCACTGTATCAGATCTGGCTCCGATTGACGGTCTATATGGTGAATTCGAGCACTCTTAGTGGGGCGCAAAGTGGAGTCAGAGAGCGGCAAACTAGGGTTTAGTCTTTGCTGAGTGCGAGAGAGACCGTGAGTGTGTGTCGTGTTTGGTTGTGGTTTTCTATTGTGGCGGCCATGCAGAGAGTGGCGCAGTCGAGCGTGACAACCTGCGTTGCGGGCAGCTATAGCTCGTGTAAGGCCAGTGGTGCTTCTGGTTCTGATCCTGAGGTTATGGGGAACGAGCAGTTCCCGGTGGGCCTTAGGGTTCTCGTGGTCGACGACGACGTCACTTGTCTGAGGATTATCGAGCAGATGCTCCACCGGTGCCGGTATGACGGTACGTGCTCTACCGATTTGTATTCGTTTTTGTTTTTTCGTGTTAAACTAGAGTATGCTTGGTGTGTTTTTTAAATGCTTCTATTTTGTTTACTTTTTTGTTATACTTTGATTGTTTGCTTGGTTTAATTCGGTTAATTTGTTTTGGTCAGAAATCTAATGGTACGTTTACTAGGCGCTTGGGTGTGGTTTTTATTAAATGTTCTGCTGGGCAGTAATAATTTGCGGTGAATGGTTTCAGGGCATAAAATCCAAATTTGATTGCTTTTTCGGTGTTTTTGGTGTCTGCTTGCGGGTGTGGGGTCGCTTCTTTTGCTTTTGGTATTTCCTTGTATTAGAATAAAATAGGATATATATGCAAGACTATTTTCTCTACTAGAAGACTAGGAGGAAATCAGTAATCCTTCCTTTGGGATTCATCAGATCCTTGACTTGCTTAAATTGAATATCTTCAGTTGTAATTGTGCTTTTTTTTATACAGAACTTATTGAGATGATTGAGATGTGATTTTTCCTTAAAGCATTGGATGGTGGAATATATTTTCTGTTGACTGAGAAGCGTTAAATGGTAAGCACATGGAGAGGGTGAACTATTATCTATTGATCGGGTCCTGAAATGAGTGTGCTTTCTTAGAAACTTGAATTGAGACGTCGCTAAGGTAGCTAATCATTTGAGCTACACAATATTGCCTGTAATCCTACCATTTATGTAAAAAATAAATATTCCATTATAGATTTTTTTTTTAGGTGGGCTTTTGAATTCTATTTTTTCGACCTTTTTATTTTGTGCTGAATTGTTATGAAAATTTGCAGAAGAACTACATTAAATATTTTAGTATTGTTTTACAAGCTATTTGAGGTCTTCAACGGTTATTTTTTTCCTACTCTATGCATTGGGCTAATGGGTCTTTTTAATGCTTATACCTAGGCCCCGTGTACTTGGGCTTTTACCGATTCCTATGATCTATAAAATCTTATTTACTGATAAAAAAATGCTTATACCTAGGAAATAAGCCTATTTAAATACTATTTTAAGGGCATTAAAAGGGGTACCAAATTAGTGTTGCAGAAAAATTTTGAAGAGCTCTGTGCTTTGTTTTTCAACCCTTTTTCTCCATTTTTTTCGGTTGTATCATTCTCTCTCTCAGCCCTAGTTCTTGGGCTTTTATAATCTCTTCTGCTCTCCCTTAAATATTCTCCTCTGCTTTTTATTTTTATTTTATTATTATTATTTTTTTATTTTTATTTTTTTGTGCCAAGTTGTTGTGTTAAAGAAACTTTCATTTTTTAGATAAGTGACAAATCCGTGTTCTTGTGTTGGTTTATCATTTCTTCTGCCCTCCCTTCAACCTTCTCCCATTTTTTAAAATGGCCATTGGCAGAAAGCTATCTTATTTACTCCATGCTATATCTCATTTGACCTTATTATGCTACGTGGAAGCAAATAAGTTGTGAATTTTTTTTATTACCTTTATTTTCTTCTGGATAAGGTAAAAGGAGGGGGGCAACACAATTATTTCTTATTTTGGCCAGTCTTTTTGTTTTCGTAGAGAATTGGGGATATTAGATGTAATTTTTTAGATTGTCCTGATGGGCAACATTATAAGTACTGAGATATTGACTAGTTTTTTCTGCTAGATGCCAACTTTTTGGTGCTTTGTTTACCCATGTTCCGAATGTTCAGAGGGTAAATGTGGTTTTTAAATAGAGCATGTGTCTGAAAAATGTTGTCATCTTGTTTTGAACACAAAGTAAGTATTAAGGATCTAGATATCAAATAAACCCATTAGCGGTATATATGATGTGATTTTGATTAGTGTTCTAACCCTATTTTTTCATTGGTTGCAGTTATGACTTGCTCTGAAGCTACTGTTGCTCTGAATCTCCTACGGGAGAGGAAAGGGTATTTTGATGTTGTACTGAGCGATGTACATATGCCTGATATGGATGGTTATAAGCTTCTAGAGCATGTTGGGCTAGAAATGGATCTTCCTGTTATTAGTGAGTATATCATAATTTCTTGCCCTAATTATGCTCAACTTTTGCTCATTCACATTAACATGTCAATAAATTTTGCAGTGATGTCTGCTGATGGGAGAACAAGTGCTGTCATGAAAGGAATCAGACATGGGGCTTGTGATTATTTGATTAAGCCTATACGTGAGGAAGAGCTTAAAAATATCTGGCAGCATGTTTTGAGGAAAAAGTGGAATGAAAATAAAGAACTTGAACATTCTGGCAGCTTAGAAGAGAATGACCGTCATAAACGAGGAAATGATGATGCTGAATATGCTTCCTCTGCTAATGAAGGAGCAGAGGGAATACTGAAAGCTCAGAAAAAAAGAAGCAATGCTAAAGATGAAGACGATGGCGAATTAGAAAATGATGATCTGTCCACATCAAAGAAACCACGTGTAGTGTGGTCTGTAGAACTCCATCAGCAATTTGTCAGTGCTGTGAACCAACTTGGGCTTGACAGTACGATCTTCAACTACCTTTTCTTTCTGCTTTTAGATTTGTATTTAGGTTTACTTACTGTTGTATGTTGTGGATGATGTTGTTAGAACTTCTGTTCACTAGAGCTGTTTCTTATTTGTAATTTTATAAATGGTTATTACTTTTTTTGATTATTTCTGATTAGAACTTTGTGACTTCTGTTTCAGAGGCTGTACCAAAGAGAATTTTGGAATTGATGAATGTACCTGGTTTAACTAGAGAAAATGTTGCCAGCCATTTGCAGGTTTTATTCTTTCCTACATGTTAATCTTCTATGCATGATCTATAGAAAGTAGAGGAATGCTACCATTAAAAAAAAAAAGAGGTAGAGGAATGAAAGACATTTTAAAAATAGAAGGGAGCGTGTATAATCTCTTTGTATGAATTATGGAAGTCAAATGCACAACAGAATAAACCACATCTTTTTTGTGAGTGAAATGGCGTGTGTTCTCCTCTGATGTGGAACGGTTTGCCCTGGGCTTTATTGAGCTAGCTGGCAAGCTAAAGCCTAAAAGAACATCCCACAGATCTTGCTGTAAATCCACCATTTATTTGTCAGATTCTAGGCTGCTTTTCAGTCAGGAGGCGTCATTTTAGGTCCTATATTGAGTATATATTGGCTAGTTGTTTACCTTTGTCACTGCATATTGTGACTTATTGTCTATTTAGAATATGTCAGCAGTGTTAGTCACTGTTATGTATTTTTTTATTTGTTTCGTAATTCTATGAATTTTTGTTTTGGTCCTATTTGTGTTTGGAGTTTCAGTTATAAAGTTTATTTAAACACTGAATAATTTATTTCAGAATTTGCTTCAGTATTAGCCTTTGGATAATAAATTCTAACTTATGGATTCTTGTTAATTCCTATCTAATATCTGATTGGAATTTTACAGAAATTTAGGTTGTACTTGAAGAGATTAAGTGGAGTAGCTCAGCAACAAAGTGGAGTTTCTAATACCATCTGTGGGCCTGTGGATCCAAATGTGAAACTGGGTTCACTTGGACAATTTGACATCCAAGCTCTAGCTGCTTCTGGCCAAATTCCTCCACAGACACTTGCAGCCCTGCATGCTGAGCTTTTAGGTCGACCAACAGGTAACCTGATGTCAGCAATGGACCAGCCAGCTCTCCTACAAGCCTTGTTACAAGGATCCAAGCATATACCCATTGAACATGGAGTGGCATATGGTCAGCCTTTGGTAAAATGTCAATCCGACATTTCAAAACACTTCCAGCAATCAAAAGTTTCTTCTGTTGAAGACATTTCCTCTGGATTTGGAGCATGGCCATCTAATAACCTCGGTACAGTGGGACCTAGTAACAATCTTGTTGGGCTGAGTGCTCAGAATACAAACATGTTGATGGATATATGGCAGCAGCAGCAGCAACAAGAATCGCAGCCGCAGTCTATGCTTTCTGAGCCCGGCTGTTTAATCAATGTGCAGCCGTCTTGCTTAGTGGTTCCCTCTCAGTCATCTGCAAGTTTGCAGGCAGGAGATAGTCCTGCTTCAGTCAGTCAGAATGGCCACTTTAACCGGAGTTCTGTTATTGATTACAGTCTTGTTTCATCTCGATCAAATAGTTCTTCACTGAATATTGCACAATTCCCTAATGGGGGTCTTAATACTACAGCGGGTGTGCCTGGTGGCTACTTAGCCCCAGGTTCCATTTCATCTCCTAGGTCCTCTTGCTCTGTAAATGCCAATAACAACATGGGTCAGCAAGGTCAAAGTTCAACCATTACATTTAGTGCTGCCAGACAGTTGCCAGGTTTTGCTCCTAATAGGCATGATATTCAGGGTTCTTATACTGGAAAAACTGTTGAAATGGTTGATCAAGGACCGCTTCGGAATCTTGGATTCATTGGTAAAGGGACATGCTTTCCAAGTCGATTTGCAGTAGATGAGTTTGAATCACCAATGAGCAACTTGGGCCATGGAAAATTATATGTGGATAACAACAGAGTGAAGCTGGAGCCAAATGTTGATTTAATGGAGAACACAAAAGTGGGCATCCCTATATTACATCGCTTTTCGTCAAATGATGTCACGAGTGTTTTTACAGAATAGGTAAATTGCTTTACTTGGGGATATGTAATATGCTTTATATATCTGCACACATTCAGCTAGATTGCCTTTTAATAATATTTCTATCAAGGTGGCTGGCTGGGTTGGGGACTCTTTTATAGTTTTATTTCCATTCCATTCTTGTAATATGAGTGCGGATGGTTTTTCTTACAGATGCAGTTATTGGAATGCAGGTGGCATAGCATCTTAGTGAGAGTTGCTAAGGCAAGGTGGTTGTGGGTCGTGTTTATTCCATAAGTAGTAACAACTGCATTGGCATGGTAGCACTTTAGAAATTAATCTGGCTCGAGTACTTATAAATTAGATGTTTTGCACAGATCAGGAATCTGTTTCAATTTCTTAAACTATTAGGTTCTTAAAGAGAGATTCCTGAGACTCTGTTATTAGTATCTGTATGTTTGGGTCAAAATTAACATGATATTTTTTTGTTGGGTGGTTGCTGCATATGAGAGGAATTCGTCAATAAGACATCCAATCCTTGCTTGTAAATCTGATAATTATTAACATGTATGATTATTATTTATGTTAGTGAAATATCTCATTCAAAACTTCTGTTTCAACAGGCTTTTGATGTGCGTGGGCAGCTTACGATGTGCGATGAGCTTGTAGAGCAGATGCTTATTAACATGTATGATTAATAATCCCTTGTGTCATCTTGTCAAATATTTGAAAGGGATTTTTGTCTTAATCTTTCATATGTTTAGTATAGATCTGATTGCCAGTGCCTGAACCGAACTCTGCACTGTGGAGCTTGTTAGAAGTTGGAATGTATTCTTTGTTGTGAACGTCTCTGGTATGCTGGGGACAACGGACAGGTTCACATGCGTTTAGGGAAGTAGGATTACCTTGTTAATTAGTCTCTAGGAGCAATAAGTTGTGTCAGACAACAGTGTCAATTGGTGGCATCTTGCCAACATAATTGTGTAGTTTTTATGTTTTAAGATATTGAAATACCCATTTATTTACTACTAGTTGTAAATATAAATAAGTTTTTGTTCTAAGCTGACCTAGTAAACTCTCAAGCCTAATGTAACCTTACTTGGGTTTGGTTGGAAACCTCAATCCCTGGTAGCTCACAAAAGCTTGTGCGATTTGAGATGGCAAATGGGACAAACCAACTCATCATTCTTGTGTTGATGAGAGAAGGTTTCAAATGCTCTGGGTGGTTTGGAGATGAAAGCTTTTGTTCGAGATATAGCGAATCCGCCTTTAGTTCTCAAGAACATTCTCATTTTCATTCTCATTGCTTCTACTTGTTTTCTTCTAGCAAGTCTAGAGGTCGAAAGTTCTCCATTTGCACCTTTATTTTTTTACTGTTCATGTGATCAGAATTGTAATGAATTCGGAATTCCTTTCCTCTTTCATAGTATGAAGCTGTTATTTTTATTCTTGAGAAATGGGTGAAAGCAAACTTTGCATGTAATGCCAAAAAGTCCTTTGTCAACTTGATTCAGAGCATGTGAAATTTGAAAATCATATATATATTTTTTAATTTTTTTGCCCTTTCTGCAGCATCAAATTTGTGGCCGGGGTGACTCCTTGTTTAAGTACTTTTTCTCTCTAAGAAATATCTTCCACTCATTCACACCAATAAATTTTAAATCAGAGAAAATCAAAACCAAATTTGAAGATTAGTGTCAATAATCCGATCCATAAAAAGTCACCTTGAACTATTTCTTTTAATGTCAGAAACATTTTCAAGGCAGAGCTCTTGGATCCACTCTTGTAGAGTAAAACTTTATTTCGTGCACCGGATTCTCGGAAGCTTCCTTATACAGAATCGGTTAAATCGCTCTTGGCTTTGTACAAGGGGACGTCGTCTCAAAAATTGTTTACATTCATGAGGTGTGGAACTTTGGAACTCGAAGTGAGCGATACATTTAACTTTAATGTATTCAAAGAATAGAATACCTTAAAAATATTAAAAAAATGAGTTTTGTTATACATAAGTCGGTGTGTTAGTATTCTACTAATAGTAGGATCTGTTATAATTTTAAAACAGTTAAAATACTATTCATTTTTAACATAATTGATGTGGAAAACTTCTACATCAGATATGTATTGCTTCTGCATAAGATGTGTATTGCTTCTACATCATATTCGAACTGAGTGTGTAAAAATTCTAAAAAATAAAGAGCATCTTTATGGTTTAAAACACAAAGGGCCCCCCACACCTTTGTGTTTTAAAGAGCATCTTTGAATTAGGCAATTATTGGGAGTGGGGGACCTTTGTGTTTTAAAGTCACAGTTGTGACAAGGATTAGCTTGTTTGTCTTAGCTCTCCTTTTATAAAGTAAGGTTCGTACTTCGTAGTCAGCAGTGTCAACTTGCATTGTCTTTGTGATGCTGGACAGAATTAAAATTATTCTGGTAACTAACTAATCAATAAAAATTAAGAATTGAGATTAAGAGAGATCAAAATAGTGAGAAAATTAATGAAAAATATGGTTTATTGATAATATCCGAATTTCCTAATGAAACCTACAAGCCAGCCATAAATAGCTTCAAAACTCATAATTATGAGAATTTTGTCCAAATATACAAAATCCCAATTATTGCATGAAAGCTTAATACGTAGCTAAACATGAATCTTGAGAATATATTTTATGTGGGAATTTGGAAAAGTTATAAAAATGAGATGAGACGAGACGAGACACCTTCCTAATTCAAACGAGATATATGGGTTTCTAATCCAAACGACTTCCTAATCCTAAAGTAATCTAGTGCCATCTATGTAAAATGTGGCAGTTCTGCATCATCAAATACGGGTTCCCACATCACTTTAGGCTTGGATCATTCTCTCCGGGTTGGATGGAATTCTTCCTAGAATTCTAAATTTTCTTACATTGATCTTTGGATGTCCAACTAAACCCATCTTATCTTAGAGTAAGTCGTCATCTGTTGGGGAATTATCCCAAGTTTCTTCAACTTGTTCTTTACCCATTGTCGCCATCCTCCCATTTCTCTTCTCGGTAAGGCATATTTGACGATTTGTAATGCCACCAACTGTTCTTCTGTCTTAGACAGATCATTCCAAGCCATCAAGTGGTAGAATTCCTTTGTATAATCATTAATGGACCTCGCTTTTTCCTAACATGTGAAGTTGGTGGAAAAAAGCTTCAGTATAACTAAAGGTTAAAGGTGAGCATTCATCTTTTTCTTTATGATCTTCTCCTAATCGCTATTCTTGGATTTGCTTTGTTTGCCTTGAAAGTGCTTCAACTGCTTCTACCAAGTAGATATCTGACCCTTCAACTTGATTGTGACTAGTTTCCCCATCACGTAATCGGGAATGTCTCTGTTATAAAAAATCTGCTCAATTTCATGCAATCAATAGTAGATCAACTTTAAAGCATAGGTCCTCGTATCGTTTCCCAACAAATCGTGCTTGCGAAATAGAGCATGATTGTCATACAAGTTCCCGAAACCGAGAGTAAGAATCATGATTATCTTTGTTAAGATATAAATTGAATAATAAAATATATATTTTTTCATCGGATTCAGTCTTTGGAAAGTAACTATTTCATATAGTATTAGAGTAGGGGTCCTGAGTAGAAATCCTGACTCTACACTTTATAATTTATCACATTTAATTAAATACTCCACATGTTGGGCTCACTCATTAAAAGAGAGTGTTAAAATATAAATTAAATAATAAAATATACCTCTTCTGATCAGTTTAAATTTTTAGGATAAGTGGTAATTTCACACATACGAGATAATGTCTTGAACCTCTAGGTGCTTGGTTAATTTTGATAATTGTTTGCCTTTGTAATCCTAACTACCTGTAAGTTGTGATCATGGTGAGGGGCTTTCTCATTCAAAACTTGCCCACACCGACCATGACCTCAGTAATGAAATTAAAGAAGAAAATCACTATAAGAAATTCTAAAGCTCTTCTATCAATTGACGTCCAACATAACTAGGATTATTCTAGCGGTTAGGTAGTGAAAGGAAACTATTGTTTGACATTGAAAAGAAATGAAAAAATAGCAAGAAAACTTTGAAAATATAGTATATTGATAAAGCTTAAATCTCACCATGAACCCCACAAGCCTAGATTTAATGGCTCTCAAAATTCAAAATTATAGAATAATGCCTCAAAATACAAATCCTAATTACGGCATGAAAATTAAATACGTAATATTTGAAAAAGAGTCTTGCCAAAATCTAGCCAAACTAGAATCATAACTTCGAAAACTTGAAAGAAATATTTCATAAAAAGACAAAAATAACATAAATTAATAATCTACGGAGAAAACGAATAATATTGACCTAATTAAAGATGTTTCTTGTCATATTTGCATGAATCTATCTTCTTAAGGTAGTGCAGTGAGCCAACAGCCTGATTGCATATAGCCCAGTTCTTCAAATAGAAAATTTTGATTGCTAACCCACATCCCCTGATATAAAAAAAGAAAAGTAGTGCAATGCCATCAATATAGAATATGACAATTTTGCATCACCATATTTAGATTCCCTTATATCATCATGGGATACGTTATCTTATGGGTAATAATGTTACGGGTGATACCTGCATAAGCGGGGGCGGGGTCGACCCTTCACTGCACCCCACCACAAAGGCGGGGTGTGGGGGTAGACCCCTCACCCGCCTTGCCCCCCACCCACTCCAATAGTGACCATGACCCACCATAAATTATTTCTAGGTCCAAAAATACATTTTTAATTTTAAACCCAAATTGTAAATTTAAATTTTTAAATAGGACTATAATTTAAAAACTAATAACATAGCTTTAAAATTTGTTAGTGTATACTTTGTACAAGTTAAAAAGTAGCCTAATGTGTCCTTTATATAGGAGGCTAAGATAATACAAGAGTCTTACTTAAACAATGTGGGATTTGTATTACTAAGATTTGCTTGCACAAAATATTAAGTAAAAACTAACTTAATACATATTATTATATTTATATGAGTAATTCTACATATAGTCGTGGAGTGTGCAAACGCCGCGCAATCGCTTTGAAAAAGAGTGGGGTCCATGATCAAAAAGTTATTTTTTTTATGTGGGTCCCGTATTAATTCACTTTTTTCAAAGAGACTGTGCGGCGCTTACACAACCTCGACTGCAAATATTATTTCTCTATTTATATATAGTAAAACTAATAACAAGTGTTTATAAATATGTATATATATTTATATAAAATACACATAAATAGCGAGGTGGGGGGCTAAGCTAGGGCTAGCTCGCCTCATGGCCCCACATGGGGGGGTGAGGTTGATGGGGGCGTATTAATGAAGATGCTGAAGATATTCCACATTCCCAACCAAAGCAGCAAATCAACCCAGCAGTAAATCAAGGAACAGTTTAAATTTTATTTGTAAATGCTGTCAGTTTTGATTCTCTGTGTAAATGCTATACATTGTATATTTCCATAGATAGCTCATCCAAAACTTGTATTTAAACATAATGTGAATAGCAATACTGTGTGTTCAAAACTTAAACCAAAAGCAGTGTTCTGTCTCTTTATGATATCCAAAGAGCCAGCCCTTTAACGAGATTCCCTATCCATTTTTCTCTCAATCATGGTTGCTATCCCTGCAATATCCTCTCCTCTTGAAACACCAATCATCACCATCAAACTTTCCACCACTATCAATGAAAAACTTACCCTTGCTACTTTTCCCCAATGGAGAGCTCAATTTGAGGCACTACTAATAGGTTACGACCTCATTGATTTTGTCATAGAAAAACAGTAATGTCTAGCTATTGATACAACCAATTCCGTCACCTCCAAAGCAGCGAAATCCCACTGGGTTCGCCAAGATAAACTCTTCCTCTTTGCCATTCTTGCCTCCACCTCCACAACAATCACACCACTCCTTGCCTTCTGAAAAATGTCTCAAGACGCCTGGACAGCCCTTACTCACCTCTATGCAGGCAAATCTCGAACACATGCAATGCAACTCAAGGAGGATTTAACCTTGAGCACCCGTGGCAGTAGAATTGTCACCGAATTCCTCCAAGGCATAAAAATGATTGCTGATGAGCTTGCAATCATAGATCACCCTGTTTCAGATGATGATCTAACACTTTATATTTTAAATGGCCTTAGACCAGAGTCACACGACATTGTAGCACCCATTCATGCTCGGGAAACTTCAATGAAATTTGAGAAAATTCATAACTTACTGGTTGGTCATGAAAACTACATTCGCCGGCTGGAAGCACAATCGGCAACTCTGATAGCCACTACAAACTACACTTAATGAAATGGGAGCTCGTATGGAAATGATGGGTCATCTTCTTCGCAGAGGTGTTCTTCGAATAAGAACTGAGGTTGTGGCAAGCGTGGGCCATCTGATTCGGGCATCAAGAAATATCAACTTTGTGACCAAATGGGCCATACGACCAAGACCTGCTCCAAGTTTAATTCAAATGCACTCATAGCAAATTGTGCCACCTCTTCTCAAGGAAAAAAAATGGCTTGTTGATCCCGTAGCATCCCACAACATGACCACTGGCCTCTCCAATCTTTCAATACACTCAGAGTATAATGGTACTGATGAGGTGGTAATTGATGATGGTTCAGGTTTGCCTGTATCTCATGTTGGTTCATTGTCTTTTGCTTCGCCTAATCATGCTTTTCATTTACATGATACTCTTTGCATTCCTACCATTTCATCATTTCTCAGTTCATCATTTCACTGAACACAATAATGTTTATTTAGAATTTCATCCATCTCATTTCTTGGTGAAGGATCGGATCATGGGGGTGACACTACTCAAAGGTGAATGTGAAAATGGTGTGTACCCACTATCGAAATCAATGGCCACGGTTTCAAAAAAAAATTGTTGCTTATGTTCATGAACATACTACCACTTATAGTTGGCATAAAAGACTTGGTCATCCCTCATCAAAAATTGTTGATCGTGTTATTCATACTTTTTCTTTACCCACCAACAAACATGGTCATTCATTTCTTTGTAATTCATGCTCACAAAATAAATCTCATTGTCAACCTTTTAATTCTCATGGCTTAACTAGCAATGCTCCTTTGGAATTGATCTATACAGATGTTTGGGGTCTGTGATATTGGTATAGATGGTTCAAAATATTACATTATTTGTTTTTACCATTATAACAAATATATCTGGCTCTATCCTATGCCAAATAAATCAAGTGTCGAAACTATTTTCACTCAATTTCGACATCTTGTGGAAAATCGATTTAACCAAAAAATTAAGAGCCTATACTCGGACAATGGTGGAGAATATATTGGGCCAGAGTCTTATCAATCTGTCCATGGAATTGCTCACTATACTACTGTTCCACACATTTCACAACAAAATGGTATGTCTGAAAGACGACTTCGCCATCTTGTTGAAACTGGGCTCATACTTCTCACGGATACTCACATGCCTCAATCATTTTGGCCCTATGCTTTTCAAGCTGTTGCCTATCTTATAAATACGATGCTGAGTTCCACATCACCAAATAAAACCCCATTTGAGCATCTATTTAATCAAGCACCAAATTACATGAAACTTAAACATTTCGACTGCTTGTGCTATCCTTTTACTAGGCTCTATAACAGTAACAAGCTGGAGCCCAAAGCCACGGCATGTGTGTTTGTGGGTTATTCTCTTTCTCAAAATGCTTATCCATGTATGGAGCCCAAAACATAGCGTGTTTATCAATCAAGACACGTATTGTTTGATGAAGGGAACTTTACCTTTGAGATGCCTAGCCCAAAAAATCACGAAGCTTCGTCTCTGAGCTTAAGAGAAAATCAGTCCAATGTCAGGATTCCATTGCGGAAACTCAAATCTCCTTCGGCAATACCACTCACGATTTTGGCAATGGGTACCGACTCCTTTTTGATCACCAAGCATCTCATCCCTTCATCATTAGAACTCAATACTGTATCTGAGGCCATCTCTGATCCCAGATGGCGTGAAGCCATGTCCATGGAATTAACTGCCCTCATGCGTCATGGTGCATGGTAGCTTGTTCCACCACTGAAAGGGTACAATTTAATTGGATGCAAATGGGTCTTTTGGATTAAGAGACATGCGGATGGTTCAATTGATCGGTTCAAAGCCAAACTTGTGGCAAAAGGCTTCAATCAAAGGCCTGGTTTGGACTACAAAGAGACTTTTAGTCCTGTAGTCAAACCTGTTATAATTGGAACAATTTTATCAATTGTTGTGATGCAGGAATGGTTACTCAAACAATTAGACGTAAAAAGTGAATTTTTGAATGGTCACCTCACTGAGAAAATCTACATGAAACAACCCCCATGCTTTATGGATTCAGAGAAACCTGAGTATGTATGTTGCCTTCAAAAGGCAACATATGGCCTTAAACAAGCATCTCAAACTTGGTACTCAACTCTCAAACAAGCTTTGCCTAAGTTTGGTTTTATGAATGCAAAATTTGATTCATCTCTATTTGTGTATCATCATGATTCTATCCTTGTCTACTGTTTAGTGTATGTTGATGATTTGGTAATTATTGAATAATTTGCCATTTGTGGAAAGAATAATTGATTAGCTTGGAAAAAAAATTCTCTCTTAAAGATTTGGGGCCTATACACTTCTTTCTGAGCATAGAAGTAATACCAACAAGAGGAATGACTATTTCTAAGCCAACACAAATATATTTGAGAGCTACTCGCAAAAACCAATATGGAAGGTACAAAAGATGCCACAACACCTCTGTCAACCTCAGTTCCCTTAAAGCATGATGATGGAACTTCCTCATTTGAAGCCACAGAATATAGAATAGTTATTTTTGGACTGCAATACCTCTCATTGACTCGACCTGACATTAGCTTTGCAATCAACAAACTCTCCCAACTCATGCATGCTCCAACTACAACTTACTAGACTGCCACTAAGAGATTGCTGAGATACTTGAAGAATAAAATTTTTCATGGCATCACCATAAGAAAAGCAACTCATCCAGCACTTTTATTCTTCTCGGATTCTGACTGGGCAGGTAATTTGGACAATCAAAGTTTGACATCTGCATATTTAGTCCTACTTGACTCAACACCTATATCATGGAGCTAAAAAAAACCAACGATCATTGCTCGCTCATCTACCGAAGTAGAATATCGAGCACTAGCAACAGTTGCTGCCGAGTGTTTGTGGATTTTCTCTTTTGTTCAAGAAATGAAGTTTCCACTCAACCGTGACAACTTGGAAGCCACTTACCTTAGCTTTAATCCGATTCGACACTCAAGGATGAAATACATTTAAATTGACATTCACTTTGTTCGTGACTTGGTTAGAAAAAAATGTGATTAATGTTTGTCATGTTCATACAAATAATCAACTTGCTAATTTATTGACCAAGCCACTATCGAGGCAAGGTACTGATCATCTCAAAGACAAGATTGGTCTTATTGACGGAAGTCCATTCTTGCGGGGGCGTATTAAGGGAGGTGCTGAAGATATTCCATAATCCCAACTAAAGCAGCAAATCAGCCTAACAGTAAATCAAGGAACAATTTAAATTTCATTTGTAAATGCTATCAGTTTTGATTCTCTATAAAAATGCTATATGTTGTATATTTCCATAGATAGCTCATCCAAAACTTGTATTTAAACATATTGTGAATAGCAATACTGTATGTTCAAAAGTTAAACCAAAAGCAGTGTTCTGTCTCTTTAGGACGGAGTAATGGGGTGTGGGCCCTCATTGCCCACCCCTAGGTAGTGTAAGTAGGGCTAGGTAATGAGTTACACATTACTCACCTTGCCTATAAATCTGCCAGTTAACCTAGACGGGCTAGACAGATCAAGTTAAAAGATATTAAAGTGCTGGTGGGTTCTTGGTTGATTTTATCCAACTTGGTACAAACTGGACTTTAATCACCTTTCCCTTATCTACTGCACTAATGATTCATAGTATTGATAATAATTTCAAATTGATTGTATAGTTCTGCCTTAGCCAGACTAATTGTTTTGAAGGGATGGCTGATCCACGTGGCAATTTCATCTCATCAATATATGGTTGGGCATTTGTCTCTTGTGGTTGGGCCCTTGAAATGTAATTAATGGAAGTGTCATTAGGTTTATGGGGGCGTTCAACTATTTTTGGCTAAGCCCGGCCCTAGAATTAATTAAGCGCTATATATCCAATTTCACGAACATCTCTTTAATTTCTGTGTGGTTAGACTTCCATTAATTACGAATAATGGAGGGAAATGCTATTTATAGGCATAGGTTGGACACTTGCCCTCCGTGTGACTAAACTGGACTTTAATCACCTTTCCCTTATCTACTGCACTAATGATTCATAGTATTGATAATAATTTCAAATTGATTGTATAGTTCTGCCTTATCCAGACTAATTGTTTTGAAGGGATGGCTGATCCACGTGGCAATGTCATCTCATCAATATATGGTTGGGCATTTGTCTCTTGTGGTTGGGCCCTTGAAATGTAATTAATGGAAGTGTCATTAGGTTCATGGGGGCGTTCAACTATTTTTGGCTAAGCCCGGCCCTAGAATTAATTAAGCGCTATATATACAATTTCACGAACATCTCTTTAATTTTTGTGTGGTTAGACTTCCATTAATTATGAATAATGGAGGGAAATGCTATTTATAGGCATAGGCTGGACACTTGCCCTCCGTGTGACTAAATCATTATTGTTCAAGTAGGAAAAAGGTTATACTAAGAGTTTGATAGCAAATGATTCGATTATCCAAATAAAAAATCTAAATTCGAAACTCTCCAACATTTTATTAAAAAAAAAAAGTATGGCAAATGCGTCATTCAGCTTATGGTTAAGTGGTTTGCCATGCTAGCTTGAATGGTGGCTAGGTCCCTATGTGATCAAACATTTTCTGTTGAATTTGCCTTTATTTAAGAGGAAGGCCTTTTGTGGAGATGGCCCATCTCATCTCTTGTTTGGTGCATATTTCTTTTAAAGAATTGATAATATGCATAATTCATTACTATATCTAGCATAACTCTTTCTTTTAACCTAGTCCAAAGCTATTCACTTAACCTAGTCATTAGGCTTGCTGGCTGTAATGTGTCGTGAGGATGCAAAAAATAAAAATCGCTCACACCAGGATTGGTAGAGTGTAACACACCTGATAGTTGATGTTTGGGTGAATAGAAAATGTGAGAGAAAGTACAAGAAAATGAGGTTAAATTCGAGGATAACCTTGCCTCCAAGAAAGGAAGAAGAAGAAGAGATAAATTGAAAATAGTTGTGTTAAGTTTCTCAATAATTTTTGTAGAGCCCCCAAGGCCAGTACATTTAACTTGGTGTCTAACAAAGTTTTCCTATACATGGGTCCTAACTACTGAACACTAAAATTAAATGAATGGAAAAATACTCTGCAAGGTCCAAGCCCACAACTAACTACAAGGATAGTTTGACTAAACAACAATGTATCTAACTTATAATGGAAATAAAAATAAATAAATAAATAAGTAGCCCATGGCCCAACAAACATATAAACCCAAATTAGTTACTTGGCCCTTGTACTTGTTCCTGGACTGTGACAAACCCTCCCTCTTAAGGGCACTTTGCCCACAAGGTGGTATATTTCATCATCACTCACTGCTAGGTGGTCCAATAACATCATCATTGGACAAGTCAATATTTTAAATGATTTGCTTGCAATCACAATCCCAGCTTCTCATGAGGCTCTGCACCCGTCAAGAGATTCCGGTACAGAAAATAAAAGAAGTACATCCTCAATAGTACAAATAGCTTCTAGATGAATATCTAGGTGCAGCAAGAGAAATGGTTGAGCAGTGGTAGAAACTTTATTTCTTCATGCTTTCACCAGACTTCTCAACTGTCCTCTACATATATATTACTTGGTTATGAAGGGACAAAACTTTGGATTCATGTCCTTACTGATTTGTTCCTTTGAGCAATAGCCATGGGTAGTGGATTTCCATTAAATATGTAACCATGAAAACTACTCACAGCTTTATTAGCCTCTTCAAGGGTGTAAAAGAAGACAAATCCAAGCCCTTTACTATGTGTGAAACCAACGGCGTGCAAAATCTTATTCCAAGGCATACCCATTTTCCCATACGCATTTAGGAACACATCATGACTTATCTAGGTAGATCCCATCTTCTTACAAAATTTTACATCCTCTGAGTCCATTCCATTCTACCCAAACACTACTAGAAGTGTGTTCCAAGTAACAATATTAGGGGCATAAGGGCATCTCTTGGCCTCATCCAACCCCTCCATTATTTATACCAACTTTCCACGACTACCGTGCCTCTTAATGAGTGCATCAAAGGTGCAAATATTTGGTTTACACGCAGCAGAGACCGTGAGGCCTTTTTCATTATATACATGAAGTGATTCTCCTGTAATCATGGATTTATCAACAACACTTCAACTCAAAAAAACTTTTCTATCTATATGAATTCCCACATGACTGCTTTCCCTTCCTCTATCAAAGGGCCAATGAGGTGGAATTATACCAATAAGAAAATCAGGTAAACATATTGTGCTTAAGGAGGGCCCGTATTTCTCAAAAAAATTCTTTACACAACAATCCCAATAATCGCATACCACTCAACAAAAATTCTATGTAACAATTTATCGAGCAGCTAAGGAGCAAATTTCTTATCTATTAAAACTCGTGAACCCATGAGATTTTTCCATGGCTCCACATATCTATGAGGCATTTTCTCAAACAGCTCTCTTGCATCAAATAAACTCTCCATTACTCTTCTATACCTAAAATTCATCCTTGGGATCCACTGAAAGACAAACAAGCCCCTGCCCCAAAAACTCAAGGAATTAGAGATTACCGGGGCATATTTAGCATCCTTCTCCAACTACCCTACAATAGGCATATCTAGCAGGTTGCATTGAAACTTGTGAGGAACCTTCACTGACTCCACAGTTGCACTCACAGCTTCCTCTTTGGCTTCACTCATCGTATATGTATCATCTTCACTAGAAATAATTTTTGCCATTTCAATCTCTTCATCTAAACTTTTAGACTTCGTAACAATGTTGCAGATAATAGTGAAGATGCACTCAAGATCTTTCTCAGACACTTTTGAGAATATCAAGTCAGCAAACGCGAGCATTAGCGAAGCCAACTCCAACCATTTGTTTGTTACCATACATTCTTGGGCTTCAATGCAAAGTCTGTTAATTTGCAGCTCGGCAACCTCAGGGCTGAAAAGGCCACAAGCAATGGACATAGACACATAGAGAGTGCAGCAATATTTGGAATTTAAGTGAGAAGAATCTAATATCAAGGTGAACGCACCCTTGTTGGCCTAGATCCTAGCAGGCATACCGACAAAGCCATGGAATGTAGCTCTAAGAAAATGGATCGTCATGGCTGGGTTAAGGACGCTGAAATCCTTGCTGATGGAGCCAAATGTTGGGTCTCCTCTATTTCTGGCTAGGGTCAACGACAATAGCCAGGCATGCGAGTATCTGAGTGACGACACATTAATTGGCTTAGGTTGACCATCTTGAGGTCTTTGTATTTCTTCTGGTCTTTGAGAATCTCTTTGATCTAGTTGAAGCATTTTGCTGGAGCGAGGCAGCGGGCTACATTTTCATATACATTGGTTCAGCAGAAGCGTTCGTGCTCAGAGGACTTCTTGAAATTCTCGACGACGCGTTTAAGGCTTTAGTCATTGTAGATATCGTTGGAAACAGACTTGATGATAGATGTGGACCTGCGTTGGAGGGTGGTGGAGAAAGAGTGGTGGAGAAGGTGAGAGGAGGACATCATTTCGGGTCTAGAAATGAGAAGACGGTGATTGTAGACATTGGGGGAGTGAGGTCGTTGGATTTTTTGTGGTGAAGGTGAGGAGTTGAGAAACTGAAAATCGTTCCCACTGGGATCAAACTTCCATCGGATGGCTAGGTCTTCCCTTTCTATGGTCGATGTATAGTTAGTGCTAGAGACAACTGACATAAAGGAAGGAAAGAGAAAGTAATTTCTAAGAGGAAGGGAATGAAACAAGAGTCAGAGAGGGAGATTTGGGAATTGAGAAAGTAGTATTTGGTTTCTAAAGGAATTAATGGGAACAGAAGAAAGAGGAATCTCATTAGGATTCACTTTCTCTTTCTCTTCCATCATTGCTGCATGTTCTGCTTCCTGCAGATAGGTGAAATCTTCATTAAAGTTGTTCTTGAAATCATCTAAGTCGTTCCTGGTATTTGAATGTCTGTAGAATAACTTCTAATCATTGTTGTGATTGTTTGACCAGCTCCTTGATTTTGAGCAATGTTAAGAGAATTTCGTCCATTTCCACAGATTGAAAGCACATAGATGGGTGTCTCTCTAATATTACTTTGTAACACACCTAATAGTTGATGTTTGAGTGAATAGAAAATATGAGAGAAAGTGCAAAAAAGTGGGGTTAAATTCGAGGATGACCTTGCCTCCAAGAGAAGAAGACTAAGAAGAGATAAATTGGAAATATTTGTATTAAGTTTCTCAATAATTTTCGTAGAGCCCCGAAGGCCAATACATATAACCTGGAATCTAACAAAGCTGTCTCATACATGGGTCCTAACTACTGAGCATTAAAACAGTAAATGAAAGGAAAAGTACTCTAAATGGTCGAAGCCCATAACTAACTACAAGGATATTCTGACTAAATAACAATAGACCTAACTTATAATGAAAATAACAAAGTAACATGGGGGTAGCCCACGGCCCAACAAACATGTAAGCCCAAATTAGTTACTCAGGCCTTTAATCATTCATGGATTGTCGCAGAGTTGTCAGAAATGTGTGCAAATACCCACCCATTTTGGGCTATAATCAAGTTGTTACTAGATACAACGATGATCAATCTGTAGCTAAATTAGTCCATGCATCTTTATCTTTAGGTTGAGAAACTACTGGGCTATCTTCTCCTCCCACTAGATGAAGGATCCGTCAATTCATGGACTTGAGTTCAAATTCAAAATCATAAAAGCCCAGATAAACTGAGAATAAATTAAAGTAAGTTTATGATAATCATACAACACTAACGGGTAGGAGAGTGAAAGACGAGGACAAATGTATTTTTTTAAAGCTTTTTTTAAAACCTTTCATTGATCTCAAAACTCCTCATAATTTACTTTTCAAATATTACTCAAAACATACAACTTTCCAAAACTTTAAAAACACAAAAAATAATGCAACTTTTTAGTTTTCAAAATAAATGAATACAGAAAATTATATTTTTATAATATTTTTATTCCACTTTTTTCTCTCTATTTTTCTAAAACCCAATAATAAATCTTAAGTCAAATAATTTCACAACTATTCACAAACTATTTTATTACTATTTATAGAATTTTTATCTCAACTCATTACCTAGACATACCCTAATTGATTATTTTTCTCTTCACCTGCACGCAAGTGAGTCGCTATCTATTTAGTTTGCATGAAATTGGTTTCTCTATATATAAGCTTATCTCACTTTTGTTATCTTCAGTCATTTTTTCTCAAAAGTGAAAATTTTGAGTTTTATATTTTGCGGCTCCACATGGGTTGGGGGTTTAGGCAACCGCCTAAATTGCCTAACCCATTAGTCGGGCCTGTTTGAGTTACCATATTGGTCAACACCGAAATTAAGACACAACCTAGGCGTCATGCATGTTGAGAAGAACATTTATGATAATGTATTAGAAACATTGAGAATATCAAGGAAAAGACAAAGGACAGAATCAAAGCATGAAAGAGTTTGTGTCAAATGGGTCTCAAAAAGCAACTACACTTCAAAGAAAATATTGGTTCTTATTTAATTCCACATGCACCCAACAAATTGTCACGTGATGAGAGGAAAAAGTTTTGTACTTGGATAGAATATGTGAAGTTCCCTAATGGTTATGCTTAAAATATTTTTCAATGTGTGAACGTTGCAAATTGTAGGATATCAAAAATCAAAAGTTATGATTGTAACGTTTTTTTTACAATGGTTACTCCCATTGCAATTCGTGGGTACTTACAAAAAGATATAAAAATAATATTGATTGAGCTAAGTTTTTACCTTAAAAAAAACTTCGAGATTTTTAAGCAATTAGAAGCAACATTGTCATCAATCTTTCCAAGTTCAAAATTATATTTCCAACAAATTTATTTGATATAATGATACACCGAGTCATCATCTACCATGTGACACATTATTTGCAGGACTGGTACAACCCCTATCAATGTATTCAATTGAAAGGTTTTTCGATAAACTCAAGAGGTGTGTGTGAAGTAGAACACATCTAGAAGAATCAATTGTTGAGGCATTTATTAACTTCGAATGTCTTACATTATGCTCTATGTATTTTCATGATATTGAGACAATATTTAATTATACAGGGCGAAATACCGACAATGGGCAAGAGAGGGAATGCAAAGGGTTGTCCATCTTTGATCAAGATTTTCGTCCAGTGGGATCCTCAACACTTCATAGATTGGATGAAAAGCTTTTTACAATAGATCATTGGTATGTGCTAAATAACTACATAAAAATTAAGCACAATCTAAAGTAAGTAAATTAGAAAAATCTAGTTGTAAGTACAACTGCGCACAATATGTGCACCAATTTAATGTGATTGATCAAAAAATATATTTTATTGAAAACAGTGCTAATTTAAATTTTGAATATAAAGGACTCAATATTGGTACGCAGATTAGTATGCGACTTTGTTTGTACGTAACAAAACTCAGGTAAATCATGTGTAATTTGTTTAACTGTACATGCATTTGAGTTAGTAATTGTATCATGTATAGATATAAATTTTATATGTACTGAATATTATGAGGAGATTAAAGCAAAAAATACAAATAATGTACATCGTAGAAATGAAGCTGAATTTTCAAAGTGGTTCAAACAACGTGTAAATATATATTTTTTTTTAGCAATATGGAAATATTTATTACGTATTGTTGAATATAATCCATGAAGTATTATTTTGGTATTTTTTAAGGTTTTTTTTGTTTTACATTATTTTTATCAAAATAAACATTTGCATAATCAAAATAAACATGAGCTATTTGATCAATTATATGCACTAGTTTGCATGGCTGATCCACAAGTTGCATTTTATAGCGGTGTTAGGTTTCAAACTTAAGGAATGAAAAATCAACACACACAGTGTACTAGTCAGATTATTAAAGGAGAACACGAAGCGAATGATGTTAACTTTTATGATACTTTAAAATACATTTTGCATCTATATTACCTGAGAGAGTATATCTTTTCAAATGTGATTGGTGAAATATTGGGAAATGAAGAACACGAATGCAAATAGACAATAATTTTAAAAGTGTAAATATATCTCGTATTTGGTATAAGGATGATCCTTTTGTCTTAGCATGCCAACATGGCAAGTATTTTATCTCAATGATACTGAATTGAGAGCTAATTGAAGAGTGATAGATAAGATTCCTCATAGAAACATCTATGATGCACCACTTATGGTAGAGGAAGAAGATGGACAAGCGATTGATATCAAAGCATATGAAAAAAATGAATATTTTGGATTTAATGCATCTATGGAATATGATGAGGGAGATTTGACTTTGTTGTTGAGAGATGATGTGACATCTGATTATGTTGATATGTTACCTACCAACAATACAGTTATTAATTATTATTTCAGTGATGAGGAGAGGGATAATAAAACCAACGAAAAAGAAGACTAATAATTAATTCTCTGCAGAAGAAGAATTCTTGGTCACCTAGAGTAATACAAATATTGTCATCATAATATGCTTTTGTTTCAAAACGTAAAATTGTTTTATATTTATGGTAGGCATTGCATTTATAGGCTTGTGATGGATTTGGAGTTTGAGACTATGTAAATATGTGTGTATGGAAGGATATATAGGAAGGATCAACTACTTTTGACAATGTGAAAAACTTGATTGCTCATTTCCATATTAAAGACATTTAAGGGTTATTTTTTCTTCAAGCTTCTCCTCCCTTTGGGTTACCTTTTTATATGCACAGTAGGGAGCTAGCCTTTTGGGATTTATTAGTATTAAGGCCGGAACGAGATGGTTGGTACTGGTTCCACTTCTAAATTGTAGATGCAAAAGTTTGGCTTGGACTAAGTAACTAAGTTGATAAGTTTAGATAGGACTATGTGACTAAAATGGTAGACTTCATCTTATTTTTGATTTTGTAATTTAGATGAATGTAAATTATTTTGATTTTATCTATAGCTATTTTGATTTTATTTAAAAGTTATTAGGAAGTATTTTAGATAAGTCAAGAGTGTGAAAATCAAGTTCCAAGGGTTATGTAATGATCAAGAGAGAGTTTGAGTGAGAAATTGCTACTGCTGAGAAAATTTAATGTCAGGTGTCAATGTCCCATCAAAAGAGACCTCGCCCCAGAGTCGCTCTGTCAATAGAATTTTTCTGCATTTCAAACTGTTTTTAGATTGTTTATTTAATGGATCCTACTGGTTACGATATGTAAAGATTCCATCCTATGTATTTTTTAGAGTACTTTTTAATGCATATTTTAGTGAGAAAATTTCTAGGAGAATTTTCAAGAATTTTCATATTGTTTCTCTCAAAGAGTATAATTGTTGATCCAAAATTGAGATTAAGTGATCTTGATTCAGCCACTAGAGTTCTAAGAGAAAAGTAAAAATTTGAAAATTGTCAGAGGTTCTGACTGCTATTGCGGTAAAGATAAACCATTTGTTTCGTCAAGTAAGAAAGTTAATTGACAAAGGTTTTATAATTGAGAACTTACTTGTAACTTGATTTTCAAATAATAAAATTGACTTTTTTGGGTTTGCCTGTCCATTAGGATTTACCTTTAAAGAGTTCTTTATATGATTTCCCTTCATTACCAATCTTAATGTTATGCAATTTATTTACTTATGTTATTACTTAATTATTAAATAATTGCATAATTGACGACTAACCAATTTGTCTATTGAATTGGTAGATATTTCTGTTTATATATAAGGGTACTTGGGTAATTTCAATTTGTACCAGAGCGTGGTTCACTCAGTTGAGTGTGATCTGTGTCTTTGTAGATCATGTCGTCATCGTTATATGCCCTGCCATACTTTAATGGGAAAAGTTATGCTTATTGGAAAGTTTGTATGAGAGCTTTCCTCAAGTTTTTAGATGAACGTTCGTGGTATGCAATGAAACGAGGATGGACTAAATCCGAGACAACTCTTGATGCTTGGACCAGAGATGAGATTACCAACTGCAACTAGAATAGCAAAGGACTTAATGTTATTTTTGGTGGTTTTATTCTATTTTATTTTATGTTGTTTGTTGTATTTTAATTTATTTTATTATGTTATTGTGTATTTGTTTATTTAAGTGTTGATGTTCTACCTTGCAAATTTTGAGGACGAAATTATTTTTAATGAGGGGAGGATGTGATATCCTCATTTTACGTGTATTTTTTATTGAGTGACTTTATTTAAATTATTATATTAGTGATTTTCTTATTTTAAATTAAATGTGATTTTTGCAATATTATTTTATGATTTTTAACTGGTGAAATTATTTTAACGTGCTTTCTTGCTATTTACTATTATATTATATTTTAATTGTTTTTTTTAAATTAGTTTATTTTTGGGCTTTAAAATTATTGTGTTTTTTTATCTTATTATTTTATTTTATTTAATCACTGCATTTGAATTATTTTATTTAACTTGTTGTTTTGAAAATAAATTTCATTAGATTAATTTAGTGACCCAAGTTGTGAGGATTGAATTTCACTTTCTTTTCTTTCCTTTTTCTTTTCTTCTCTTTTTCTTTTCTCATTTTTCCTTTTTCTTCTTTCTTTTTCCTCTTTTCCTTCCCTTTTCCCCCAGCCTGTGCGACCCTCCCTTTCTCCCTCTCCTTCTGTCCGTTTCTTCCCCTCGCCCAGCACTGCCGCCTAAGTCACCGTGACTTACACCACCCCCACCGTTTGACTCCCCATCGACCGGCACACCTACCCACCAATTTTCAACCTCAACCGAGACACCGTTAAACCACACGCGCACCACCAAGCCGTGGCCCAAAATCTTCCCTGCATCGCAGTCGCACAAGCACCAGCCACCATCTCTTCACCACATCATCACTGACCATCTAGCATCCCAAAACATCCATCCCTAGCTTCGATCCATCGCCGGCGAAGCTCAACCACCTTTATTTTTTATTTGGGCATTTTTTATTTTCGCTCCACCCACAGCCAATCACCACTTCCACTAGTTTCACTAACACCTCTAAGTCATTCTCTATCAATCCCAAGTCTTAGTTTGTCCCCATTCAAAAGTGGGTATTTTATGACCCACGGCCACAATGTATTTTGCACTGTTACATTGCCTTTGTGCCACCTTTTGCAGCTCCTTGATCCTTCAAAAAATATTTTATAGCACTATAAGTATTTTCCAAACTTCGTTTAAGATATAAATATATTTTTGCTTTAACAATACATTGTGTTTTGGTTGGTTGTGCCAGACTGAGTCCGAGGAGTCTAGGGTCAGTTGGATTAGAGGACGGAGTTGTGTTTGTTGTTGATTGATATTGGAAGTTGTTGTTGTTGTTGGTATTTTTGGTATCTTGTCATAAGCATTGCATAGTTCATGCATGTTCATATTTGTAAAGGAAAACTGGGTTTTTATATAATTGCATGCATGTACATGTGTTGGAAATTGAAAACTGGGTTTTCAAGCGAGAAATTATTTTGGGTATATTTGAACGAATTGGATTGACTGGTTTGAGTCAGAGGTACTGTAGGGATGGTAGTAAGCAGGGACGGTAGTAGAGTCTCGCCTGTGATTCCTGCTTACAATGCACGCATAGGGATAGTGGTAAGCAGGGACGGTGGTAGAGTCATACCTGTGATTCACGCCTATGGTGCATGCGTAGAGATGGTGGCAAGCAAGGATGGTGGTAGAGTTCAGCCTGTGATTCTCGCCTACAGTGCTCGAATAGTTGGTTATTGGGCCATTTTTTGAGAAAATTGCAAAACTTGGATATGTGGGCTATTTTCTGAAAAAATGGCGGTTGTTTTAATGGATTAGGTTTTCAGGCCAAAATGAGATTTTGGCGTGCGTGTAAAATTGGTTATTTCAGGAAATGATGATTTTTGGGATATATGCATATAGCATCATGTTCATGCATTTGGTTATTGCTTGAATGTATTTTTATCTTGTGGTTTGTTTGGATTCGTACTTACCTATAGTGCCGTCTTTGGTACTGTAGATTTTGATGTAGAGGATGAGAAGGTTGAGCCTGAGGAGACGGCTTCGCTGGAGGAATGATCGGGGATCAATCGTCGATTGTGATTTATTTCCTATTTTGTTTATTGTTTTTTATTTGTATTATATTTATGCTGGTTAATTGTAATATTTTTGGTACGCTTGTTTTAAACGAGTTTGTATTTAAATAAAATTATGGTACTTAGTTGAAAAACTTTTATTACCGGCTGCATTGTTTTGTTGTACACGTGTTGCATGTACACACACTTGGTACTTGGCGATGGGATGCGTAACCCGTGTTATCATTATCCTGACGCCTCAATTTCCACGTGTTCGTACGTGGGAGTTGGGGGCGTCACATTTAGGACATGCATTTCACATTTTTTTTTTATTGTTTGCATCTCTTTTCATCTGGTTTAGTTTAGTTATCTTCTATTTTTCTGGTTTTATCTCAGTTTGTTTTTTCCTTTCAGTTGAGGAAAGTTCATACTTGTGTGTTGAGGAAAGTTCACATAGTCCATTCCTTGAGCAGCATATCGATGAAGCATCTCTCTATCTTGTGTAGTCAACTTTGTGTATGTTAACCTTATAGTTCATCTTGACAAAGTCAAATTATAATGCACTGTGAGGAACTTACTTTCACATTTTTTATTATTATGTTCCATAATTGTTTAGAGGTGCGCACCAAAAGGGGAGTCTATGTCTTTAATTGACTAATACTAATTGAACCTATTAATAAAAGTAAGAGATTTTCCATTGCCAGACATAAATGTTTGATCCATATAGAAAAAATTGGTGTTTATTTATTGTAGAAAAAGATAAATACCCTACACGGATCTGTCCCTTAATTTCTTATAGAAAAAAATCGTTGCTTTAATCATTGTGGAAAAAGATGAGGAATAAAAATGGACATATCAAGGGTTGTGCAATCTTATGTTCGGAGGAGATACTCTTTCAAGTATCTAGGTCATTACATAAAGTTTGACTTTTAAGGTGAGAGACAATCTCTTGGGAGTATTTATGGAAATAAATAAAAAGGGAGGAATGGAAAATATATATGTATATATATGATTCCTTGAAGTAAGTATTCTCACTCAAGAACTCACATGAACTTTGTTATTGATAGACTTATGAGGTGTAAGCAATCATTGAGATTATTGCAAATAAGAGAGTGCATTTTTTTTTTTTGGCTGTGTGAGTGACACAATACGTGGACTTTTGATGCACTTAAGCATATACATTGTCTCATTTTTTTTTGGGCAATCAATTTTAATCTTTTATTTTTACATTCTTTGTTTTGTTGGGTGGTTTGGTATATTTTATTTTGTTGTTATCTTGCATTATGGTGCACAGGTCTAAGAGGTGTGTTTTGGTTTCAATAGAAATATTTTTGGTCTCAATGTTTAAGTCACGGGGGGACTCTAAGCTATGGGATCGTGCATGACATGGGAAGTCACTTAGTGACTTAAGTGGTGTAGAGTTTTGATAGACACTCACCCCCCACCATCTCTATACGTTCTCTCATCACACTCACATTTTCACTCTACTAGCCTCTCTCACTTTTCTTGCCCTAGCTGAACACTACTTCCCACACCACTAGTGTTTGTAAGCACTTGGGCCCTTCGAATTTGCACAGACCTTCTTGTCTCCTTGATTCCGAGTCATGATAAATGCGCTACTTATTTATCTCCTCTTCCATTCTCGTTTTGGGGTTTGGCGCACATTTATATTGGGGAGTGTTGGTATTTGTTTTGATTTGTGATTTGGGGCTTGGAGTTTGATGTTTGGAATGTGAAGAAGTGCAATCTCTAAAGTGGGTTTAATTTGTGAATATGTTTAGGATGGATTTTGATGGGTTGCAGCATTATGTATTTTGGTTTTCATGGTATGCCCACCAAAAGTTTGATTTTTTGTCTCAACCAAATTTTCTCAAGTATTTAGTAAATGTTTTTACATGCATCTATATTCATACATCAGTTCTATCTAAATGCATAGTTGAGTTAAGATCAGAGGGTGTTTTTGCCATGTCAAATCAAGTAGTATCATTTTATCTTTTACACGGCATACATAGGTTTGGATCTCATTCATTTTGATCATGATAGTGTCACTTACCCTACACAGATGATAGGTTGGTGCAACTATTATTGGAAATGCAACAAGTGTTGGAGAATGTCACAAAATTCGACATGGAAAAAGAGTGACCCTTGTTAGATTAGTGACAAAAAGTAGGAGTGAAGAGAGGAGCTGATTCAGGGGGAGTTGAATATCTTTTGAAGGGGAGTAGAATGAATTTGTTTTTGGGTTGTTTTGTTTAAGATAGTTTAATTTGAGGGGGAGAACTAAATTTCTACTCAGTTTCTTAGTCTGCTGGTTGTGTTTTGATGGGTCTATATTCCATTCATCAAAGGTTGATTTTATCACCAATCCGCCAGATGGAAAAATTGTAGATGCAAGAGTTTGGTTGGACTAGGTCATGACTAAGTTGGTAAGTTTAGATAGGACAAGGTGACTAAGATGATAGATTTCAACTTATTTTTCGTTTGGTAATTTGGATGAATGTAAAACATTTTGACATTATCTATAGTTATTTTGATTTTATTTAGAAGTTATTAGGAAGTGTTTTAGATAAGTCAAGAGTGTGAAAATTGAGTTCTAATTGTTCAGTAATTATCTAGAGAAGATTTTGAATGGGAAATTGCTATTGCTAAGAAGATTTAGTGCCAAGCGTCAACATCCCGTCAGAAGAATCCTCGCCACAGAGTCGCTCTGTCAGTAGAATCCTATTGCAATTCAAACTGCTTTTATATTGTTTATTTAAGGGATCATACTTGTTAGAATCTATAGATATTTAGTTTTGGATATTTTCTAAAGTACTTTCCAATGCATATATTGGTGAGAAAATTTCTTGGAGAATTTTCATATTGTTTCTCTCAAAGAGTGTAATCGTTGATCCAAAATTGAGATTGAGTGATCGTAATCCAGCCACTGGAATTATAGAAGAAAAGTCAATATTTGAAGATTATCAGAGGTTCTGGCTGTTACTGCGGTAAAGACAAATAGATCGTTTGTTTGGTTTAGGAAAAGAATCAATTGACAAAAATTTTATAATTGATAACTTACTTGTAACTTGATTTTCAAATAATAAAGTTGATTTTTTTGGGTTTCACTACCTGTAGGGTTTTACCTTGAAAGTGTTTTTTAAATGATTTCATTTCATTATCAATCTTGGTGTTATGCAATTTATTTACTTTATGTTATTACTTAGTTATTAAATAATTACATGATTGACGACTAACCAATTTGTCTAATAAATTAATAGATATTTCCGTTTATATACAGGGGTATTTGTGTAATTTCATAAATAAATAAATATTATCCTAGGATGGATCAAAAGACTAGCTGCTAGCTACACATAAACCTTGTAGTTCTTTTTTTTAGTTGCTTAATGTGTTTTACTCTTAGAATCAAGTTGCATTTTTTGGTTTATTTTGTATAGAAAATGTGTGATCAAAATTAACCATGTGGCCGAATCAAAATCATTTGTCTGACTTCTCAAACAATATATATATATATATATATTTAATTATAATTAATATATTATGATTTTTAATAATACGAGAATTATTTTTAACTTGTTTAATCTATTGAAGTATGGGGAGGATATTACACTGATTAATTTTTATAAACTTAAACATTTGAAAGATGGCTCTTTCATGAGTCACGACTCCTACAACAGAAAGAAAATTATGTAAGTAATGTGTTTTTTCTAAAGAACGACTACTTCAAATTGACTCTTGCTTTTTTCATTCATTACTCCTCTAGCATGTAGACGATATATTTCTCGTTTAATTTTTTTTTTCTTTTTATTGGTACAAGGAACGTTATATGTATTTTTTATTGTCATTGTCTAAGATATTATATATAGAGTTCAATTTTACGTTGGAGTTAGAACATGCCATTTTGCATTATTTGCTTATTAGAGTCTATAGATGATCTGATATAGGTAACTTAGGGCTTGCTTGGAAGTAAGATGGTTTCATCTCATCCCATCTCATTTTCTCCACAAATATCATTTAAACATAAATATTTTTTAATTTCAATTTTTGAATTACTATTTCATCTAATCATTATTACTTTCCCAAACTCCCAAATAAAACATAAAAAAAATAATTTAACTTTTTTTAAATACCAAAATAAGAGTAATATTAACAAATTATATTTTAAAGATATAATTTTAACTGTATAGTATTTGTATTCAACATTTTCTCTCATTTTTCAAAATTTCATAAAACATCATAACGCAATCATTTTCATAACTATTCACAAACAATTTCACTAATATTTACAGATTTTTCATCTTATCTCATTTCCCAAACCTTTTCTTAATGTTGTATGAGAAGTTATTTGTTATGTGCAAGAGTTTGTTGTTTAGATTAAATATTGTTGTTTATTAGTTTTTAGATTTTGTGTTTCACGGCACCATGCCATTACAGTGTAGTTGCATTATTGATTATTATGATTGTTTTAAAGAATATATTGAAAATCCTCTCACTCACTTATTTTAACCATTGTTTTAAACTATAAAATAATAAATAAAAATAAAAATTCTCGATTTCAACTTTGACATGATACTAATGTTTTGTCTTTTCATTTGTGATTTTTTATTTCTGAACGTTAATTAACTTTATTTTACTTGGGTTATGTGTTTAGACTTGGACAAGCATAAAGAAAACATATACTAATTTATTTTTCTAAAAAAACCTTGCTCTTGCTCTTGCACCGTAAGATCAATTATTTATGGAATGGTAGAAATGCCATTGGATCATCGCAAACTGCCGAAGATATTTTCAACGAGGTTTTGAGGCATAATTCTGGATATGCCAAAAGATTGGGGAATTATGTTCTGCCTACACCAACATCTTCACTTTTATTCAAAGTCATTCAATTCACTCACTAAGTAGAGAAATACAAGAATAAGATGGACGTTTACAAGAAGTGGGAGTAGTTGTTGCAAATGGCAGAATCTATGCAACCAAATATCAATAATTAGGGCAACAAAGTGAATATGATTGTCGGATCTTAGAAATTATGGCATAATTAGATTTTCATAGAGTCTTAAACTAACATTCTATTTCACTTTTCTTTTTTAAATAACTATCTTTATTTGAGTGTTTTTATGAACAATGGTAAATTTAAGTAATGACTTTAATTTTATGCATTTTACTTTATCACTATATTTTAAGTTTTTTTTTTTTTTCAATATTGTTGATTATTTGGTCTTTTACTTTTGAAGAATGAAAAAACCTGCAATCATAGATGATGAAATATATTTATTACCAATTCTAAAAGCATGTCACCATTTATGATGATAAACATTTGTTGCTAATTCTAAATCATGTTTCTCAAAGAAAAAAAAAATTTCTAACTCATGGTCATGTGTAGTGAGGAGAGTTATTCGTTACCAATAGTAGACAATACCGATGAATTTAACTTGTCACTTGTGCTAGACTCCTTGTCATTGTATTATTTGTAACAAATTAGGTTTTGAATAGCAAAAATTAGCGTGGCGACAACAATATATCCTCACAAATAATTTTTTATTAGTGACAATTATTTTAGTCGTTATAATATTAATATCCTCGATGACATTAATTGTCTAATATTAGCAAGATCTAAGTCTTTAATCATAGCCGTGTTAGTTTTTGTGACGATTTTGGTTTTATGGGAATTTTTGAGACCAAGTATAAGACACTTCTTATGACAAAAGTGCCATGCCAAATGCAGTACTTTCAACGTGTGCTTTTGTTCTCATTAATAACTTATAGTGATGAGATATTTCCTATAAGTGTGCGGCGACTTATCCATCAAAAAAAGAAAAAGTCTGCGGCGACTTGTTTCTCTGCAAAAAATTATTTGCGACAAAAACTCAATATTTGATTTCAATTATTCACTATTATATGTACCAATCTAATTTAATTGGTTAAAAAGTTAATTTTATTGAAAACAGTACTAATTTAAATTTTAAGTATGAATAAATCAATATTATTATGTGGACTAATACTCGACTTTGCTTATATGTAACAAAACTTTAATTTTTATTGATAAAAGTTTTGTTTCTTGTAGTGTGTTCACTGCAAATTGAAAAGTTTGAGTTTATACACGTCATTTAATTTTCTATAAATAGGAAATTCCACCCACGAGTTTAATTACTCCAACTATATATTTTATGTTGCGTTCGAGAATTTTCTTTTACGTGCTCTGAAAAAAAATTAACAAGTGTCAACGTTATATCTTGAGGGTAAGCTATCAAGAAGCTGGATCATGCATAATGTTAAGATTTAGACACGTCGAAATCAACTAATTAAGAGAAAGCACCCACAAGGTGTCTTAATACCATATTCTCTCTTAATTGTTTTTGTTATTTTCTTTAATTCTCTAGTATACAAAGCTTATGCACGTATGTTTTATATATATCTCCAAGTTCCGTTCCATATTTTCCCATCACGTGCCACGCACGCTGAGGAGCTTGCTGGTTGAAGAGAGAGACAGAGAGAGGAGGGCAACAGCTCGATGGTGCAACTGGCCCACTGGGTGGTAGAAGTCCTGTGAGGGAATGGTGTGTCTGTGGCTGGTCCACACGGTTTGGCCTGAGCTACGGTGCAGCAGGAAGAGAAAGCTTGGTTATTGGGGTACGTGCACAACGTTCGTAACAGGGGTGCGAGGCAAAGTGTGACGTGGGATAGAACTGGATGGTTTGGAGTTAGATAGGTGCTGTGGTCGACGAGACTTACTGGGCTTCTGTGCAGTGTGAAAAAGGATGCAGTAGCGTGCGGGGAAGCAGTTTCTGGTGAACGCTGGGGTAGAGGCAGCTTGGTTTGCTTAAGGTGGTGTGGCTTACGGCTGGTTGACATGATCAGGCCGGCTTGCGGATTTCAAACGATGCATGCAGCGGGTTGGTTGTCGGCTGGAATTCAGCTGTTGTTCTTTTGCTGCTGCTGGTTTCAGGCGTGACGAAGGAGGACGGGTTGGCTTCGGTCTAGCAAGCATCCTTGGGATGGTTTAAATTCTCATGGGCTTAGAATCACTTATTAAGTTTAATGGGCCTTTGAATACAAAATATGTCCAACTCGTCCCATAAACATCTCCATGCTTTTGTATAGTTTCTTGGACCTATTACCCGTTAAATACAGACTCACTTCAAAAAATATTAATGGACTTTAACCCATTTATATGCCCAATAAAAACCTAACCAACCATAACAACTTTTGAGGTGGCTTGGTGATCTACTCAAAATTATCAGGTAAGTCTCAAAAGGACTTTCTTCAAATATTTGCCTGTTAATATCATCGACTCTTATTTGATTTTACAGATATTTCAAATAATCTTATTTTAATATTTAAATAAAATTTAAATATATATATTTTTTAATTTCATATTTTTAACCTTTTCATTTAATCATTATAACTTTTTAAAATTTTCTAAGTAAAACATAATAAGTAATTAATTTCTTAAATATTTAATAAAAAATATAAAAAATTATTTTTTATTAATAAAATTTATTTATTTTTTTAAATTTATATGAGACCTATCTATTTGAGACTTGTATCAAGCATATCTCTTTTTTCGGATACACATTATTACCTTTCTTTTAATTCTTTCCATTTATTTTATCAAAAAAAAAACTCTTCCATTTATTGTCACAAAAAAAGGACATTCGAATTAAATGCATACCTGTGATGCTTGTTGTTTATTTTTTTTTTTTCCTTTTTTTTTCTTTTTTAATTAAAAGGTGTTAGCTGATTGATGTGGATTTTAATTGGTATATCCCTATTTGCCCACGTTACGTTGCTAAGGTCATTA
The DNA here is from genome assembly GCA_011037825.1 of Carya cathayensis. Classification (NCBI taxonomy): domain Eukaryota; kingdom Viridiplantae; phylum Streptophyta; class Magnoliopsida; order Fagales; family Juglandaceae; genus Carya; species Carya cathayensis. Next base: position 2,323,219 of record QGSO01000156.1, read on the forward strand.
TTTTTATACTGCGTATGTGATATATTTCTTTTCGAGGCAGCTTCCTGTCCAATGTTTACCAAAAAATGATGATTCCAATTTATTTTAAAAAGATTATGTAAACGTAATTTTATAAATTAATATAATTTCATATGATTTGTTATATTTATTTTATAATAAAAATAATTTTATAATATGACGAACCACGAGAAACTACTCTAATTTATAGAATTACTTTTGATATAATATTAGTATAAATATTAATATACTAAGTAAAATGATATAAAATTTTAAAATTTAATATTATATTAATTAGTAATTTATTATATAATACAAAATTATTTTATATATAGTTATATATTATATATAATATAAAAATTTTAAAAATATATATATATAAATCGGTTTGGTCTAGTTTTATAAAAAGAAAAATTGAAACCAGATCGATTTTGACCGGTTTTAAAAAAACTAAAATCTGTACTGGATCAAACCAACTTCTGGTCCGGACCGATACCATCGATTTAGTCCGGTCCAGTCTATTTACCGATTTATCGATTTTTTGTTACACCCCTAAGTTTTGCTATACAACCTCCCTACTGTAGTACAAACTCCGCACACCGCTGACTTGTAATTTATTTATTTTTGCCAAAATTGACCAAAACGGCTCGTTTTGAGATTTAAACCTTAAAATCAAAAACAGCATCCAGTTTCATTTCCCGCGGCCCCCCCCCCCCCCCCCCCCCCCCCCCCCCCCCCCCCCCCCCCCCCCCCCCCCCCCCCCCCCCCCCCCCCCCCCCCCCCCCCCCCCCCCCCCCCCCCCCCCCCCCCCCCCCCCCCCCCCCCCCCAAGGTTGGTTCTCTTCCACTGGGTTTCGTTACACAGAACTTCTCACCGCTCATCTTCCGAACGCCGCCGTCTGGTGCCACTGACAAGGGTGGTGCCACTGACAAGGGTAAGAATCGACTGAAAGAAATGTTTTTTTTTCCTCTCCATTCCATTTCCCATTCCGTCATTTCCCAACATGAATCATTTGTTGAATCTGTGTTTTTTGTGTATTTTGGTTGCTGATTTTGGGTATTTCTCGTTATTTCTTCTCAGCTTCTCAGCCGCTGTTTGTTTTTATTTTTGGATATGTGTTTGGTTGTTAAGAAAATGTAGGGAAGATCTAAATGAATTCTGTGTTTGGTGGTGGTTCTGCATTTACTTTATAGGACATCATGCCATGCGACCCCCATGCTGCACCTGCGGATCTTGCACAATAAGCTCGGCAACTCTTTTCTTAGATTTAGATTTTTTGTTCTTGATACTAGAAGATTTTAGCCATTGTTTGAAGTTTGGTTGTTATAATATGTGAGTTTTCTTGAAGAATGAAACCTTTGATGATGTTACGAAGTTTTAGACATTGAAGGCTGTAGGTAAGATTAATGGACACTGTGTGAGTAATGAAGTAATGCTCTGTTTTAAGCTTTCCAGTCTAAAAGTGACGATTGGTCTAGATTTGAACCTTGGATAGGACGCGTTTAGGTGTTGTGATATGTACATAACTTGAATCTATCAAGTTTTGATAATAATTTGAAGAGTTTAGCCTTTGCTTTGAAGCTTTAATGAGTAGTAATGTTGGGCTGGACTATTTTATGTTGACAATTTTATTGGTCATTTCTAATTAAAAATTCTGCAATACTCATTTAGTTGTATAGATTGCTATATATCATGCATTCATTTATGTCTATAAGATGTCAATAATTTATAATAAAAGATTGTCTTCTTCTATGAGACCATGTTTCATTTTTTTTAAAAGATACTGCTGTTAAGTGATAAAATGTCCTATTTATCTCTATTTTCCACCAAACTGTAGCAGATAGGAATGGAAGATATGCTCATCCACAATGGTTTTTGGGCCCTTTATTCCCTTGAAATGACTTCTGATCTTAGAAGTTCAATCTCAAAGTATTATGGTAAGGATAAGCAAAGGAAAGACCCAATATTCGCAGGTCCCATTTGACCAAAGCATACAACCTCTGGTCCCATATTTTTGTTTCCCCTATCACAAAGGATATGCATCCTCTTTGAAGGTGGCAAAGATATGACTGATTTTCTTTATTTTTAGAGTTTTCAATCAAAGAAGCAAGAGTGGATAACAATCCGATCTAAAGATAAACACTTTGAAAGATAACTAAATCAACTATAAAGATTGGTGGCACTTATAGACCAGCACCACCTTTTTAAAGATGAAAATAGAGACAAATCCAACACCTTTAAATGTGAAAATATTTAAAGTTTTAGTAACCAATCACTCCTAATAAATCATGAAAAAAAATAAAAACATCATTCATAAACAAGGACACAGATTCCTTTGTGCGTGCATTTGCATTGTTATGTATGTAAATAGGTTGAAGTATTTTAGATTGTCGTGCATTTATATTGCTGTTAATTAGTGTTAGAAAAATTTGCAACGGAAAGTACCTCAAACTCAGCTTAAAAAATTGCTCTACGAGTTTCTCCAGATCGACAAAACTCAAGCTTTTCCTCTTAGTGGTAAAGTGTACTACGTAGTTAAAAAACTAGAGTAACACTTAACAAATTCACAGCCTCAAACTATTTCAAGAGAGAACAAATGAGAGAGAGATTTTTTCTAAGTCAATTGATTCACCAGAACCAAAATGAGGGGGACTATATATAACCTCCCCTACACGGCTGGCCTTAAAGGCCAACCTTTATTATACAGTAACACATGGCTTAAAGTCATGTGTTTTACAAGCTACCGTCGTTACGTGCAGCTAATGCACAGCAAGGACGGGGGAGAGGGGTCTGGCCACGTGGGCGCTCCCTCCATTTAACATCTCCCACTCGCACACAGTGGGCATGACTCCAGGTCTGCATCTCTCTAATATTCTCAATCTTGTTCACACAAGTAAATAGGCCGTACGACCACCAAGTATATCTTTAAAAAGGTGGGAGTACATACACTAAATCTCTCCCAGAGAAGACTAGCATAGTAATATCCTTAAAGTGTCTGGTCATGTCCTAGACTCATTCGATCGCATCAGATCAAGCATTTTCGAAACCCTCTTGAGTTCAGAAAACTCAGAACAATGCTTGAATCACTCCAAATCATTTCAATATGTTCACAACCTTAGTCGCTACCAATATGTAGCGTCATAGTTTGACGTCAGCAAACACTATCGAAGATGCGATATCGAAGAATCTTCCCTTTGCACTCATATCATTTAACTTTGGTCGAACCGCTTTTCCAGCAATGCCTCTTTAGACCGTATTAATCATGGCCATAGACAACATGCCAAAGTAGCAGACATCACAACTTCCATCTCGTGACATAGTCAAAAGTAAAGGATACTTAAAAAATGAGACTCACACAGTGATAAAGAGGGAAACATTTTATTCACTTACTCATTTGGTCGAATAAGCACATGTGGTATGAAATACATGCTACGGTGGATTTCTCATTCTTAAAGAGCATATGTCTATATTAACATCGTACAGATCTTAGTCTAGTCACTCCTTAAGCGTCTAACCCGAGTTCCTCCATTTGCTCGCCTCCAAGGCGTCAAAGAGGATCTCACATCTGGCTAACCACAGGCTACATAGGTTGTGGGGTTACCCATGCATAGTCCTTTCATTGGATCTCATTTCAGCTCCCACTAAAACGACATATCTTTGTGTCAACTAACTTATCAATTTGGATAAGTATCTAAGAACACAATGTCTCCTCTCTACTTGTTTCTCAAGCGCTAGAGGCGATCGCTCGTGTGAGTGAGTCAATCTAAGCCTGTTGACATATCTTGTATGTGTATTAGAAAAATAATACGATAAAGACAATAACTGAATTATATTGTATTAATATCCCAAAGGAAAGGTTACATCTCAATGTCATTTGAAACACAAATTATATTTACAGTCTACGTAGTCCTAGATTCCTAACATGAGCTTCAAAGACATCTCTTGCTATGGGCTTTGTTAAGGGATCAGCAACCATGCGACTTGTAGAGAGGTGTTTCAGAACCACTTCCTTTTGCGCTACCATGTCTCTGATGTAGTGATATCTGATATCTATGTGTTTGGTTCTTCCATGGTACTTAGAGTCCTTAGCATATGCAAGAGTAGCCGTGTTATCGTAGAATATTATCACCGGATCTGAAGTATCCGTGCCAATGTTTAAATGCTTGAGGAACTTCCGTAACCAAATAGCTTTTTGAACTGCTGCAGAACAAGCTATGTATTCTGCCTCCATGGTGGATAAAGCTATACATGGTTGTTTCTTGCTGCTCTATGTAATGGCGCTATTGTTGAGCAGAAAGATATATCCAATGGTTGATTTACGCTCATAGGTCACTGCCCCAGTCAGCATTGTTGTAACCTCTTAGCTGCAAATCTGAACCTTGATAGCACAACACATAGTCTGCAGTTCCCTTTAGATATCGCATAATCCTCTTGACTGCTTTCCAGTGAGCCAGTCCGGGGTTAGATTGGAATCTACTTACTAAGCCAACTGCATAGCATATGTCAGGTCGAGTACACATCATTGCGTACATCAGACTACCCACAGCATTAGCATAAGGGACACGGGTCATCTTTTCCTTTTCTCTTTGAGTCTTAGGACACAACTCTTTAGATAAGTTCTTGCTTTTTGTAACAGGGATGTCAATGGGTTTACATTCACTCATTAGAAAGCGTTTGAGAACTTTCTTTATGTAAGTCTGTTGGGACAAACACAATATTCTCTTTGAGCAATCTCTGTAGATCTTAACTCTCAGAATGTATTCTGCCTCACCCATATCCTTCATATCAAAATTGAAGGATAACCACTCTTTTGTGGCGACAATCAACCCTTTATCATTTCCAGCTAGTAGTATGTCGTCAACATATAATGACAACATAATGAAACTCTTCTTGGATCTTTTGACATAGACACAATGGTCCTCTGTGATTATCGTAAACCCATTCGAAAGAACGGCTCGATGGAATCTGAGGTATAATTGCCTAGATGATTGTTTTAGGCCATATATAGATCGTTTGAGCTTGCACACTTTGCACTCTTGACATTTGACCACAAAACCCGTTGGTTGATCCATATAGATCTCCTCATCTAATTCTCCATTGAGAAATGCTGTCTTAACATCCATTTGGTAGAATTCCAAATCCATGTTTGCTACTATAGCTAGAATCAGGCGAATTGAACCAAACCTCACGACTGGTGAAAAAGTTTCTTCATAGTCTATACCCTCCTGTTGGGTATATCCTTTCGCCACTAAGCGAGCTTTGTACTTATCTATTGATCCATCCGACTTGCTTTTGACTTTAAGAACCCATTTGTTCCCAATAGTCTTATGCCCTATCAGTAGATCAACCAGATCCTAGACGTGGTTAGTTTTCATATACTCAATTTCATCATTAAGAGCTTTCATCCACTCATCTTTAGTAGAAGATGAGAGAGCCTCATGAATTGTCATAGGCTCATCATCATCATGCGGAGCTGCCATAAAAGCTTCCCCTTCAATCTCAAAACGACGATGGGGAATACTTTCACGTGTGCTTCTACGCGGCTGAGGTTGTTGCGATTGATTGACAAGTGGTGTGCTCCCACTCGGATTTAAGTCCTTATTTGTAGGAGCTTGAAGAATTTCTTCCTCATTCTCAACTAAATTCCTTGGAGCACTTTCCTCTTATTCCATAATCTCATGAAGTTCTAAACTCTTATCAACCTCATCTCTACTTGGAAATTCATTTTCAATGAAGTCTACATCTTGTGATTCAATTTCAGTCACACTTCCATCAGTTTGTTCACCTATTAACACATACCCTTTAAAGTGTTCTGAGTACCTTATAAAGATACACTTCTTCCCTCTAGGGCCTAATTTCCCATATTTATGAGAAAGATCATGAACAAAACCCATTGAACCCTATGGCCGCAAGTTACTCAAATTGGGTTTCTCGCCGGTCCATAGTTCATATGGGGTGGAAGTTACTGATTTGGAGGGCACTCTGTTAAGAATATAGGCAGCAGTCAAAAGTGCATCTCCCAAAAAAGAAATTGGTAGGTTTGCTTGCGCCATCATTGACCTAACCATCTCAAGCAGTGTTTGATTTCTCCTTTCCGCCACACCATTTTGCTACGGTGTACTCGGCATCGTTAACTGTCTTTTAATTCCTTTTTCATCACAGAGCCTTTTAAATTGCTCAGAGAGATATTCTTGTCCTCGGTCAGTTCTTAGAGTTTTTAAACTCTTGTCTAACTGATTCTCAACCATTCTTAGATATCGTCTAAAACAATCCAATGCTTCAGACTTATGGGAGATTAAGTAGACATAACCATAACGTGAAAAATCATCTATAAAAGTGATGAAGTAGACACCTCCTCACACTCATTGGACCACAGATGTCTGAGTGGACTAATTGCAGTGGAAAAGATGCCCTAGTGGCTTTTCCAAACGGTTTTCTCTTAGCTTTTCCCATTAGACAATGTTCACATATGGGCAAGATGACCCTAGCGAGATTGCCTATCAGGCCTTCTCTAGCTAACCGAGTCATTCTATCTTGTCCTATATGGCCAAGCCTAGCATGCCATGTATGTGAATCCAAATTATCAATAGATGAAGAAAGAAAAGCAATAGATTCATTTATATTAGAATAAACCAAATCTAATATCATAAAACCGTCTTGCAGAAAAGCATTGCCATAAAAAACATGGCCCAAATAAAAGGAAACATTATTGTTTTCAAAAACAATTCGAAAACTAAGTTTTAATAGAATAACAACTGAAAGTAAGTTTCGTCAGATCTCGGGAGCGTATAGCACATTGTGGAGGAAAAGAGTGCAGCCATCCCGCAAGTTCAGCTTGTAGGTACCAAGTCCCAGTACCTTCACGCTAGCTCTATTCCCCACCTTGATATCACGACTCCCAGTTGGAATCCGACAATACTCCACAAATTCGACTCTATCTCGCGCTATGTGCTCAGTCGCTCCTGAATCAACAGTCCACAAAGGATAGGAGTGAGCAACCATTACATGGTTAGTTACAAAAACAATGCGAGAAAATTCAGAGTGTACCTTCTTCAACTCAGTGCAGTCACGAGCGAAGTGGCCAGTCTTTCCGCAGTTGAAGCACTCTAGTTTTGACTTGTTCTTCCCGCGCTTGCCCCTCTTGGTGCGTTGAGAAGTTCTTAACACTTTTTTTATTTGTCCAGTAGCTACCCCAATCTTGGACTTCTTGCGCGAACCAGTATTAGCCACATAGGCCGTATGATTGGGCTTAGCAGCCTCTAGGCGCTCAGCATCCAATTCCAAGTGACGCGAGACATTATCAAAGTCTTTGATGTTCTCGTTATGCGTCAGGTTCTGACTCATATTCTCCCAAGAATTTGGTAGTGACCTTATCACTGCCTGGACTTGTTGTTCATCTGTCAGATTGTTTCCTGCCAACTTAAGTTTGCGGATCATAGTTAACATAGCCCTAAGATGCTGCTTCATCGTGTGGTCAGAGCGCATCTTATAGGAGTCGAACCTCATGGTTAATCCACGCAACCTAGTGGCTGAAGTTTCACTAAACTTCAATTTCAAAGCTTCCCACATGCTTTGGGCAGTGTCATAGATCTCGAACTTACACATTAGATCATTGTGCATGCTACTTAACATTATTATGCGCGCGCACCGATTTTTCTTAGCCCATTCAGTATAGGCTTGTTGATCTATCTTGTGTTGTTCTGAATTCCCTTCGGCAGGCACAGTAAAGGTGTGAGACAAGGCCTCTAAGACCTCTTACTCATCTAAGACATATTGGATCTTGCGATGCCATATGTCATAATTTTCCTCATCTAATTTCTCCCCCTTGTTTAAGTTGGCAACTATAGTCTTTGATGTCATATCACTACAATACGCAAAGAAGGGATATTATACACACACCTAAGAAATATGACGCGTCCTTTCAAGATAGAAAAAGAATAATTTAGACATGTCGCAAAATCGAAAAATTGCTAGGCTTCATAATCATCTCTTGCGCCACAATATTCAATTATTAAATTTCTAACCTAATTCCCGCGCAAATTATTTAAAAAAATATGGGAGAATTTATCATCATAAATAGGGGTGTTCAACCGGATTCGGATCCGGATATCCGGCCATAACCGGATCCGGATCCAGGTTCTAAAAACCTGGCGGTTATCCGCCCGGATTCCAATCCGGGCGGATTACCGGGTTATAACCGGATATTCGGTTTTTTGCAAAAATTTACATTAAAACCCGGATATCCGGGTTTCTCTCTCTCTCTTTTTTTTTTTTTTCAAAGACTTTAAAACTCCAAAAAAATATATATAAACAATTAATTTAAAAAAAAAAGTAAATTAAAGAACAAAATAAATAAAAATGCAATCTAGAAATGAATACAATCTAGAAATGATTTTGAAGGCCTGCCTTCTTTCTTGCCATTGATTCTTTTACAATGTTCATCTTTGCTTGAGCCTCCTCTATTGCCTTCTTCAAAGCAGCCACCGAGGCAGCAGCAAATGAATTTTCATCTGCTTCCTCATCAAAGTCTGGTAGTGAAGAAATATGTTTTGCACCTTCCAAATGAATCTCAGAATCCCAAAACTTTGCAGCCATTGATCTCTCTGAATCACACTTGCTACCTCCAAAATCACAACTTTCTTGGAATGCACAGTTTCAGTTAACCCATCACTGAGCTATGTGGGTTTCCCCATTTGTCCCATTTTTGCCTCCTTGATTGACTTTATTGTATGACGTACTGAACTTCTTCACACCATCAAATGACTGATGAGATGCTCCCTGAACTCCTCCGAATTTTTAGATGGTCATTCCAAATTTCTCCCTGAACTCCTCCGAGGACAGATAAGTCTGTGTGCAGTGAATGCTTAATAAGGGCTCGGTTCCTCCTAAAAGCAAGAAGACAACACATGGATAAACAAGTATTCAACACAAAAGTTTTCATTGAAAAATCACTGCTAAATCTTTTTCCTTAGTTTTCAACTTACAAAAGGATCTCTTACGAATGTTCCAATTCTAAAACTTGGAAAACTTGAATGAAAGTTTCAAACAAAATGTGCTACGCAATAAATGACAGCAGTTCTACAACCAAGATCAAGAATATAATAAATAATAAATATAAGGCGAACCCTCAAATGTACACATTGATTACTTTAAAATATATATATATATAAATATTCAATGAACAATTTAAAGACAACAGCAAACAAACCTTTTTTCCGACTTGAGTTTCTCCTTGACCTTAACACGTTCTTTGTCCGTTAATCGTTTATACTTCTCATCAAGAATACTTATGCATATAGAGAGAGGATGACACAATTTCACGAAAAGCATGTCGAACATCACACTATTTCTCCAAACCTCCTCCTCCTTAGAAAATAATGCAAAAAATAATAAAATGAATTTGTATCTAAATAATAAAAAAAAGGAAAATGGTGACAGAATATCAAACTGGCTTATGTAAAAGACCATACTGTCAATGTATGTTCAATTTTCTGGACTTTTGAAAGAAGGCGAGCTTCGTCAATAAAAGGCAATTTCGCAATACCCTTAAGAATAGCAAATACGGGTGTAAGAAAAAAGAAATCTATAAACAGTCATGACTCATCACACTGTCAACATATACAGATTAAAACAGAAACCCACCTGCCAAGCATACCGTTTGCCATTCATATCCACCTCAAAATCTGAAAAACAGAATGAAGGTTTTGTGTGGGAAGAATTCTTGTTAAATATAAGTTCAAAGAAAGATGAGTTTCAGGCTCCCAATTTAGCCAAAAGTAGGATGGGAGGAATGTCAGCGGGTTATCGGATATATGCATACAAATTTGCACAGAACTTAGTCTGAGGAAGGCAGAGGGTCGTCGAGATGCTTATCACCCTTATAAGCTGCTTTATTCTTTCATGATTAGGGAACAAGTTTATTGATTGTCTTGTTGAGGTCCCAAGGGTCAACTCCCCAGCCTTTTGATTGTTTCATTGGCTTTGGATTTCTAGACTGTTTTGGCTGGAATATGCACAAAGTACTGTTTTCACATTCTGATCTTTCATTAATATAGATCCAACAAATGGCAAGATGATCATGGGGGGAAATCTCTTAGAAAGCAAGAGAATATGGTTTTGCCATTCATATCCACCTGATCTGCAATAATGAAAATTAACCTTTATATGGAGCACATTGAACACATTAACAGCTTAAGTATTATGCAGAACAGACATAAATAAGAAGAGAGCAGAAACCTTTGAGTAAGTTCTGCAGACGATTGAGCTTAACAGCTTGAAAGTCCATTTTCTGTATCAATTAAGCTTGAATTAGCAGCTCTAACCAGTACATATAAATTAAAATCCCGCAAGAACAAAAAGTATACAAAGTAAAGCCTCATACCATGATTGAATATGCAATGTATGCAAAGTCAGATTACACCATCAAGAACAAAATATTAAGTTGCTGAAGTTGAAGGAAGAGAGTTACCTTAAGAAGAAAAAAATATAGAGGTTAAGTTAAATAGATAAACTAGCAATAAAAAATCAAAATTAACAAATAAAAGCATTTACCTTCGATGGCAACGTCTTTTACATGCTCCTCCACCTCCCAAGAACTAAGTGGTTCACAACCCAACCAATTTTGTGTGCAGATTAGTGCTTGGACAGTCTCCGGCGCTAATGAGCTTCGGTATGGGTCTATTACACGTCCATCGGTGCTGAATGCGGACTCGGATGCGACGGTGGAAATAGGGATGACCAATATATCACGTGCGATCTCCGCAAGGATGGGATATCTAAATGAATTCCTCTTCCACCAATCCAAAATATTAAACTCGGGTACTTTTGGTTCAATCACATCCGATAAATACCTCTCTAAGTCCGAGCTAATACTGAATTGTTTTGCCCCTCAAGATATTGATCTAGAGATGTATCAAAATCTTCATATTCCAAGTTGTCACAAATAATACTTGAGGAACTTGAAACTTGTGCCATATTTGATCTTCCACTATCTAGCCCATAAAACTTGTGATATTGCTCAATCAAACAATTCATGAGCAATCTTACATTGGCCTCAATTCTATCTCCACATTCATCCCCTTTGCACTTTTTTAACCAATATGACAAGGCTATGATCTTATATCGAGGGTCAAGGACAAAAGCTACATAAACAATCATGTTCATCTTATTCATGTTCCCCCAATATTTATCAAACTTAAGTTTCATATTAGACGCCATCCTCCTTAACAAATCATCCCCACTCAAACCCATTTTGTTCAAATTGTGCTCAATTGTAGAAATTTGTTGAAATAACAAATTAGATGTCACGTAAGATGAGCCGGAGATTTTCAAAGTGGCATCATAAAAAACTTTAAGAAACTTAATAAAAACACGAGCCCTTTGCCAATCTTCAAATGACGGCACTGCAAGCTGTGACTCCCTCACTCTCATTAGCACAAAAGCTTTTTCATATTTTTCAGCAATACTAAGCATTAGGTATGTGGAATTCCATCTAGTGGGAACATCTAGACACACCATTTTTCCACACACAATATTCNTCCCCACTCAAACCCATTTTGTTCAAATTGTGCTCAATTGTAGAAATTTGTTGAAATAACAAATTAGATGTCACGTAAGATGAGCCGGAGATTTTCAAAGTGGCATCATAAAAAACTTTAAGAAACTTAATAAAAACACGAGCCCTTTGCCAATCTTCAAATGACGGCACTGCAAGCTGTGACTCCCTCACTCTCATTAGCACAAAAGCTTTTTCATATTTTTCAGCAATACTAAGCATTAGGTATGTGGAATTCCATCTAGTGGGAACATCTAGACACACCATTTTTCCACACACAATATTCAGCTCCTTTGTACATGTTCTAAACATGTCAAGCCTTGCCGGTGAAGACCTCACAAATCTTACAGCTTCTCTAATATTATTTATAGCATCATATATAATTTTTAAACCATCACAAACAATGAGGTTTAAAATATGTGCAGCACATCGCATATGTATAAACTCGCCTTCCAAAATTGTAAACTCCTTATCTCTTATGCTCCTCCTCACATGATCAATAGCGACATCATTAGAGGTGGCATTATCCACAGTGATCGTACAAAGGCGGTTAATCTCCCAATCCATCAAGCAAGACTCTAACATCCAAGCAATGGTCTCACCTCTATGATTAGGAATCTTGAAAAACATTATGATTTTCTTGTGTCGTACCCAATTTTGATCAACATAATGACACGTGATACAAATATAATTCTTGTTTTGCACCGATGTCCATATATCGGTCGTCAAACAAACTCTTTGATTGCTCAACAAAGCCTTCAACTTTTGCTTCTCCTCCTTATATAAACCAATACACTCTTTTTGGAAGGTGATTCGGGATGGCAAGTTGTGTTTAGGCTCTAAATAATCCAAGAGTTTAACAAATGGCGGATGCTCAATAACCTTGAATGGCAATTCACACTGGATAAACAAATTAGAAATCATCGCCTTCAATTTTTCACGATCATATTGTCCTAACATTTGAGGACTAGATCCTCTACCATCCATTCTAACTCCAGTGTGTGATGGTGATTTATCATTCTCAAGATTTTTATCCTGTCTAATGGGAGACTCTGGACAAGAATATTCTAAGTGGTGCGATATTGATAAAGTACCATTTTTATAATGGCATCCATAAATCTTGAAACAATAATTGCATTGAGCTTTCGGTGCAATGGGATCAACAGGTTCAATCCTTGTAAAATGATCCTATACATGAGATTGGTTGGTAGCCTTCTTGGCTCTTTTTGGCTTTGGGGGGAGAGATGGTGCCGGCCTGGGGTTTGGGGTATTCATGGAGGAAGGCACTAAAGGACTAGTGTCTTCCTCCATGTCTAATGAAATATGAGCTGAACTAGATCCACCAACACTATCACTAAAACTACCTTCCATCTGTTTTAAGCATAAGAAAAAAATATATATAATAAATATTTGTCAATTTAGAGCTTTAATAAATATTATGCAAACTTTGGTTCAGCAAATATATATGAATACAAGATACATGCAACCACAAAAACCAATATAGTGACACTGCCCAATAAAGTTTCAGATTCTCAGTCAATAGGTAACTTATAATGGCCATGACATGAATGAGTTTGTGCCTCAAAGAACTGTAGCCTATATCTTTAATCGAAAGAATGGCTAATATTTTTAAAATGTGCAAACATGCTAGCAAAATTGTCTAGAAGAGAAAAAGAGGCAAATATCAAACCTGATCAAGATGTTAATTATTAGCCAGTAATTAACTAGTTTTTAACTTGTTCTAGACCTCACAAGAAAATTAAGATTCCAGTACTATTAAGACTAACAATGCTTGCAACTATAATCTTTAGCATGATTCATAGTGTGAGCAAAAATTACGGTCAAAGTTGGATTGAATAGAGTCATTAAAAAGTACAGAACAGACTCAAACTTTGAAAACATAAATCTTAAAATTTGCCAGAATAATGGAAGTTCCCCTTTCTTTTCTAAGAAGGTTTCCCCCTTTTCTTTCTACTTCCACACTTCATCCTTCTTTTAGTTGTATGAGTGTTAAAGTATATTTTTTTATCATTTCATGTCCTTCAATTTAATTCTAACTATATCTTGTATAAAAAAAATGCAAAACAAAATAGTAGCTTTTGACTAACAATAGCAAAGGGGAGGTAATTCTGCAGCCCCATGTAGTTGTCATCCCATCTGAAGGGGCAAATCAACTAGGGAGGCTACCAATGGATATTTATGTCTTCTATATGCATATTCAATGTTCAGCTTCACGTAATAACTAATGTAGGAAGATTCAACTAAAATTTTTAAATTTTTACTGTCTAAAGACTTCACTATAAGCACCCTTTTCTAGGATCTCTATATAATTCATAATGGAGTGCACAATGATAATTTTGAAAACAAAGTTAAAGTTCTGCATTACTTAATTCCGCTATATTAGGAATGTCAGCTCTAGATACCACATGTTATGATTCTACTTTGTAGTTGATTAAATGTAAATAACAAAATACTCAAATAGAGAGAAATGCATTATCATTGATGAAAATGAAGCTGGATTACAATGAGTATTTGAGGTACCCAATTCTGTGTAAACAAGATTCTAGAAATGTCCTTTTCACTCTCCAACTCAGTACATAAAGAGATCTTAAATAAAGCTAAAAGGAGGCCATGGGCCTTTTAAGTTAAAACTAGCAGCAACTACAAATGATATAAGCAACTGGACTTAACTAACACAATCTTAGTCCATATAAAGAGATTTAATAAAACTAAGTATATCCCAATCATAAAACTAAGTATACTCATTAGATTCTATATGCACCTAATTCTGTGGAAAAATGGACCAAAATCTAATTGGAATGATAATTGCTTATTTGGTGATGAATATGATTGGAGGCTACTACATTGTGAGTTTCAGTTATGGTTTTGGGAACTTTTGGAACTCATATCACATCACATGGGCCAAGGAAAATGTAACTAAAATCAAACATGTGCATTTTGATGATAAGATGTATTGAAATTTAAAAGTAGTTTAGTGTAAAATTATATATACTGAAATACATGATAAATGAAACCCTAATAATGGAGGTCACCACTTTTTCTGTTCAACAAACCCTAATAAATCTATAAATAGATTTAACCCACTGTCAAAACCCCTTTTTTTTTTCTTTTTTTTCCATTCTATAATCGAACCATAAGCTTCACAAAATACTAAATCCAGAAAATCAAACACAAAACCAAACATAAGCGAAAATCAAATTACAAACCTAGAAAAAAAAAATCCAACTAAACCCAGAAATCAATCAGCTTCCTTTTCGTATCTGTTACATGTCTAAAATCCGCCTCCAACAGTCAAGCATAAGAGGGAAAATGTGATTGGCTAGATGATGCAAACCCTAATATTTAAAGGCTAAATCTTGCAATCCTTTTTGGGACTTCCACGTAAATGCATGTACTACTAAATCAGAATAAGCTTGGACAAAACACATGGAGATAGCGAGAAATAAGATTTTCCGACCCAAGCGAAAATCAAACATAAACCTAGAAAAAGGAATCCACCCAAACCAAGAGAGAGACTGTGAGAGAGAGAGAGAGAGAGAGAGAGAGAGATTAACATACCTTAGGTTTCGAGATACAGAGACGGATTTGCAATCGCAATAGCAATCGCCACGGGCCCTAGGGTTGAGAACTTGAGAGATGAACGTGAGAGAAGACGAGTGAGTTCGTTCGAGAGACGGGGGTGAATTTCGTTCGAAATGCTGAAATGGAGGATGAAAGTTGAAACTGTGTCGTTTGGGAAGAAAAACAAATGACCGGGTGTATACGGATTACCGGATTATAAATCCGGATCCGGTTAATAACCGCCCGGGTGTAATCCGGGCGGATAACCGCCCGGATTCACCTGGATCCAGATTTCCGGACCGGACTGGATAAAAATCCGGTCCGGATGCACACCCCTAATCATAAATCTCAACCATACTCCCACTATCTTAAGTAGTCTCCTATTCCTAGTCATATGTAAAGATATAACCTACTAAAACCGCAGTAACCTTTTGGGCCAATCTACAAGGACAATTACCCAGAACATAGCAACCTGTTGTGCCAGTCTACAAAGATAGCCAGACTATAGTAACCTGTTGGGCTAGTCTACAAAGATGGTTCATATGAGACCATTACAGTCCATTTTTCTTATTCCATCAGTGCATTTACAGTTCTTACTGGGGCCACTGTAGTCTTTTTGGCTATACAATGCATTTACAGTTCTTACTGGGGTCACCATGGTTTTTTGGCTATACAGTGCATTTACAGTTCTTACTGGGGTTACTGCAATTCTTTCAGTCTATCATTCACACTGACAATTCTAACTAAGACTACTTAGTGGGATTTTCTATATTTTTATCACTAAAAAAAATGAAGACTAATGTCTAAACATTCAAGTCTAACATTTAACGATGATAAAATAATCACATTTCCACATGTAGAATTCACACATACATGTTATCACATTTAATAAAAATTAAATAAAAGATCACATGTAATATAACATTATGGAAAAAACAATAGCATGAATATAACCAAATATTCACATGTTATCATATTTAATCTAAAACATTAAATAAAAGATCACATGTAATATATCAATATATCTAAGCATATATTAATTCATGCAATTTTATTTATTTATTTATTTTTATTTTTTTAAATAAAAAATAAAAAAAAACCCCACCTAAACGAAAGAATATTCGCAGTCCAATGGTGCACTCATCTCCTTAGTTTAGTAGGTAGTCTTGGGTTCAAAACCCCATTGTGTCATTTTATAGTTTTATTTCCTTTTAAAGAAAATGGGCTTAATTTAAAAAAAAAACTGGAAAAAAAAACTGGGCCGAAAATGGCCCAATTAATGACCCCTGGTTTTTTTTTTTTTTTTAAAAAGGAAACAAATGGGCTGAATAGCCCAGCCCATTTCAATTAAATAAAGGAAACTGGGCTGGAAAAAAACAAACTTTCAATTAAAACAAACTGGGCCAAAAGGCCCAAGCCCACTGAAAAAAACAAACGGAAGACTTCATCTTCTTCTTCCAGTGGTTACTATTCACGTGAACAGTACTCGAAAAAATAGCAAGCTCCAGCTACCGTTCAAGGAGTTTTCTGGGTTGTTTTCGTTGGAAACCGCCTCCAGAGGAGGCTAGGTGCTGCCGCAGCACCCCTCTGGTGTGCGCAGCACCGTTGGGTGCCCCCATGGTGCACCATGCACCGTGGGCTCCAGTCGGTGCATGCGGCACCGTGGTGTGCGCAGCACCCTACGGTGCGCGCTGCACCACCAACACACGGTGGTGTTTTTTTTTTTTTTGTTTTAAAAAAGGACTTCGAAGCAACAGTCGGCGCAAAAAAAAATAAAAAAAAAATGGCACATTTACAATTTACATGCATATGCAAATAAAAAAAAAACTGGAAGCAATTACGACCGCTCTGATACCAATGTTAGAAAAATTTGCAGCGAAAAGTACCTCAAGCTCAGCTTAAAAAATTGCTCCACGAGTTTCTCCAGATCGACAAAACTCAAGCTTTTCCTCTTAAATGTAAAGTGTACTACGTAGTTAAAAAACTAGAGTAACACTTAACAAATTCACAACCTAAAAACTATTTCAAGAGAGAACAAATGAGAGAGAGATTTTTTCTAAGTCAATTGATTCACCAGAACGAAAATGAGGGGGGCTATATATAGCCTCCCCTACACGGCTAGCCTTAAAGGCCAGCCTTTATTATGCAGTAACGCATGGCTTAAAGCCATGCATTTTACAAGCTGTCGTTGTAACGCATGGCTTTAAGCCATGTGTTACGTGCAGCTAATGCACGGCAAGGAAGGGGGAGGCTGGTCTGCCCATTTAACAGTTAGTTAGACTTGTTCAGTTAGCATTTTATTTTGATGGTCGTGTATTTGATTTTTGCACTGTTGGTACAAGTATAAACCGCATAATGGGCAACGAGGGGAGTGATGCTTTCAGCATACAGGAGGGAAGATTGGACGTGTAGTATTTTTGTGAAAATGGCAGTGTTCCATTTTTTTCAAGTGTAATATTTTCAG
Organism: Carya cathayensis; assembly: GCA_011037825.1. Taxonomy (NCBI): domain Eukaryota; kingdom Viridiplantae; phylum Streptophyta; class Magnoliopsida; order Fagales; family Juglandaceae; genus Carya; species Carya cathayensis. Next base: position 2,340,816 of record QGSO01000156.1, read on the forward strand.
TAAGTGTAAATCGTGATATGTAAAAGGGTAATCTGATATGTAAAAGGGATACTATTTTTCAGAAGTGTAAAAAAATAGGACTTCATTGAACTTTGTAAATATTTTTTGTTCAATTGTGGAATGCAATGAGGAGTGCATCTTATTGTTCAGGATTTTTGGAATGCATCATGCTTGGGTACAGGATGCCTTTAAAATGTCATGATGTTTTACCTTTCTGATTTTCAACCTCCTTTATTCTTTTTTAGAATGCATTCTTTATAGGAGAAACTCTAGCTAATGAGATCAAACAATCCCATATTAGCCTCTTGCCATGGTCTTTGGATAAATATATGCTAATCCGCAAACTGGGGAGCCAATGGGCAGTTGGCAACCATAAGATGAGACTAGCTATCTTGAACTTGATCAATATCAATGAACCTGACCAAATAAATAGAAACAACTTGCCGCAGGTATCAAAATAGAAGAAAAATGTGTCACAGATTTGTCCCCTAGTTACATCCCTCATTTCATTCAAATCTAATAATCATAAGATTCAGAACCTTATTTCATTGCATATAAATAAAGGCCACAAAACCTCATTCCATTGCATATGATCAAAACCACATTCAAATCCCTCATTTAACTGTAACAAAATATAGTTTGGGCTGTCCAAGCAGCACCTCATTCCATTGCATATAAATAACATACTCCATACTCTACTTACTGTTATGAAAACAATGACAATAAAGTGAAAAATATGGAATATGAAAGAAAAAAATCACTCACGACACACAGATATACGTGGTTCGGCAAATTGCCTACGTCCACGGGAGCTGCAGCGGATTTTATTGCTTGAAGAATCACACTATAATGGAGGGGCGAAATACTGTTCACCAACAGTGTTGTACAGTCCGGCCAAATTTGTAGAAAACACATATTTATAGTCAAACGGCAGAAAAAGCCCTAGATCTAAAAATATACGATATTCGCTCGAGCGGCGTGTTGAGCGAACTCCCTTCGGCAACGGCTCGAGCTCATTGTCGAGCGGACATCGAGTGTTCAACTCTATCTGACTTCGCTCGAGTGGCTAATGCCTCCACTCGAGCAAACTCCCTTTCCCACAACCGCTCGAGCTCACTGTCGAGCAACCTTCGAGCGTTCGAATCTGCCTAATTTCGCTCGAGCGGCCAAAAGCCGCCACTCGAGCGAAGTGAACCAGACTTCACAATACTCAACAATTCTCCCACTTGAAGACTGGTACACTCGCTGCATCGTCCTCTTCCTTAAACGTGATATCCTCCACCTCTGCAACTCACTGCCCCTATCTTCATGCTAGAAGACCAACTGAAGTTGCGCACAACTTCAGTTTCTCAAGTGTAACACCCTTAGTCAACATATCAGCAGGGTTCTTACTTCCACAAATTTTCTCAAGTAACAATTGTTCGTCATCTAACAATGATCGTATGAAGTGATACCTGATCTGAATGTGCTTGGTTCTGGAATGAAATGCTGGATTCTTAGCAAGGAATATGGCACTCTGACTATCACTGTAGAGAGTGCCTTTTTTATTCTTCTTACCCAATTCCTTCAAGAAGCCTTGTAGCCATATCATCTTATTTGCAGCCTCTGACACCGCAATATACTCAACTTCTGTAGTAGACAAAGAAACTGTTTTTGGGATTAGAACCCCATGACACTGCACTACCACCAAGAGTATAAATAAAACTCGTGGTACTCTTCCTACTATCAATGTCTCCAGCTAAATCAGCATCAACATAGCCCTGCACCTCCAAACTCTCTCCTGAGAAATACAAGCAGGTTTCTGAGGAACCTTTTAGGTACCTTAAAATCCACTTCACTGCTTCCCAATGTTCTTTTCCTGGATTACTCATGTATCTACTCACAACTCCCACTGCATGGACAATATCCGGTCTTGTGCAAACCATAGCATACATAAGTGAACCAATAGCTGAGGGGTAAGGAACCTTACTCATGTAGTCTTGTTCCTCCTCTGACTCGGGTGACTGATTCTTGGTGAGTCTGAAGTGACTGCCCAAGGGTGTGCCAACTGGTTTGGCCTTGTCCATATTAAACCTGCTGAGTACATTTTTCACATACTCAGCCTATGAGAGTCTCAACATGCGTCTGACTCTATCTCTGACAATCCTCATGCCAAGGATTTGCTTTGCAGCTCCCAAATCCTTCATTGCAAAGTGCTCTGACATCTGCTTCAGATTATTGATCTCATCAATACTAGCCCGTACAATGAGCATGTCATCCACATACAACAGTAGAATAATATAAGAATTGTCAAAATGCCTGACATAGCAACAATGATCTGCTTGACATCTGATGTACCTTACACTGTGCATGAAATTATCAAATTTCTTGTACCATTGTTTAGGAGCTTGCTTCAGGCCATACAAGCTCTTCTTCAGTTTTCTCAGGCTGGTGCATGTAGATGTCTTCTTCAAGTTCTCCATGAAGAAAGGCTGTCTTCACATCTAACTGCTCAAGAAATAAATCTTCGGTAGCAACCATAGACAGTACCATCCTAATAGTTGTGATCTTCACTACAGGAGAAAAGATCTCAGAGTAATCAATACCTTGCTTCTGCTGAAAGCCTTTTACAACAAGTCTAGCCTTGTACCTCTTACTGCCATCATGCTCAGTTTTTACCCGATGCACCCACTTGTTGTGTAATGCCTTCTTTCTTGATGGAAGTTCTGTCAACTCCCATGTTTAATTCCCTAGCAAGAAATCCATCTCATCTTTCATGGCCAGCTCCCACTTGCTAGAATTTTCATCTTGTAAGGTTTCTTCATAACTCTACGGTTCTCCACCATCTGTCAACAAAATGTAGTTCAAGGTTGGTGAGAAACGCTGTGGAGGACATCTAGTCCTAACTGACCTGCAAACTGCAGTTGTAGAAGTGGACGACTCTGAAACTGACTGTGAAATAATAGGAATGGGTGCACTGGACCCACTCTCCTCGTCACTCACATCTCTACACTGCACTGTGACCTTTGGTAGGTCATCAAATCTTACGAACTCAGACTCTTGAGGAGCTACTTCAGAAACTATATTAGACTTGTCCATGTATACAATCTTCTCATTAAAAATCACATTCCTGCTTCTTATGATCTTCCGACCCTAATCAACCCAAAAACGATAGCCAAATGCCTCGTCTCCATAGCCAATGAAATAACATTTCTTTGACTTAGCTTCAAGTTTACTACAAGCATTAGGATTAATAAGAACATAAGAAAGACAACCAAAAGTTTTAAGGTGAGAAAATTTGACCTCTTTCCCGCTCCAAACCTCCTCAGGCAATTCACAATCTAATGAGACGGATGGCCCCCTGTTGATCAAGTAGACGGCAGTACTGACTGCATCTGCCCAGAAAGTTGGTGGTAGTCCGGCGTGCAATCTCATGCTTCTAGCACGCTTATTTATGGTCCTTTTATACGCTCCGCAACTCCATTTTACTGTGGTGTCCTAGGAAGGGTCTTCTCCATTTTGATACCCTGAGCTACACAGTACTCCTTGAACCCACCATCAATGTACTCACCACCATTGTCAGACCTCAAACATTTCAGTTTTAAGTCTGTGTCTATCTCAACCATGGCCTTCCAAGTTTTGAACACATTAAATACGTCAGATTTATACTTCAAGAAATAAACCCATACATTCCTACTATGGTCATCAATGAACGTGACATAGTAACGAGAACCTCTAAGAGATGCCACTGGGGAAGGTCCCCACACATCTGTGTGTACAAGATCCAGTTTTCCTGTCTTTGGCGTTCTGCCACTTTTCAAGAAATTGACCTTCTTCTGTTTCCCCATAATGCAACTCTCACATATACTGAGATCAACTGACAGAAGTTCTTTCATACCCTTTTGACTCATATGGCCAAGCCTACAATGCCACAAATCTGTTGTGCTCTCTGCAACGGTAGTAACAATAATGTTAATTAAACCGGTAGTCATATATAGTGTACCAGTTTTCTTACCCCGAGCCAGTACCAATGCCCCTTTTGTGACCTTTTAGGTGCTATCTGAAAACACTACTGAATGACCACACTCATCGAGTTGCCCAACAAAAATGAGGTTTTTCTTCAACTCAGGAATGTGTCTGACCTTTTCCAAGGTCCATTTGTTATTGTTAGGGAGTGCAATGTCAATGTCTCCCATCCCCACCACATTCAAAGCCTCTCCATCAGCAAGATACACATTCCCAAAGTCATTTGCAACATAATTCCGCATTAACTCCCTGTGGAAAAATGTATGGAAGGAAGCCTCTAAATCCAATATCCAGTCATCAATTGGACTATGAATTGCAAGCAATAATGCATCCTGTACTTCTTCAGTTACAACATTAGCACTATCATTCTCTGTCTTCTTAGGATTTTTACAATTCTTCTTAATGTGGCCAGCTTTGCCACAATTCTAGCAAGTTGCCTGCTGACCAGGCCTTGACTTGCTCTTGCCCCTATGCTTTGATTTTGATCTTCCTCTGTTTGAGTTCCTATCTTGTGATCTCTCTCGAGAATCAACATTTAGTGCTGAACTCGAACCCGAGGTCTCGCCATAATCTTTCTTGCGCACTTCCTCAGCCAAAATCAAATCACAAATATCATCATATTTTATCTTAGATTTACCGGCAGAATTACTAACAGCCATTCTCATGGCTTCCCAGTTATTTGGCAAAGAAACCAACAATATCAGTGCACGGATCTTATCATCAAATTCAATTTCAATAGACGCAATTGATTTGTGATAGTATTAAAATCATTCAGATGTTGTGCAACAGACGTACCATCCGCCATCTTTAAATTGAATAACTTTTTCATCAAGTGTACCTTGTTATTCGCTGACGACTTTTCATACATACCTGACAAAGCCGTCATGAGATCCGCAGTCATCTTCTCCTTGATGACGTTGTGTGCAACGGATCTCGACAGGGTTAATCGAATAACCCCCAAAACCTATCGATCCAACAGATTTCAATCAGCCTCATCCATCTTTTCTGGTCGCTTTCCCAATAACGGAAGATGAAGTTTCTTCCTATAGAGGTAGTCCTCTAACTGCATCCTCCAGTAACCAAAATCCGTGCCATCAAACTTCTCGATCCCTGATGCCTTCACTTCATCTCCAGCCATCGTTTTTCCTCAGACCCGAACCTTGACTCTTGATACCAATTGTTGTGAAAACGATGACAATAAAGTGAAAAATATGGAATATGAAAGAGAAAAATCACACATGACACACAGATATACGTGGTTCGACAAATTGCCTACGTCCACGAGAGCTGCAGATGATTTTATTGCTTGAGGAATCACACTACAATGGAGGGGCGAAATACTGTTCACCAACAGTGTTGTACAGTCCGACCAAATATGTAGAAAACACATATTTATAGTCAAACGGTGGAAAAAGCCATAGATCTGAAAATATATGATATTCGCCAGAGCGGCGTGTCGAGCGCGTGTCGAGCGAACTCCCTTCCACAACAGCTCGAGCTAACTGTCGAGCGGACATCGAGCGTTCAACTCTGTCTGACTTCGCTCGAACGGCTAATGCCTTCGCTCGAGCGAACTCTCTTTCCTGCAACTGCTCGAACTCACTGTCGAGCAGCCTTCGAGCGTTCGAATCTGCCTAATTTCGCTCGAGTGGCCAAAAGCGAAGTGGACAAGACTCCACAATACTCAACACTTACAACTCAACATACAACTATGGAAGGAAATACATTAGTTTAGTTTTCAAAATAAAACAACAATAATGTATTGTACTTTATTAACTTGAGTTTAAACAAATACAACAACAAAGACAAAACCAGTGGCTAAAGCCATTATTTGGCTGCAACTATTTCTATAAATCTTTAGTCATGTAAGTGTCCAAAGTGTTGTCCAATCCTATTTTCAGATATCCATCATTATTTCTGTAGAAAAAATAGAGAAACATACACGAGGGACTGAATTAAATATCCAATAACAAACAAAAGCATGTCTTAATAATACTTGTAGTCCAAATAACAGCTCCATATGGACATTATCCTTGTGTCCCATCCCCATCAAATACACGGGAAGCTTAATACAACAACACCAATACAAATCTTTTTTCTTTATGAGATTCTATTTTATCAGCAACAAAAGGACTAGTCAATTTTACAATTGGAGTTCATTGGGATCATAATAAACTATATAAATTTCTCCCTCCTAAACAAGGTAGGCTCTCATTCACCACCCTCTCTTATTAAATATGAGGTATTACAGTGGGAGAATCATAACCCAGAAAGACAGAACACATATGTCAAATGATGAAAAGTTTATATCTATCCCAAAAAAAGAAATATCGAAACACATGGAAACTCAAACAATAATTTTTCTTATGAGTCAAAACTTTATTTATAATATAAAAAGGTGGTATATAGGTATACAAGGTATATACATGATATATACCTAATCATTAAAAAAACGTAACAGAAAATTCCTAAAACTCAAAAATAGGAAAACAAGATTGAACATCCATCCAATGGTATGAGAATCTGAACAAAAGATCCTTGACTTTGCCCCCATCTTTTTATAATCTTCAAAATTCCAATTGTTCCTTTCCCTCCATTAGCACTACTCAAACAATAACATTACTGAGGACAAAAAAAGGCATAACACACTTTCCAGGTAGTTGTTGTTGCTAACATAAAAGGTATTTTGACATGCAAAGTTAACTTTGATGCAATACACCAAGTATGATTTAAAATCCCCTAAAATCATATGGAAGTGACCCATATGATTCTGGAAAGAGCTTCTTCTACTAACTCTGTCTCTCATGTACATAGTTGTGTATTTGGGTTGCGCCCTTGTCCTTATTAATAAATATATCTTATAAAAAAATGATTCTGGAACAAGCATGCAACTGCTAATGTCAAAATGCCAAGTCAATGCACAAGGCGATACCATCGAAAACAAGATATGCAACATAGGCTTACATAAAACACTAACTACCTTCCTTAGTGATCATGTATGCATCAGAAATCCAAACAAATTTAAGTTACTTAGAATTACCTACGCAGTAAGATTTTGAACCTGCAGCTGATGATCAAAAAGAAATGCTGGGCTTGATTGCAATGACATTCACAATTGACTCCCATTTTTTTCATCTAGATAAACAAATGAGCTAAGCACCAAGCATTAAACAATAATTAAAGCAAAGTTATAGTGAAAGAACACACGTAAACAAGAAGAATGCAAATTGTCCTTTCAAAAATTAAAAACCATAAGAACCTAATAGAGGATGGAAGATAAAACTGGATTAAAGATAACCAAAACATCATAGCATGACAACTACCAAGGCATTCAATACATAGATATTAACACTATGAAATGATTGAGCTGAAATATTAAATATTTATATGTTTAAAACTAATATATTTTATTTATTTCATTACATTATTATTGATTTTAGATTAAAAAAAATGTTTAAGATGAATAAATCTGAATTGTGATTTAAATTAGTTAATAGCATGATTTATGCTTAATTTTATAACTTGTGATTTAATTAGATAATATTCATTCACATGTATAACATATATTTGATATTATTTTATTTATTTTTATTTTATTTTATTTCTAATTTCTATTCTTTTTTATAGCCCAAGAAATAAAAAGTATAAAAAAAAAAGTCACATTTGCACGTGGGACCATTACTTTTGATTTTTGGACGGAATTTAGTTTTTCTCAACTCACACACATGGCTCTTTAAGGAAAAGACGTACATTAAAGACAAAAAAAAGGCCTTTTAGAGTTTGACACACATGGACGTGAGAGGCTTGGTGGCCTTTTGGGAGTTTTGACTAAAGGGCATTCTGGAATGTTAGAGTCTAATGCACATGGGGAGTTCACATTAATTTCTTTTGGGGTCTCTATTCATGCGACAAAAACGCCGCACAAATATAAATATATATATATTTGTTTCCGGAAAAGAAGACGATACCTGCGGTAGCTTGAATAACTCCTCAAGGGTCCAAACTGCAGCGGCTTCATCCACCTCTATTTATTTAGTTTGCTCTTTTCTTTTTTTAATTTCTATTTCATTTTAGTCCGAATTTTATAGTATATTTTAAAGATTTTTAGTTTAGAATCATTTGATTTTAGATATTTTATTTTTAATATGTTTAAGTTTGATATGATTATTTTTCTAACTCTCTAAAGCTTTCATTTAACAGTGATTACAATTGTTATGGATTTATTTTGAGAATTTGTTATTTGAATACAAGGATAAACCCTAGAATCTTGATTTTGGGACTTTTCAATTTTCGGCTCGTATTTTATCAATTACTTTCTAATCTAATTTAATTTTTGGCTTAGTTTTATTAATCTCTTAATTCAATTGCATTTTATAGTGATTAAAGGTTAATTAGGACTTAAATAATATCAATTTTATTATTTAATTTTCAGATTAATGAAGATTGTTTAGTTTAATTGATTTCTTGATTATTATTTTCAATTTGTTAGTCTTTTACATTTCATTTCGACACTCAAAAATTCAAAAATATGAATTTAGTCTATGACTAGTGTCCTTTATTTTTGTTGTGCTCTTCCTCTCATTGCACATATCACTACTTTGCTTTCTTCTTTGTGAATATTTTTACCTTTTATACAAGTTTGATTTTAAACAACTTTTTTCGAGGAGACGATTTAAGAATTTTATTCTTAATTATTACATGATATTCTCCTACACTTGTGATCGCCTTTGTGTTACTCATTTTTTAGTAAGTCACGAAACAACGAACTAATTACCATCATTTTCATTCCAACCAGCACCTCAGTCCCTTCTCTAGCTGGCACCACTACATGAAGGAAATGAATCCAATCAAACTTAGTGCATCTTCTACAACAAGAAAATAAGGCACTTGTATGTACATAACGGATAAGACTTACCTCGAGCACTATTCTTCAGGAAAACACAAATTGTATTAACTCCAGAAGTTGGATTGAAATTCTCATCACCAAAATCTTGGACGTCCTCACCAACAATCCCAAGATCACCCACTTCTTCAATAGATTGAGCCAATACATTCCCATTCTTCTTCTTCGGATTTGTGCATGCGAGTAAGAGAAAACAGACAAAAGAGCCTGTAAAAGATTAAAGTGATAGAAATTCGGAGCTTTTCCGATGGCCAATATGGTTCCCTCTCAAGATTCTCATACGTGTATGCACCATAAACAGTTTCTCCTGTGCTCCCATTATGCAATACTTGGAAGTTTTAGAAAAAGAATGAAGAATTCACATAGTAATTTTTCTAGGGTTTCATGGGAGTCGAGATTGTTTGGGTGAGGATGAGAAATTTTTTTTGTAGCCTTTCAAGGCTAAGAGAATATAGGGGTTGGGGGATCTTGGCGTAAGGCAGTGTTCATTGGACTTTAGGGAGGGGAAGAAAATGGGGGTGACGGTTCGCGAGGGGCTACTATGTGAGAGGATTTTTGCTGGGGTGAGGACGCTGAAAGAAAGGAGGTGACTTGGTTGAGGGCTTTTGGGAGGGGAAGTGTGACGCCCCCAAATTCCACTTGGGATTGAACGGACATTTGAAGCGTCGAGACATGCAACACAAGGTTACCTGCCCCCGTTCATGACATAAAGATGCAATGTTCCTAACATGTATCTAGCATTATGCAATATTCGCAGCGGATAATCTTTTTCTTCAGCAATACTATGCACAAAACTAAATATATTCCAAATACTTGAAATATAATTCATACATAAAGGCATACTAAAAAGCCGTGATCACCACACTAGTCTAAAATGGTTGTGATCAAAAGAATACTTGAGATACAACTCCAAAAGTACAAGTATTAACCTAAGTTAAATACTATACCATCATCAACATCGCACCGTGGCCTAGTCGACCGTATTCAGTTGGTCAGATTCCAATTCTCCTTTGGGTCCTGTAACAAGATCTACCATTCGGGGGGAATGGTAGTTGGGACTACCACAGTGAGATTTGATTACAAATCTCAGTAAGTTAACATAAAACTTATACACAGGTTAAAAATGCATGCATGGCAGTAAAAGCATAAATGCATAATTATAGTCATACATAAACATAGTATAACTTGACATATAGCATGACTTAACCAGAACTTAAGCGTGAACTGAACTTGACTTAACATGGCATGAACTTAAGCTTAAAACATAACATGAACAATCAACATAACATGAACGTGAAACATAACATGGACATGAACATAACATAACATGAACGTGAGCTTGAACGTATCATAAACGTGAACATAACATGATGTGAACATGAACTTGGAACATAACATGAACATGAACATAACATGTACGTGAGCATAACATAACATGAACTTGATCTGAAACTTGACTTAACATAAACTTGGAATCTTATTTAATTGTCTTGATTAATAACGTGCATTAATACGTACTCCACAGTTGTTGTGGCCCCACGTATTCAAGTAACATAAAACATAATACGTACTCCACAGTTGTTGTGGCCCCACGTATTCTACATGTCACAATTGCTGTGTCTCATGTAGTGTATGCTCCACAGTTGTTGTGGCCCCATACTTCATGCTCCACAGTTGTTGTGGCCCCATGAATTCACATAACATAAAATATAATACGTACTCCACAGTTGTTGTGGCCCCACGTATTCTACATGTCACAATTGCTGTGTCTCATGTAGTGTATGCTCCACAGTTGTTGTGGCCCCATACTTCATGTAACATAAAATATAATACGTACTCCACAGTTGTTGTGGCCCCACGCATTATAAGTAACATAAATATAATACGTACTCCACAGTTGTTGTGGCCCCACGCATTATAAGTAACATAACATAAATATAATACGTACTCCACAGTTGTTGTGGCCCCACGCATTATAAGTAACATAAATATAATACGTACTCCACAGTTGTTGTGGCCCCACGCATTATAAGTAACATAACATAAGATATAATACGTACTCCACAGTTGTTGTGGCCCCACGCATTATAAATAACATAACATAAATATAATACGTACTCCACAGTTGTTGTGGCCCCACGCATTATAAGTAACATAACATAAATATAATACGTACTCCACAGTTGTTGTGGCCCCACGCATTATAAGTAACATAAATATAATACGTACTCCACAGTTGTTGTGGCCCCACGCATTATAAGTAACATAACATAAGATATAATACGTACTCCACAGTTGTTGTGGCCCCACGCATTATAAATAACATAACATAAATATAATACGTACTCCACAGTTGTTGTGGCCCCACGCATTATAAGTAACATAACATAAATATAATACGTACTCCACAGTTGTTGTGGCCCCACGCATTATAAGTAACATAAATATAATACGTACTCCACAGTTGTTGTGGCCCCACGCATTATAAGTAACATAACATAAGATATAATACGTACTCCACAGTTGTTGTGGCCCCACGCATTATAAATAACATAACATAAATATAATACGTACTCCACAGTTGTTGTGGCCCCACGCATTATAAGTAACATAACATAAATATAATACGTACTCCACAGTTGTTGTGGCCCCACGCATTATAAGTAACATAAATATAATACGTACTCCACAGTTGTTGTGGCCCCACGCATTATAAGTAACATAACATAAAATATAATACGTACTCCACAGTTGTTGTGGCCCCACGCATTATAAATAACATAACATAAATATAATACGTACTCCACAGTTGTTGTGGCCCCACGCATTATAAGTAACATAAATATAATACGTACTCCACAGTTGTTGTGGCCCCACGCATTATAAGTAACATAAAATATAATACGTACTCCACAGTTGTTGTGGCCCCACGCATTATAAATAACATAAAATATAATACGTACTCCACAGTTGTTGTGGCCCCACGCATTATAAATAACATAAATATAATACGTACTCCACAGTTGTTGTGGCCCCACGCATTATTATAACATAACATGTCTTATCTTTCTTAATGCATGTGATATTATTTAATATCATATACTTTTCTAACATGGCGTATACTTGTAAATGGCATAATATGATTTAATCATAAACATTTCATGGCATACATGTATCATATGGCATACTTAACATGGCATACTTATAACATACATCATTGTATGACAGAAAAGATTATATAACAGATAATTATTCATGAGAGATTAAATCATACGTAACAGATAAACATGTAATGACATAGCATGACATGGCATATACGATAACATACATACATAAATTGTAGTTCTCTTACCCATCACACATACACAATAAACTGATAGTAAGTTAGAGGCTAACTTACCTCGATCGTCGCGTTCTATGAGAATAGAGCGCGAGACACGAGGAACTGCACAACAGCTGGAAGAGGAACACTCAAGTCCTTAAGATTTTCACTTCTGAACTCAATTGCCATATTGTAAGCACTTGCAACACCACGGCCAACTTGAGGTTTCACTATACTCGGAAGAGATAAATTGACTTCAGAAAGCCTTTGCACTAAAACAAGTTCATTAAAATTATCAATAACAACCAAACAAACAACTCATTTCTCAATCCATATACTCTTAGCCATAGTCAACCACAAGATGACACCAGTCATCCCGGACTATAATCCATATCATCACTGCTTCGGGACACTGTCATACAGTTTCCCAACATTACACCATACGCTCCACACTTCTCTGCTACGCCATTCAACCCTTCGTGACACGCCATCCGGTGTATCACGACTTAGTACAGAGTACACTCACGTGAACTCTCTTCCATTCACACTACAAAACCCATCACTGCGATACACGTCTCACGGTGCATCGCTACGCGACACGGAGTACGCGCTACGCGTACTTCCTTCGCTACAACACTCATCAACACGATGCACATCACACGATGCATCGCCATACCACACGGAGTACACTACATGCGTACTCCCTTCCTTCTACGACCCACATCACTACAGCGCATGTCGCGCGGCGCGTCGCTGCATTACACAGAATACGCTACACGCGTATTCTCTTCACACAACCCGCCGTATCACATCTACGGCATCCATCTCACGCCTATACTTCACAGCACAGTCCACAAAACTACAAAATCAAGCCTAACACTTCACAACCACACTTCGTTTCACAACTACGCAGCGAACTCCACAAACACTAACTACACAGTCTACAACCAACCAAATCAACTATGTTAAACATAAATAACTAAAGATAGATGGTTAAGACGAGAGAGATGTGATTGCTGTCGGGAAAGAATCCAAAACTGATAATTTTAGCGGGCTGTTACAGGAAGAAAGGGATGTGAGGAAGGGGGAGAAACAGTTCTAGCTTTCGAGAGGGAGAAAGGAACTGAGGAGGGGGAGAGAGGAACTGAGGAGAGGGAGAGAGTCTCGTCGAGTGAGGGAGGGGAGAAAGCGAACCGTGACGTGGTTGACCAAACTGGTTCACCACGTTAGGTGTGTGGTACAGTGGAGAGATTGTGTAGAATTTTTTAAAATAATTGTTGAATTTTTAAACACTAGTTTGGCGGATGCGTACGCATTCTTGATTTCTCGTATTCGATAATCGATAAATTCAAGTGTGTGATATTGAGATTATGCAAATCTAAAGTTGAAATTTAAAAATAATAGCATGTTATGTATATTACAGATTACAATATTAGTAGTAAATGGTTGAAGTCTTATTCTTGCTCCATTCCTTTAAAGCACAATAAGGCTAGTACAAGTTTTAAGTAGACAAGTTTTATATGGATATTTTTTCAAGGAAAATTGTCATCGTTTATTCATTATAAAAATTTATATTCATAATTAGATACATTTTGAGATGTCTCTATATCAAACTATACAAACCTTTAGTAAAAGAGTAAATCTCACTAAAAGAGAATAGGTTTTTTGATACCCTTTTAAGGTGTGATTCACTTTTTGTTTTTTTTTTTAAAAAAACTTATCTAAATAAAAATTAAACAAATCATTTCTCACATATTCTTTTATTACTTATTCTATGCACATGAAACAATAAAGTTGCCGTACTATTACAGCAAAACCAACGGATTTAGCAAAGTTGACAACTTTTACAATAATTGTCTAAAAGAACAATTGAATTCATCTTTGGGTCCCAAATTAACATCAAAAGGAAGGTGGAATTTTAATTCCATGTGTTAACGCTTAAAAATAGCACAATAGGCTGAAAGGAAAGAAATAGTCAATCCCGACCCATTGAGACTACTCCGACATCGATTGGTGCTATATGGAACCACTGACGGTGGTTTGGTACGGTTATGCAGTGTCGGTACTTGTTTCCATGGTGGTGAATGGAGAATAATACAATAAAGATAAAGAGAGGGCGACACAGGTTTACGTAATTCGGTACTGGGCCTACGTCCATGAGTCATTAGGAAAGGTGAATCCAGTATAATATGGATATTTTATAGTCTCTCATTCTTGCTGTACAATGGAAATCGAAATTCTCTCTTCTAAGGAGATCTCATCGCAGCAGTCCCTGTCGTGAGGTTTCCCCTAAGCTGAGGAAGAAGAAGTCTAAGAAATCCCCTAAAAGTCATTTAGAAGCCCCTTTAACCTCTATTCTTCCCTTGTTTTATGTCACATCGTTTCTCCTTTACGTCACATCTCCACTTTTCCTCCTGACACCATTTTCTTTTCATAGCCTTTTGTCCCTTCATCCGTTCTCTCTTTTTTCCTTCTTGATGAGTTTTCTCACATTGGGCTGGGCTTGAAAACCCAATATGGGTTTGGGATATTTTATCCCCTCCACTTGGTTCCTGCAAATATTAACACAAGGGGACAATCATTTTTGTAGCACAAGAATGTAAAACATGAAAGAGAATAATTAATAGAAGGACAATGCTACAATGTCTCCTCAATGTGCTCTCATATGTGCCCTTAGTGTAATTGTACTTTTTTCGTAGATATTTTTTTAAAATATCTTTAAATATTTAAAAATCAGTTTCTCTTTGGGCAGGTCCATCCTATAGATTGATTTTAATGGACACCAATAAGAAATTGCCACTTCAGCATTTCACAAAAATAAAATCTACACATGCTCACACCATAGGTCTCCCTCCCTCACTCTCTCTCATTTCTTCTCCCTGTTTGGCTCTACACTCCCCTCTCTCTCTCTCAAATATTTTTTCTTTCCCCCATTCTCTGTCGAATGTTCATCACAAGACTAGATCCAATAATAAAATTCTCTAAAAAAATTAAGCTTGTCATAAGACAACCAAACTACTGAGAATCATAAATAAATGCATACTTAAGCTCAAAATGACACTTGTTTCTTGAAACCCCACTTTTTTCCGTTGGAAGATCCAGGACTTGGAGCACTCCCATACCTTGGATGAAGGTTTAACCTTATAGATCTAGGGTAAATTTTCATATACAAACAATATATACCAAGTACCAAGAATTCTTACAAAGATGGATTTCTGATTTTTTAAAAAGAAAAGTAAATAAAAAAAAAGAAAAAAAACTATTTTCAAACTATGAGGATAGATATAGGACAATCAGAGAGGAATGATGCGTACATGTAGATATGATTGAAGCATTCAAGTGATTGTGCGAGTGATTATTTAATAACATTTCTGACAATGATCTTCGATCCAAATTCACTAGACCTTTGAAAAAGATAAAAGGAAAAATCTTGGTAGGTTCAATCAATCTCTTAATCATAGTTATTGGTCCACTTTTTGGTTGGGGATCAAGGTAGTATCTTTTATAACAAGTCGTAAAATGGAACAATCAAAGAAAACCAAATGTGAAATGCAAGTGCATGGTGGAAGAAGAGATTTTGACAAGAAAACAGGGCTTTTCTTTTTCCCTTCTACCAAGCAAAAGTCCACAATTCATACGGAGAGAAGAAAGAAAATGAGAGAGAGAAAGGAAGGCAAACAACAGGGAAGAAAGATTTTCTTTTCCTGTGAATAGCATCACATAGGAGATTTGAGTGTACTGCCTACGTGTTAGTTCCTCATTTGAGTCTATTATATGAGGAAAAACGGATTGTCTTGTGTCAAGTTTTTCTCTTTGAAAATATATACAAATTTACTAATGATTACTTTTGTAGTGATTATGTTTTTTCCATAGACTTGTTTGTTAACTGCAACCCAAAGCAATTTTGACTTGGACTTCGCTTTTCCTTATTTTCTTGGATTTCATAGGCCTACTAGTTTTATGATTCTATTGGGCCTGCTAGATATATGATCTTTTTTGTTCTGCATCCTCAATACTTGAGATTTTACAGTCCACTTTCGTATTGAAGAGTGAACTTCTTCAACAACTCAAGAATAGACCCATAAGGTGACAATTAATCAAGCATTTAATTTAAGAGCAGTGCTAAATATAAGTTTAAGGTTTGTAAGTTTTGTATGTGTCATTTGAAAAAAGTTTAATGTTTGTAAGTTTTCTATAAGTTTTTAAGTTTAAAGAGTAATGTGAGAGATAAATTCCGAATTTTAAAATAGACTCTTTCAGTCACATTTTTTTAAAAAGAATTACATATTAGGTAATTTTTCTTAATTTAATGGGAATTTTGACATACAGAATAGCGTTATAAGACTATCGGTCTGGACCGAATCGATAGTCTTATTGGTCAGTCTCTGGATATAGTTTTGTAGACCAGATCCGATCAAAATTGACCGAATGTATAATATATTATTTTATACAATAGTTGGTTAAGTTAATTATGTAATTTTCATTCAATGGATCATTATTGACCATATATACAATGAAATTATTTAATATTCATTAACCATATATAAAATATTAAATATATCACTTAATTTTAATTTTACTAATTTACTTAGTTTTTTTGTATTAATTTTTCTTTCGAAAAAAAAAGGGAAAAAATGTTCATAAACCAAATCAAACTGATAGCTAACTGTCTGATATGGCAAAAATGATGGACCAAAATTTTTGATTTGCAATCTTAGACCGGATTAATTACACCCATAATAAATAAGTTGAAGAGAAATTCTATTTGCAGTTCCTATTTGGGGATTGCATGTATAGACTCTTTTATAAAATGAAAAAAAAAATTATTTTACGATGGATAATTTTATAATTTTAAAAAATTTTAAAGAAAAAATTGCTTAAACTTACATTCCAGTCCCCATTGCTATAAGTTGAAACAGACCTTAGAATTATAGTCAATGAAAATTTAATTTAAAGAGTAGTACTAGTTATAATTAAGGATTTGAGAACTTGCATATAGACTATTTTCCATAATTTAAAATGGAAATTTCAATTTAGAAGCACAAGTTGTGGGCTTTTCCCTCTTCCCATTTAAAGGGGGAATTTCAATTTGGAAATACAAGTTGAGATACAAGTTGCTTTCAATAGTAGGGTTGCTCTACGGTCTCTACGGTCACAGTTGGGATGAACCTTTCTTATATTATATATAGTAAATTATATATATATATATATATAAATATATTTAGTATTTTTAAATATTTTTTAAAAAATTTATAATATTATTAAAAAATATTTTTTAATTATTAAATGAATAAAATATTAAAAAATGTCAGCAAAAGCCACAGGCGGTAGGTATAGCATTTACTCCTTGACTAGCAATACGAGTCATGACGAAGCTACTTCCAACTGGGGGCACGATACCCTCTGCAGTTTCTGTCAGTCATCCCAACTTTTTCTCTCTTTATCTTTGTATTTTTTTTTTTTTACAATTTTCCGAGTCGGCTCCGATTATTTGGTGGTCTTCTTTCACTCCTATCGATGTTCCGTTTTGTCAACGCAACTCCAATTTCCCTGCCAAATGTTCCACCTGCTTCGAAGCCTAAAGTCCCCTTCTCTCTCTTTCTTTCTCTCTCTCTCTCTCCGGAATTTCCAAGCTTGAACCAGCTCCACAACATTTTCGACATTCGAGTCGAAGTACCTTCTCTTCTTCTCATCATTCTTATCGAAATTAATCGTCTTTTATCTCAAAACAAGGGAAAGTTTGAAAACTGTTTTCTTCTCTAGATTCCCACATGGAGAAAAACCAAGAAATTGCACTGACCCAGATGAGGAAATCAGTCGAGAAGCTCGGGTCATCCACAGAGGTAGACTGATCTCTATGTTTGTCACACAATGCACCTGTATTCGTTTCGCTTTAAGTGTTTCTTTCTGCAGGGATATGGGGAACCAACGCTCACGAGGTTCTTGATTGCAAGGTCGATGGACCCAGACAAAGCGGCGAAGATGTTTGTTCAGTGGCTGAAGTGGAGGGCTGAAATGGTGCCCAATGGCTTCATTTCCGACTCTGAAGTTCAAGATGAACTGGAATCCAGAAAGATATATCTTCAGAGTTTATCAAAGGATGGATACCCGGTGATGGTTGTCAAAGCAAGCAAGCATTTCCCTTCTAAGGATAAAGTCCAATTTAAGAGTAATTAGCTAAAGCGTACTTTTTTCTTCATTATAATTCTTGAAATTTAGTTCATATTTATTTTAATTACTTTGATTTCTGTTTAGCTATTGCACTGATGCCTTTGGGTCTAAATTTTGCAATCCATGGGCCATTAAATAGATGCTTTGTTAGAGAGAGTTTCCAGCAGAATAGCTTGATGTGAGTTGGACAGATTGGACTGTAGCACTTGGTTTGGCGTCCTAGACTCATGGAACCACATTGGCCTTTAATTTTTATTGTGGTGTGCGTTGGTCTTTCAATATATTAAATAATTCTGCCTGTTGTACTTAGGCTCTGGTGGGTGTAGCACGACTCATAAATAAAAGTAAAATAATCCTTCCACAACGTATGAGAAATAATCTAAACAGATATTCAATGATATTCAGATGATGAAAAGTTTGGTCTAATTATTTTAGTGTGTTGTGGGTCTAATATTGTCTCCCACTTCATAGGCATACACGACTTATTGTCAGTATGCATGTACTTTTTCTCTTTCGTATTCTTATATTGTGTTTGTTTATTTGTATATTTATTTACAAAAATTCTATGTGCAGTCATTTTTGTCGACTCCTTTGTGCGCTCCAGTGATATGATTGGTTGTGTATTAAAAAAAAATTAATCCAGCCAATCATATTAGTGGAGTGCGCAGGAAGTACGCAAAAGTGACTGTATGTAGCATTACTCATTTATTTAAGATCTTCATGTGGACTTCTCACATTTATGTGTTAATTACACAAGCCTTCCACAAAGTTCCGGAAATTTTCAAAAGACATAAACTTATCCCCACGTGGTCAACAATCTCACCATATATTATTAAGTTAAATTTATAAAATAAAAAATAATATAGCTACTTAGATGACTAAAATTAATATTATAAAATAAAAATAATATATCAAGTTTCTATTCTCAATTTAAAATTAGTAGTCTCTTAGGTTTTTGTAATGCGTTGTTTTTCTTTCTTTTCTCAATTTATTCCCTTTTACTTTTATATGCTATGTAAATAGCTTTTAGTGACTCTCTTAAGTCTCGTTTGATTACACAAATGTGATGCGATGAGAATTTTGTGAATAGTAATGAGATAGTTTGTGAATAGTAGTGAAATTGTTTGAGTTAAGATATTTTATGGGGTTTTTGGAAAGGAGAGAGAAAAAGTCGAATAAAAATATTATAAAGTTAAAATATTGTTAAAATATAATTGTTGTTTTGGAATTTGATAAAATTGATTTTTTTTTGTATTTTATTTGGTAGTTTGAGAAAGTTAGAATGATTAGGTAATGATTAGATGAAAAAGTTGAAAATTTGAAATTGAAAAGTGTTTTTTTTAATGATATTTGAATGTTGAGATGAGATGAGATGACTTGAGACCATTTGTGAAACCAATCGGGGTCTTAGTCAAGCAAAGTTTGTTTGGTTTCTCATCATCAACATATAATCAAAGGGGAATGAGGTGATATAATATCAAGTTGCTCAACCAAAATTCTAAAAATCCAAATACTATCATTAAGGCTCTTTCAAAGTAGCTGTTTATTGTATTTTGTTTCAAGATATGATAACTTAGTTACATAGAATATATATATATTTTATATCAGGGAACCTCTTCAAGGCAGGGCTCTTCGGATCCACTTGTGTAGAGTAAACCCTGATCCATGCACTACACCCTCGAAAGTTTCCCTACACGAAACTGGTTAAATCACTAGCTTTTCACCTAGGGGTGTGGCCCCAAAGGATTGCTTGCACCCATGAGGTGTTGAATCTTGGACCTTGAAGGGAGTGATACCCCAAGACTAAGGCCTTCACTACTTGGGCCAACCCCTTGGGGTTAGTTACATAGAATATTTTCATTTGATAAAATAATTGATCTTGTGTATTGATTACTCTACACTCTTTAAATAGAGGCTTGATAACCTCCTTGCTCTAAAAAAGATCAAAGAATTTTTTTATTAGCACGGTTGATAGGTTTATGACTAATTTCGATACATTTCCAAACACCTTTTTTCATAACTATCTCATTCTTGTGTTTGGTCTTCCACATCATGCTTCAAGGAATCATGCTCTCTCTCTCTCTCTCTCTCTCTCTCTCTCTCTCTCTCACACACACACACACACACACAATGGCCATCGAGCTTTTTACATTGAAATTAGTTATTTTCAATGTAAGGACTAATATATTGCTGCTTATATACAAAAAAAAATCCATATATTTTTTGAAGATGACAATGACATAATCTAGATTATTCATCTCAATACCTTGTTTTGAATCTTGAGTTTGATAACCTGTGTTGCTGGAAAAGTCTCCTGAGGCTCTAGCTCAAGAACTGGAGACTTGGCTCCTGCAATTACTGCTGCATATGGTTATGGGTGATTATGTGCATAATGTAGTTATATAAAACGGAAAATAATCTGGATTTGCATAATGTACAAGGCTACGTAATTCCAATTTCCAATTTACATGCATGAGAAATCATTTTCTACTTTGCTCTTGAGAATGATGCTTCTATCTCATTTATCAACCACTTATCATTGTTCAAGGAAGTAATCATAGCCAGTAAAATTCTTTTAATAAGCATTCTCTCATTACCTGTATCACATACAACAATTTTTTTTCATTGACTTGCTATGAAGTGGGTCGAATTCAACCCTCACAAGATGTGAGGCTAGGTAAAAAGGGATAACCATGCCTTTCACTTGTCATAGTTTTGGAAACTTCCTCTCTATGTCTATTACAGGACCCTCCGCCCTCTCTCCAATATCAAATGAGTAATAGCCAATTCTTAGTTTACCAACTTGGACATATTGATCAAAAAGTTATTAAATTAGCTATGCAAATCATGAATTAGGATAACTTTAGTAGTTGATCAAATCAGCTCTGCTAGTGATGTCCAGTCATTTTAATAGTTGATAAAATTCAAAAATTATCCACATGGAATGAAGTCATGAACATCACAAACAATGTATTCTCCTGTGTTTACATTATTTTGAAGATTTCTCTGCTTCCCCACCCCTATTCTCTGTATACATGTATAGTTTACAACATGTTTGAGTGATAGGAAGAAAAATACATTGTTGGAAAACTGCTCACAGTTCAAATATTGATGGGATGAACTTGTATTTCTGTAAATGTTAATACTTGATTCACTCTTTTTTACCCCTTGGTACAGAATTCGTGGTTCATCTGCTGGACAAAACGATTGTAAGGTACCACTCCACTTTGACAATGATACATTTTTATATTTCAGCAGAAAGGGTAGCATCTGAAAGTGGACCCATTTGGAAATATGATTTTAGGTAGCTTGGTTTTTTCAATTGATAAGTTATACACACATTCTATGGCCTTGGAACTCTGAACTTCATCTTGGACCCATTGAGTTAGGATATGTACCATCTGAGCTAGAGTTTGTTGGCAATAGCATGGCTAATGCTTATGAACATAATTGCAATTTAAGGCCACTTGTTTAAAGTATTCATATCTTTTATTGCAATTAAATTGAAAGTAATGGTAACAAGAAAGTAGAGAGTTACACATGGTGTAAATGCTTGTTTGATGAGGAGGACATGCCACTAACTTTTGAGGATTGTGAACAGAAGACAAAAGATCTTAAAAGTTTCTTATTCAACACATGGTTTATTTGGGCAACTGTTGTAGATTTTAATTGGAGGTTTTCATGATTTTCTCATGTCTTTTTCTATCTCAAATTAGTGTTCCTCTTATATACATCCTGTGTACTTGGGTTATGCCTTTGTTGTTCTCTAATGTTAAAATTTTCTGTTACTTGTATAAAAAAAGTGCCTCTTAAGTGTCATTGTCAATTGAGCTAGGCATGTCTTAGATGCGTCTGAATACGCTCTAAGACAAAAACTTTAGGTTTGCTCAATGGGCAACACAAGACAGGTTGTGCTTTTTCTTACCAGAAAATTTATGAGCGAACAATATCTTTTTTTTTTTTTAAAAAAAATCTAAAATGAGGATCTAATTACTGGAGTAAAAAATTTTTCTTAAAGTTTTGGCTCTCCCCTATCACCAATTATTGCTGTCCAAATGTGTAGTATTGGCAAGTCCAAAGGGTCAGGTTCATGTTAGTTTTTTTGGATAAGTAAGATAAATTTTGTTGATAATCAAGAAAAGGAAGCATAATAAGCATTATCAAGGTACACAGTGAATATACTTTGAATACATATAATGAGAGGGAAAAGAGTTCAAAACTCCTGAATAGTAAAATTAGGAAGACAAAATTGGGGTTGCAATCCAAGGTTCCTATTAGTATTTATGTCCTTCAAACTTTGGAGTTGTATGGGAAAGAAATTTTGGATGGTAGTGAAATTTGTGAATGAGTAGACGGGTATCAAATTGTTCTAGATGTCAAAATCAGGGGTAGGATTGAGCTAAAATGAATCTGCATGCGTGTGCGTGGCTTTGTGCAACTGTGTGTGTGGGATTATTTGAAGTATTCCAATGGTGTAACGTGGTGTGTGTGTGTGAGAGAGAGAGAGAGTTATATGATCAGTTTTTGTCTAAAAGGCCATTTACATGCTGTCACTCAATATTTTTAAAATCTTGTTCTTAGAATGTAAGATAGGTTAGTTTTAAGGGAGCTTGTGAGAAATTTTTTATGTAAGGTTGCTGATGTGTGTTCCTTTTCAAATACATCAGCTATATATCTTTCTGGTTCTGAACTTCCAATCTTTCTCTCTCTCCCTGAGTTGTCTTTCTTGTGATCTCTTTCCATTGGCTGATGAAAAACTGAAATTTTGATCAGAGTAGCTATTATATAACTATTGTATTTTGAGCCTAGATTGGATCTATCTAAAATGATTTTTATATCCTTGCTTCCAAAAATATCTAGGTAATTTGTTAGGCTTTGTCGTGTTTAGATGGGCATAAATTTTTGCTTAGTGCAGTTGTTTATTATATGGCCTTATTATTTTGTATACTTTTACCATTTCCACAGATAGGACGGAAGCACTTCATGTGGTATCTGTTTTTGCTTGTTTCAGTTCTTTCAAAGATAGAGAAATTGGAAATGAGAAGTTGATTGGCATTCTTGACCTACAGCATATAACTTATAGAAACATCGATGCTAGAGCATTAATCACCGGATTTCAATTTTTACAGGTGATTGGAATTTCTTTTATGAGTTTAAAATTTTATATATGCGGCAAGAGAAAAAATGCAAAGAATTTGTTCAAGGTTTTGTTGATTTTTTTTTTTAAATTTAACCTTCACCTTTTTATCACAGATGTAGATTTGTCTCTATTCTTCCATTCTGCATAAGCATATTGGCATATCCTGTTACTTTTCTCCAGAAGTTGCTCTCCTTGCCCTTTTTTTTTTTTCACACATTATCATGTCTCGTTTACCACCTCCAAAAAGTAGACTATCTTGGCGATAATTTTTTACGACCTCCTTGTGCTAGGCCATGTACTGCCTCAAGTTTTTAATCCAAAGATGGAGTGAACAAAGTCTTGCAGATTTTAAAATGGATCACTGTCCATTGAGGGCATTACCTAAAGAGATTAGTTTCGTGCCATCTAAGGGTCAATGGTTGCATCCATGATGGGAAGTATGGGTTAAATGCACCTAGTCCCTTGAGGGCATCACCTTTCTTCTTTTAAATAAGCAAGGGGTTTACCTTTTAAAAGATTAAACCATATTTAGATAATATGTGATACAACTTCAATGCATTTTTTGTTGATATTTGTGCTACCCTAAATTTCTCATTTTGTAGGCTTACTATCCTGAACGTTTAGCGAAGTGCTTCATTCTACACATGCCCCGATTCTTTGTTAGTGTTTGGAGATTGGTTTCTAGATTCCTTGAGAAGGCTACGCTGGAAAAGGTTAACCCAAAATATAAGAATCCTCATCTCTGATTTACCCAATCATTTACATGCTTATGTGCACTGTAAGCTGATGTCTTTTAAAAATATGCAAGTAAATGACATGTGGCAATATGTCCAGAAAAAAGATGCCTTTCCTGATTGAATATTATGCGAATTTTCTTAATCCATGCATTTAATCGTGCATAAAATTTATGGAAAGATAACATTATCTCAACTTTGACTCGATCCTTTTAATTGAAATCTTTGTTTAAAATTGCTGGAATCTCTCTACGTTTCAAAATTTTCTAAAAGGCAGGGGATATTGTTGACCAAATGCTAGATCTAATCTATTCATAGTTTTATGGATCATTGTGAGCCTAATTGTTTTAATTTTTATAAACTATTCAGCCAATTTTGTCATGTCTAGAGTTCATGTTTGATACACTTAATGGTTCTCACAATTATATGTTGATTTATTAATATGAAGACATTCGTTGCCCACAAAGATAGATGTTCCAGCCCTGTTACTGTACAATGAGGCTTAAGTGCAAGTTTTAAGCTGTGTTTGGGTAGTGGAGTGATCACTACTATTCTATATTTTATCATTAATTTTTTACCATTTTTTCACTACTATTCACAGATCACCTGAGATTAAACGTAGCTCAAATGAAATGTTCATGCTAATAGTTTTTCTCATATAAATTTCTAGATGTTCAGTAATCTTACCCCATTTTTCTCCCGAGAAAAAAAAAGGACAATACTTTCATTGTACAAAAAGAAATTCTGATTCATTCTAGGAACTTACATCAACTCATATGGGGCTACAATTCGAATGAAGTTGGATATTGTGACCTCTGTTTTTCAGTTTATGAAAGCAAAAAAATTACTAAGGTTTAGTTAGTTTTCAGCTTTACATATTGGCTGAGTCTGGAATAATCCTGCAGATTGTGATTGTGACCAATGAAGACGAATGGCAATATTTCATGAACGAAGTGGGTGAGGAAGTCTTGCCAGAAGAATATGGCGGGAAAGCAAAATCAGTAGCACTTCAGGATGTTGAACTTGCCCCTTTGGATCGCTGATTCCACTAATAACAGATGCACAGATGGCTGCTATAACATCCTTACTCTTCCTAATACAATGCTAAATAATACTACTGTTGACACTTATTGGGGGCCAGATTATGCCCTTTTGAAATCATCTCTTGTGAGAGGACACATAAAATTCCTTTCAACCATGATAGCAAGGCCAAGCTTCAGAGTATATACAAGTCCCGAAATAATTATTTGAACAATATGGTCAAAAAATATAATTTCAGATATAAATTAAAAAATTTTATCCCTTAAAATACAAACACCCAAACCTGAGTTGACTCTATGTTAAATAATTATTCGATATTGTGATTCCTCATATTCCTCATGCATGTAAATAATAGTTGCTGCCCGAAAAGCCGGCCGGAGGGGTGGTGGAGCTGAGCCTTAGAAGACTTTCAATGAGGGTGTGAGTGGCGAAGAGTGGCAGTTTGGCATATATCTTAGATATGATGTCCATAACAACAACAGAAAACTACAAGGCAGGATTTCGATACCAAGTTAGAAGTCGTGAGCTTCATGAGTAGGGTGGAAACTTAAGAGGGGTTGAGAGTTGGTTGGCTTTAATTTGACAATACTACGAAGGCGTTCTTTATGAATCCAAATAAGGCACAAAATAAAATAATATCTCAAATAGGTAACATTTCTAACATACTTCAATTAGCTTCAATCAAGCAATTAGTTCTCTTAATTCATTTTTATATTGAGTAGTGTTACACGCAGTTATAATTTTACTTACAAGATTGATTTTGTCATTTTTCTTTTGAAATTCAAATTTGAAACTGTGCATATTTTATGGATTTCAGCTATCAATAATTGACATGTGAAGAAATAAATTTTTTATATTTTTTTCTTAAATACATGGAAAACTCTGAAGCAAATCAATTTCGCGCATCCCTTGTGTACAAAAATGACTTGACGGGCCACGGTGGTAAAAGAAATGTTGTGTTTCATGCATTTCATGATTAAAAAACTAAGTGAGTGACGTAACGGTGCATTTCGTCGTAGACTGAGAGAAGATTTTGTCCTCCTTTGTGCGCACTTCTCTTCTCCACTTTGAACTGTAGCTAGATCCAAAGTCCTCATACGTTTCGTCGTAGACTAAGAGAAGACATTATTCTCCTTCTTGCGCATCGCCTTCACTTCTCTTTTCAACTTTGAATGGTAGCTAGATCCAAAGCTCCCGTGTTTTGTTTCCCGTAAGAAGCTCCTGTAGCATTGTGGTTCCCTAAGAGAATCCTTGTACTCAAAAGGTATCATTGTCTTTCCACCACCTGCAACCTACGATCACACAATTTTGATCAACTTTGTTTTGCAACCAAAAAACAGAGCAACTCCACCCCATATTCAAAGGTCTACATGTTCTTTGCAGTGCCACCTTATGCTATCTTTAGCCTAGGACGTGCCATCGTCGTGAAGGTTTAAACCAAATGCCGTTAGCACTTCTGTGTTACACCATGCACTGTAAGCCTCTCGGTTCTCTCTTTCTCGGTTCTTTCTAACTTTCTCTCGCTATGTCTCGCTATCGCACACAAGAGTAGCTGACGTAGCTCATGCCCCACCACCATCGCACGATCTCTTCCTCCCTTGGTGAGCCTTTCTCTTCCATGTTGCACAACCATGTATTACTCTGTGTAGTGACGAAACTAGCAATTTTCTTGAGGGGGGGCCAAATTTTCTAACGTGCAACACATTTTCATAACTCACACACACACACATATATAATTAGACCTCAATAATTTACAATTTACACGTAGAAATAAAATTCTAAAAATACAACATCTTAATATATGTTTAAGATTTTTAACGATAATGTTTCATGAAATAATATTCATCTATGATTATTTTTATAATGAAATATTTAGAATTTATTTGTTTCATATAAACTATCAAGTAATTTTTTAGAATGTCATTTTTCACTCCAGTATGTAAGCTAGTTTATTAAGTTTCATATAAATTCTAAATATTTTTGTGTTACATTAAGCATATAATACTATAATACAGATCTTAAATAAGTTTTTTCTTGCTCAATGAAGTCTAGAGGATAAAACCTCTCAACTATTTTCCATATAGATCACCAACCTTAAATGATTTTTGTTGTATTTTTACTTTGACTTCTATATTAAAAAGCCTAATATTGTATAACAAAAATTTTTGGGATTCATATTAATAAGTTTATTATTTCTCCTAAACTTAGTTTTGATTTAATTTTGGTGAGACCACACTCTTAAAAATAAATAATATATAAAAACTATACAAAATTATGAGATTATAGGAAAAAAATTGGAGAGACATTTATAAGTATATTGAAATTTCATAAAGTTTTGTAGAGCATATGGAGATTATCAATTTTTATGGGGGTGCCATTTTCTATATTTATAAAATTATGATTAAAAATTGAGGTATATTTTGGTTTTTCAAAAAATTTTGGGGGGCATGTAGATCCGCCATTGACTCTGTATATTGAAAATGTGTGTGAGCAAGATTAAGCCTTGCTCTTCTTCTTGCTTTTCATTTTTGTTTTCTTTAAACTACCACTAGGTCACCTGGGATGCGCAAGTCGTTCACGAAATAGAATGTATATAGAAGAACTGTAAATACATTTAACATTTTCCTTTATTTTAGTTAATTAGGAAAATAATTTCTATACATAAAGATTATAACCATGTCAAACGAAGTCTAGAGTAAAGGATTTTTCCTATATAATAGTCCAACGTAAGTTGAATGGATTGAGAAGCAAAATTATTATTCTCAAGAATTATTCTCTATGGGATCCCTAGAATTAGCCATCTTATTTATTTATGTTAAAAAATAGGTCCTAATTATTCTCTCATCACAATAAACGTGATATTTTATTTCGATACTTACATTTCAAACTTGTTATGCAATCCTCCTCTATGGAAAAGAAAGATATAAAAATAGAGGACCAATAATTCTGATCCCCAAAAATTGATTCTCACCCGATCCGTTGCGGAGCAATAATCGTGGTAAGTTACTAAATTGAAAGAATAAGGAGTACTAAATGGTAGGGGTGACATATTGGATTAATAGGTCGTGTTCGTATTGTGTTAAGTCATATACATTATATGATATAGATCAACCTAAACACGACCCGTTTTGAGCTGTTATTAGTGACTTATAATTAGGTCGACTTAACCTTACCCATTTTCTATAAATAGGTTGAATTAATCCGAATAACCCATTTGACATGATTAATATAATTTCACATAAAAGTTAAAATTATAATATCTCCCAAAAGTATAAAACTAACTAATAATGAAAAATGTCAATATTTTTCAGATTTTAAAATATAATAAAATAAATATTATAATCCAAACAATAAAATCACAAATTTAAATTAAAATCCAATATTACAGTTCGGTTTAGGGTATTTCGGTTTTTAGGTTTTAAAATGGTATAAATGTAATTTTTAGTAAAAATCTTAATAGGTCAAAACGGGTCACTAACAGGTTAAGCATGTTGACTTGTTAGTGACCCATTTATAAATCGTGTCTTAACGTCAATTTGACTTGAATCCATTAATATCAAACCCAAACCCGCTAATTTTGTATCGTATTTGTATTAAATTAATGGGTCGTGCTACATATTGCTACTACCTCTAACCAAATCCAAGGGTTCATAAACAATTTAATCTTGTTTATTAAACAAACCAAACTCTATAAAAACTTAGGCTCGTCTAATAGATAATGTAACTTGTATGTCATATAACTTCTTATTTATCAGTTTTATAGTATCCCTTTTAACCATACAGTGAAAATATCTAAATATTTAAAAATATAATAGAGAATTATGATGCTAATGCAACAAATGTTGTTTAAATCCATATAAACACACGTTTTAGAACATGTTTAAGTAAGAGATGAGATAAGAATTCTACGAATATTAGTGAAATTTTCTGTGAATAGTAGTGAAATTGTTTAAGTTAAAATGTTTTATTAGATTTTGAAAAATGAGAGAGAAAATGTTGAATAAAAATATTATAAAGTTAAAATATTGTCATAATTTTTTGTTTTGATATTTAAAAAAATTATAATTTTTTAATGTTTTGTTTAGAAATTTAGAAAAGTTATAATAATGAGATAATGAATAAATGAAATAGTTGTGTTGAGTACTATGGAGTCTGGTCCACATCGCTCGAGTGGAGGCATTAGCCGCTCGAGCGAATTCTGGCAGAGTCGAACGCTCGAAGGCAGCTCGACAGTGAGCTCGAGTGGTTGCGGGAAGGGAGTTCGGTCGAGCGAAGTCAGGCAGAGTTGAACGCTCGACCATGAGCTCGAGCGGTTGCGGAAGGGAGTTTGCTCGATGCTCGCTCGACACACCGCTCGAGCGAACATCGTATTTTTTCAGATCTAGGGCTTTTTTCGCCGTTTGAGTATTTATGTATTTTTTACACTTATGGCCGTACTGTGTGACTGTAGAACACTGTTGGTGAACAGTATTTCGCCCCCTTCATTGTAGTGTGATTCTTCAACCAATAAAATCCTCTGCAGCTCCCGTGGACGTAGGCAATTTGCTGAATCACGTATATTTGTGTGTCGTGTGTGATTGTTTTCTCTTTCATATTCTCTATTTTCACTTTATTTTCATTATTTTTCACAACAATTGGTATCAAGAGCCAAGGTTCGGGTCTGAGGGAAAGCGATAGCTGGAGATGAAGTAAAGGTATCGGGGATCGAGAAGTTTGATGGCACGAATTTTGGTTACTGGAGGATGCAGATAGAGGACTACCTCTATGGGAAGAAACTTCATCTTCTATTATTGGGAAAGCGATCGGAAAAGATGGATGAGGCTTATTGGAATTTATTGGATTGACAGGTTCTGGGGGTTATTCGATTAACCCTGTCGAGATCCGTTGCACACAACGTCATCAAGGAGAAGACGACTGCGGATCTCATGGCGGATTTGTCAGGTATGTATGAAAAGCCGTCAGCGAATAACAAGGTACACTTGATGAAAAAGTTATTCAATTTAAAGATGGCGGATGGTATGTCTGTTGCACAACATCTGAATGATTTAATACTATCACAAATCAATTGTCGTCTATTAAAATTGAATTTGATGATGAGATACGTGCACTGATATTGTTGGCTTCATTGCCAAATAGCTGGGAAGCCAAGAGAATGGTTGTTAGTAATTCTGCCGGTAAATCTAAGCTAAAATATGATGATATTCGTGATTTGATTTTGGCTGAGAAGGTGCGCAGGAAAGATTCTGGCAAGACTTCGGGTTCGAGTTCAGCACTGAATGTTGATTCTCGAGGGAGATCACAAGACAGGAACTCAAACAGAGGAAGATAAAAATCAAAGCACAGGGGCAAGAGCAAGTCAAGGCCTGGTCAACAGGCAACTTGCTGGAATTGTGGCAAAACTGGTCACATAAAGAAGAACTGCAAAAATCTTAAGAAAACCGAGAATGATAGTGCTAATGTTGTAACTGAAAAAGTACAGGATGCACTATTGCTTGCAGTTCATAGTCTAGTTGAGGACTGGATAATGGATTCAGGGGCTTCCTTCCATACATCTTCCCACTGGGAGTTAATGCAGAATTATATTGCAGGTGACTTTGGGAAGGTGTATCTGGCTGATGAAGAGGCTTTGAACGTGGTGGGGATGAGAGATATTGACATTGTACTCCCTAACAAGAACAAATGGACCTTGGAAAAGGTCAGACACATTCCTGAGTTGAAGAAAAACCTCATTTCTGTTGGACAGCTCGATGAGTGTGGTCATTTAGTAGTGTTCTCAGATAGTACCTGGAAGGTCACAAAAGGGGCATTGGTACTGGCTCGGGGTAAGAAAACTGGTACATTATATATGACTACCGGTTTAATTAACACTATTGCTACTACCATTGCAGAGAGCACAACAGATTTGTGGCATTGTAGGCTTGGCCATATGAGTCAGAAGGGTATGAAAGAACTTTTGTCCAGAGGCAAGCTACCAGAACTGAAGTCAGTTGATCTCAGTATGTGTGAGAGTTGCATTATGGGGAAACAGAAGAAGACCAGTTTCTTGAAAAGTGGCAGAACGCCAAAGACAGGAAAACTGGATCTTGTACACACAGATGTGTGAGGACCTTCCCAAGTGGCATCTCTTGGAGGTTCTCGTTACTATATCACGTTCATTGATGACCATAGTAGGAAGGTATGGGTTTATTTCTTGAAGTATAAATCTGACGTATTTAATGTATTCAAAACTTGGAAGGCCATGGTTGAGACAGAGACAGACTTAAAACTGAAATGTTTGAGGTCTGACAATGGTGGTGAGTACATTGATGGTGGGTTAAAGGAGTATTGCGCAGCTCAGGGTATCAGAATGGAGAAGACCATTCCTGGGACACCACAGCAAAATGGAGTTACGGAGCGTATGAACAGAACCATAAATGAGTGTGCTAGGAGCATGAGGTTGTACGCCGGACTACCACAAACTTTCTGGGCAGATGCGATCAGCACTGCCATCTACTTGATCAACAGGGGGCCATCCGTCCCATTAGATTGTGAATTGCTTGAGGAGGTTTGGAGTGGGAAAGAGGTCAAATTTTCTCATCTTAAAACTTTTGGTTGTCTTTCTTATGTTCTTATTGATTCTGGTGCTCGTAGTAAATTTGAGGCTAAGTCAAATAAATGTTATTTCATTGGCTATGGAGATGAGGCATTTGGCTATCGTTTCTGGGATGATCAGGGTCAGAAGATCATAAGAAGCAGGAATGTGATTTTTAATGAGAAGATTGTGTACAAGGACAAGTCTAGTACAGATTCTGAAGTAGCTCCTCAGGAGTCCGATTTCGCAAGATTGGATGACCTACCAGAGGTCACAGTGCAGTGCAGAGATGTGAGTGACGGGGAGAGTGGGTTCAGTGCACCCTTTCCTATTATTCCGCAGTCAGTTTCAGAGCCGTCCACTCCTACAGCTGCAGTTCGCAGGTCCGTTAGGACTATACGTCCTCCACAGTGTTTCTCACCAACCTTGAACTACATTTTGTTGACAGGTGGTGAAGAACTGCAGAGTTATGAAGAAATCTTGCAAGATGAAAATTATAGCAAGTTGAAGCTGGCCATGAAAGATGAGATGGATTCCCTGTTAGGGAATCAGACATTGGAGTTGACAGAACTTCCATCAGGGAAGAAGGCATTACACAACAAGTGGGTGTACTGGGTGAAAACTAAGCATGATGGCAGTAAGAGGTACAAGGCTAGACTTGTTGTAAAAGGCTTTCAGCAGAAGCAGGGTATTGATTACTCTGAGATCTTTTCTCCTATGGTGAAGATCACAACCATCAGGATGGTACTATCTATAGTTGCTACCGAAGATTTATTTCTTGAGCAGTTAGATGTGAAGACAGCCTTTCTTCATGAAGATCTTGAAGAAGACATTTACATGCACCAGCCTGAGGGGTTTGTAGTACAGGGAAAGGAAGATTCAGTTTGCAGATTGAAGAAGAGCTTGTATGGCTTGAAGCAAGCTCCTAGACAGTGGTACAAGAAATTTGATAACTTCATGCACAGTGCAGGGTACATCAGATGTCAGGCAGATCACTGTTGCTATATCAGGCATTTTGACAATTCTTATATTATTCTATTGTTGTATGTGGATGACATGCTTATTGCAGGGGCTAGTATTGAT
Organism: Carya cathayensis; assembly: GCA_011037825.1. Taxonomy (NCBI): domain Eukaryota; kingdom Viridiplantae; phylum Streptophyta; class Magnoliopsida; order Fagales; family Juglandaceae; genus Carya; species Carya cathayensis. The sequence continues at coordinate 2,373,786 of QGSO01000156.1, forward strand.
GAGATCAATAATCTGAAGAAGCAGATGTCAGAGCACTTTGCAATGAAGGATTTGGGAGCTGCAAAACAAATCTTTGGCATGAGAATTGTCAGAGATAGAGTCAGAGGTACGTTGAGACTCTCACAGGCTGAGTATGTGAAAAATGTACTCAGCAGGTTCAATATGGACAAGACCAAACCAATTGGCACACCCTTGGGCAGTCACTTTAGACTCAGCAAGAATCAGTCACTCAAGTCAGAGGAGGAACAAGACTACATGAGTAAGGTTCTTTACGCCTCAGCTATTGGTTCACTTATGTATGCTATGGTTTGCACAAGTTCGGATATTGCCCATGCAGTGAGAGTTGTGAGTAGATACATGAGTAACCCAGGAAAAGAACATTGGGAAGCAGTGAAGTGGATTTTGAGGTACCTAAAAGGCTCCTCAGAAACGTGCTTGTGTTTCTCAGGAGAAAGTTTAGAGGTGTAGGGCTATGTTGATGCTGATTTAGCTGGAGACATTGATAGTAGAAAGAGTAACACGGGTTTTGTTTATACTCTTGGTGGTACTGCAGTGTCATGGGGTTCTAATCTACAGAAAACAGTTTCTTTGTCTACTACAGAAGCTGAGTATATTGCAGTGTCAGAGGCTGCAAAGGAAATGATATGGCTATAGGGCTTCTTGGAGGAATTGGGTAAAAAGAATCAGAAAGGCACTCTCTACAGTGATAGTCAGAGTGCCATATTCCTTGCCAAGAATCCAGCATTTCATTCCAGGACCAAGCACATTCAGATCAGGTTTCACTTCATACGATCATTGTTAGATGACGGACAGTTGTTACTTGAGAAAATTTGTGGAAGCAAGAACCCTGCTGATATGTTGACAAAGGGTGTTACACTTGAGAAACTGAAGTTGTGCACAACTTCAGTTGGTCTTTTAGCATGAAGACAGGGGCAGTGAGTTGCAGAGGTGGAGGACATCACGTTTGAGGAAGAGGACGATGCAGTGAGTGTACCAGTCTCCAAGTGGGAAAATTGTTGAGTACTGTGGAGTCTGGTGCACATCACTTGAGCGGAGGCATTAGCTGCTCGAGCGAATTCAGGCAGAGTCGAACGCTCGAAGGCAGCTCGACAGTGAATTCGAGCGGTTATGGGAAGGGAGTTCGCTTGAGCGGAGGCATTAGCCGCTCGAGCGAAGTCAGGTAGAGTTGAACGCTTGATGTCCGCTCGATCGTGAGCTCGAGCGGTTGCGGAAGGGAGTTCGGTTGATGCACGCTCGACACACCGCTCGAGCGAACATCGTATTTTTTCAGATCTAGGGCTTTTTCCACCGTTTGAGTATTTATATGTGTTTTCTACACTTATGGCCGTACTGTGTGACTGTAGAACATTGTTGGTGAACAATATTTCGCCCCCTCCATTGTAGTGTGATTCCTCAACCAATAAAATCCTCTGCAGCTCCCGTGGACTTAGGCAATTTGCCGAACCACGTATATCTGTGTGTCGTGTGTGATTGTTTTCTCTTTTATATTCTTTATTTTTCACTTTATTGTCATTGTTTTTCACAACAAGTTGAGTATTTGAAATTGAAAAGTATTTTTATATGAATATTTGAAATTGAAAAGTATTTTTATATGAGTGATGTCTGGAAAAGAAATTATGAGAAGTGAACAAAGGCAAGGACAAGAATGAAATAGGTTTGGACAGCTCTATCTGCAAATGGGAAACTCCCTTACATATTTTTATAAGATCAATTGTGATGCAGCTGTTAACATGACTATTTTGCGATATTGGGATCGGTATTATTGCTGAGATGAAGTGGGAAGAATTTTGGGTACAAAGAGCATGCAGAGGGATATGTATCCTGACCCTATGTAGGCCAAGTCCTTTGGTGCCTTGCAAGCAATGCAAGACTCTTTGGGATTGAAAGTGGTCTCAAGAAATGGACTCTTATCCTTCTTGTATTCTTTCCCTCCTTTGATGGAGGTTCTCAATCAAAACTAATTTGTTTCTAAAACAAAAAATAAAAAAATAATAATAAAAAAAATAAAAGGCTAGATTTTCTCCAATTATTCTATCAAGAGATCGAGTCTCGGATTTCTTAAAACATGCTATTGATAATTAATTATTCTTATTAAGATTTCCTATCTATTACACATTTGCTCACATGCTCCATACATTGGGGTGGATGAAGGGGAATCTTTGCATCTTTTAGAACCTAACAAATCAAATTAAGAGCAAACGGAAATACGATTTCATCCTCTTTTCTGTGGGGAACAAAATATTGTTATAATATTATTTTGAGTTGAGTTGAGATGAAAATTCAATGTTCAATAAAATATTATTATAATATTATTTTTTAATGATATTTTTGTTTTAGGATTTGAAAAAATTGAATTATTTATTATATTTTGTGTGAAAGTTTAAGAAAGTTATAATGATTAGATGAGATGAGATATTATGAGTTGAAAGGCTTTCTCAATCCAAACAAATTTTTTTCCTCTTTTTCTTCTTTTTTCCTATTTCCCAGACCCTCTACGCATCCCCCCACTCACTCTCCTCTACACTCTGCTCACTGTGCATTGTCTAGAACTGTTGCCTCCCTCTCGATTTTTGACATAGGCAGGGTCTCGGTGTTAGGCTATTCGTGGTGATCAAAGAAAGCCATTGGAGCCACCATGACCCCTCCACGCTGCTAAACCCTCTTACCATTCATGACATTGCATGAAATCGCCGGTAAGCTCTCCATCCATCTCTCTAGCATTCTCTCTCTCTCTCTCTCTCTCTCTCTCTCTCATATCCCCATTCATTGTAGTCATCATGTGCCACCAAGCCGATCTGTTTCCTTCTCCAATTTATCCCTCTATATACTCCCTTTGTGTCTTTCTCAGTCTCCCTGGTTGTGCACAAAACCCCAACAATCGGCCGTTGGACGCCACCAAGATGTTCTCTTTGTCTTTGTCTCTCTTCACCATGAGTACTGCCACCCTTGTACCCTGAGCGAATTGTCATTGCCTCACCACCAAGGGCACCTCTAATGCTCCTAGACAACACCATCTCAGTCTCTAATTCAAACGGATCCACTACAATGAGTTTCAAGTATAAAGTAACCTTGAACAATAGTCTTGTAATCACACTTAATTTTTGTGAATTGTGTGAGTGGTGCGTACTGAAAATTGGGTTGTCTCTGTTTGTATTGTTGGGGGTAATCATAGTGATCCAGAGCCAGTATTAGAGAAAATATGATACTTGCACAGTGGAATTCAAGATACACATGCACAAAGTGACACTAATAATTTAATGTGGTTCAACAAATGCCTACGTCCATAGAGAAAGAGTTTCACTATTAAATAGTAGAATACAGAAAATATTACAGAGGATGAGGATCACACTCCACTCAACTCAACTCTCTTCTTTTTTCTCAGAGCTGACCTTGACTTTCTCTTTCTTTCTCTTTTTAGCTCTTCTTCACTGAGCCCTTCTTCTGTCTTTTTCCCCACATTACGACACATTGCACTAGAAATGATCTCCTTTTATAGGTGAGGCTTCAGAGGACAAGCAGCTACAAATCTTGGCAATAGGATGCTTCAGCAGCAAGTATTTACCAACAACTAGCATGGACAATGGAAGCTACAACTCTTGACCAAGCTTAAAAAACTAATCTATTGGTCAAGCTACAACTCCTAACCAAACTATATGGGCATGGAACACCCAGCAATTCTCCCCCTTCATGCCCATTAGAGGAGAATGCACTATGATTCTTCTCTAGTTGGCGTCCATCTCGGCTATGTCTTTGCATAGCCCAAGCTTCTCACTTGTAAACCACCTTTGTTAGCATGTCCGCTGGATTCTCTTTCATATGGATCTTCACAAGCTTCAACAATTATTGTTTCATCGCTTCGCATATCCAATGATAGTTGATATCAATATGCTTAGTGTGGGAATGGTACATTGAATTCTTGCTCAAGTCTAGAACACTTTGATTGTCACAATGTACCGTTTAGTCTTGTATTCTTTTTGACTAACCCCTAGTTCTTGGAGAAATTGCTTCATACACAATATTTCTTTCCCACCTTCCGCTGCAAGCAATGTATTCTACCTCTGTTATAGATAAAGCAACACACATATGCAATTTGGACTGCCAAGAGACAGCTCCTCCTACAAAAGTGAAGAGAAATTCGTTGGTAGATTTCCTACTATCCAGGTCTCCTGCCATATTTGAATTAGTATAGCCCTCCAAAACTGGTTTAGCTCCCCTAAAGCACCAGTATAACTTTGACGTACCCTTCAGGTACCTGAGAATCTATTTGATCACTTCACAATGATCATTTCCTAGATTTGAAAGGAATTTGCTCACCATGCCTACAGCATGAGCAATATCTGGTCTTGTACAAACCATTGTGTATATCAAGTTTCTTATAGCTGAAGAGTAGGGGACTGCTTTCATCTATTTAATCTCTTTCTTTAAAAAGGGACACGAGCTCTTGCTCAACTTGAAGTGGTTAGCTAATAGAGTATTGACTGGCTTAGCATCTCCCATGTTGAAACATCTGATTACCCATTCAACATATTTTTGTTGTGATAGCCACAACCTTTTAGCTTTTCTATCACGAACAATCTTTATGCCCAAAATCTGCTGCGGTAGACCTAAGTCCTTCATGTCAAAGGACTTGGGTATTTCCTTCTTTAACTTGTTAATCATCAACGTAAAGAAGGAGTATAACAAACTTGTCATTCAGGAACCTTCGAACATAGAAACATTGATCTGTAGTAAGTCTCTTGTAATCATGACTCACCATGAATGAGTTGAACTTCTTGTACCATTGTCTCAATAGTTGCTTGAGGTTGTAGAGACTCTTCTTTATCTTGCAGACTAAATGATCTTTCCCTAGAGCTTCAAACCCTTTTGACTGCTCCTTGTAGATTTCCTTCTCCAAATCTCCATGGCCAAAGGCTGTCTTCACATCCAAATGTTTGAGTTCCAAATTCAAGCTGGCTACTAATCCTAGTAGGACTCGAATTGAGGTCATTTTCATCACATGTGGAAAGATTTCATCAAATTCGATTCTTTTGTTCTATTGGAACCCTTTGACAATCAATCTGGCCTTGTGCATCATAAGCTTTCCCTGGCCATCTTTCTTTAGGTTGAACACCCACTTGTTCTTTAGTGCTTTCTTTCATTTAGGAAGCTTCACCAACTCATAGGTATGGTTTTTCTGCAAAGAACTCATCTCTTCTTGCATAGCCTGCATCCATAAGCTTCTATCAGCATGAGTTTGAACTTCCTGGAAGCTCTCTGGCTCCCTCTCATCAGTAAGCAAAAGATATTTCAGATATCTCCACGATGGAATTAATGGGTGGCCTCTTACTGGTCTTCTTGGTTGAGCTTCATCAACCAAATGAGGTTCGTCACCATCTAACCCTTGTGGTGGTACTCCAGCTTTTGGTGGAGAGGGTTCTTGCTCTCCCTGCTTGACACCTTGTGTATCTTCTTCTATTTCTAGAACTTGATCCTGTATATCCTCATTATTTGTGGTGAATTGTAATGGCGTAGGATCTGAAGTATAGGAACTAAGCTCTCTTGATTTTGAGGAAGCTTTAGTTCCTATATGCTGGTTTTCATGGAACACAACGTCCCTACTTCTGACAATTTTCTTTGTCAGAGGATCCCATAACTTGTATCCAAACTCTTCATCTCCATATCCAACAAAGATACATGGAGTTGACTTGACATCGAGCTTCTGTCTTAGCTCCTTGGATACATGTGTAAAGGCTTTGCACCCAAACAGTCTCAGGTGAGAGTAAGAGATGTCTTTTCCAGACCAGACCTTTTTCGAAACTTCAAATTTCAGTAGTGCTAAAGGTGATCTATTGATCAGGTAATAGGCAGCATGAACAACTTCACCCCAGAATGGCTTTGGTAACTTGGTCGTATTGAGCATGCACCTTCTTTCCATAATAGTTCAATTCATCCTCTCGGCTACACCATTGTGTTGGGGGGGGGGTACACGGGACTGTCTTCTGATGTCAGACACCACAATTAGTGCAGTATGCAACAGACTCTTTTGAATGCTCTCCTCCATTGTCTGTTCACAAGCACTTCAACTTCATTCTCGTGTCTCTTTCCACCAGGGTATAGAAAATTCTAAAGTGCTCAAAGAGCCGATCGTTTGTTTTCAAAACATACACCCAGACCTTTTGTGAAGCATCATTAATGAATGTCACAAAATATCTGTTACATCCCAATGACTCTTCTTACATGGGACCACATACATTATAGTGTATCAGACTCAATAACTCTGATCTTCTCTTGGTAGAGGAATTAAACGAGACTCTATGTTGTTTTCCAAACAAACAATGATCACAAGGGTTCAACGCAATGCCTTTGGAAACTTTAATGAGTGCCTTTTTCACAAGCCTATCCAACCCTTTCTTACCCATGTGTCTGAGTCTCTTATGCCATAGATTCGGTGATGCCTCGGCTTCGACTACATTGAGGTTATCATAATCGATCTTCACATGAGTTTAGTACAACGTACCACAAATGTGTCCTTGGGCGACAACCATGGCAGCTTGTGACAACTTCCAAATGGCATTGCTGAAGTAGCTATCATAGCCCTGTCTATCAAGGGGTGTCCTAGAAATTAGGTTGAGCGTCAGGAATGGTTCGAACATCCTTCAACATTATGGTGCAACCAAAGTTGGTTTTGATCTACACATTGCCAACTCCAACAATCTTTGAGGACTTTGCGTTCCCCATCTTTACGTTACCAAAGTCTCCAGCTTACATAGTGAAGAACTCACTATGGGAAGTGGCGTGGTAAGATGTTGCTATGTCTACCACCCACTCAACATCGTGGCTTACAACGTGCAGACACGTCTTGTCACTGATAGAGAGTACCACTACATCTCTCGAAAGAGTGACTAAAGTTGCACCATCTTCTTTCTTCAGTTGACTGCTTTGATCTTAATCTCTTTGAAATTTGCGGCAGTTCTTTCTTATGTGACCTTCTTTGCCACAAACATTTAAAGTTTCCATTCTGCCAGTTCCTACTGTCGTTGGATTTTCCATGTGTCTGAGACTTTTGCCTCCACTTTTGCCTCTGCCATCACCTTGAGGCCTATCTCTACTCTCGCTGACGAGGGCATGAGACCGATTCATGCCCGTTTCCTTCTGTTTGGCCTTCTCATTGAACTGGGCATCCTTGACCATCGTCATGGTAAGTTTTCCATTTGAAATAGAGTTACTCAGGGAAACCACCAGCGTCTCCTAATTGTCTGGTAATGAGCTGAGAAGTAGCAGGGCTTGTAACTTGACGGACCTGAGCTGGTTAACTAGGTTTTGAAACTCACTAGTGTGCTCGGCAACAGAGGTATTGCTCTTCAACTTCAAGTTAACAAGCGGTCTCATGAGGAAGGCCTTGTTTTGAGCAGTTTTAGCTTGATACATATCTTCCAACTTCTTCCAGAGGTCATATGCATCCATTTCTTGGGCCACATGGTGAAAGACACTATGGTTGATCCATTGTCTGATCTGACCGATAGTCTTCTTATGCATCTTTTTCCACACTTGATTAGTAACTTCATATGACTTTGTACCTTCATTTTCCCAGGGGTCAAATAGATCTTTACAGTTAAGGAGATCTTCCATCTGAGATCTCTAAAGACTGTAGTTTGAGGCAATCAGCTTTATCATGGTGCCTGATGCTGAATCTTTCATGGACTTCGACTGATTCTAAGTTCAAAATGCAAGTACAGGATCTTCAAGGTGGAATCATGCAAAATAGACAACACATTTATGTCTGGAATGGCTAATTTTGTTAAGAATGAGTTTTGATTCATCAAAATCGGCCTTAGATAGCACAAGGTAAGATAAGAACCCAAAACAGGGAATTTGTTGTGTGTGTAGCGCGTGGGATGAGTGCAAATGAGTAGGCGCGTGCAACTAACGCTGCTTCTAAACCTAGGGCGCGAGTTGGAGCATGTACTTCATGCGACTTCAGCCTTTGGTACTCATGTGGTGCGTTGGCATGTGTACTTCACACGATTTAGCTATTGTGGTGCGTGTGGGGGCACATGGATTTCGCGCTCTTCTTCCTCACTCTGGCATGTGGGGTTACTCGTCGACCTTTAGAAGGCTCATGGTTTTTGCCATTTTTCTTGTCTCGATGAGACGGACACCCTAGTATGCTCAAATTTTGTAATTGAGCAACATACCAGAATTGAGTTTTCTTAAAAAAAAAAAAAACTCCTCCCTACACGCTCCGATACCACTTGTTGGGGAAATCACAATGATCCATAGGAAGTATCAGATAAAATATGATACTTGCACAGCAGAATTCAAGACACACATGCACATAGTGACACCAATAATTTAACGTAGTTCGCCAATTACGTACGTCCACAGAGAAAGAGTTTCACTATTAAATAGTGGAGGACAGAAAATATTACAGAGGAGAAGGATCATACTCCACTCAACTCAACTTTTTTTTTTGACATAGCTCACTCTGGCTCTCTCTTTCTTTCTCTTTTCAGCTCTTTTTCATTGAGCCGTTCTTGTGCCGTGGTATCCCTATATCACGGCACATTATACTAGAAATGATCTCCTTTTATAGGTGATGCTTCAGAGGATAAGCAGCCACAAATCTTGAAAATGGGATGCTCTAGTAACAAGTAGTTACCAACAGTTAGCATGGACGGTGGGAGCAGCTAATCTATTGGTCAAGCTGCAACTTTTGACCAAGCTATTTGGGCATGGAACACCACGCATGTATGCTGTAGATTGTAGATTAAGAGATTTCATGGCTAGTTGGTGTTCAGATGTGCCCCTATTTGTGAAGTCGTGAGCGGAGGACGGGGGTAACCTTTGTGTTGGTGTTCTAAGGATTGGTGAGTGTGTTTATAATGTTGGATTTTAACGGAGTTAAGCTACTGTTAAAGATGTTGGATGGAATAGTGGTGAAGTATTTTTGGCATTTGGACCGGGTCATTATAAACTCGAGGCACCATATGCGATTGTTTTGATTGGTGGGTTATTTGGTTGACATGTTGGGAGGAAGTGTGGGTTGATTGTATATTTGACATGTTGGAGGTAAGTTTGTTTGAGTTGAATATTCGGGATATTGGTTTGCCGTGTATGTGGTGAATGGTTCGTTAAAATGAGGCTAACAAATTGATGTGATTTAATAAGGTATATCGAATTGTCAATTATTTTTTTATTATAAAATAGATTTAACATATTTAGTAACTACCTCAATTTATAAACTTCTCCTATTTAAGATGTGTTTTAGGTAAGACTTGTCTTAATAAATAAAATACAAATAGTAGTATGATTTTGATTATTCTAACCTTGAAAACTAAAACCAAAAAGACAAATAAATTACGAGTGATGTTGTAGCGGGTAAGGGCATTCTTATTGGATTATCTAAATATAAATGTAAAATTTGTATAATATGACATGATTTTATATTTAGCTATTCCATTCAAAACTTATTTCTATATTAGATTATCTATTTATTAGTCAAAATAATAATAAAATATTATAAATTTAATAATATTTTATTTTAAATTTTTTTTTTCTAATTAAGAGCTTATATGAAAATATATTATTATTTTTATTAAATAATAAGGAGAAATAATGCCAGAGGAAGAATGAGAATGAAGAGAGAGAATAGAGGGAGAGATAGTGTGTGACAATGTGTATAAAGATATTATTTTTTATTCATTAGGATATAAAATAATAATAATTAAATTTGATTGTAAACTTTAATTTATTGTAGTTAAAAATAAAAAATTTTAAAGATTGATAATTTAATATAGAATATTTTTAAGTTTTATGAGTTAAATTTGTCGTTGAATTTACATTTAAAGATGCTCTAATGCGACAAGTTTGACTGTTGAATGGTTATAATTGGAAAAACAAAAAATGACAGCCCAATCAACTCAACCGCAGACGCTTCCCAAAACTAAAACCCTTTCGAAAACAACTGTCTGTCTGCACCAGCCGCCCCTCCTCCGTTTCTGGCACATACAACAACTCCACACACATCTCAGCTACAATGGCCGCCGTCACCCACCATCCCTTTCTCTCGTCCAAACTCCGGCAAACCACCAAGCCCAATCCCATCCGTTTTGGCCCCACAGGGGTTCGTATGGCCCTCCAGGAGACGGCGCCTTCGCTCGCGGTCGTTGGCGTCACTGGCGCCGTGGGTCAGGAGTTTCTCTCTGTGCTCTCTGACCGCGACTTCCCCTTCCGCTCCATCAAAATGCTTGCTTCCAAGCGCTCCTCTGGGAAGCGACTCACCTTCCAGGGCCGCGACTACACCGTCGAGGAACTCACTGCCGATAGCTTCGACGGCGTCGACATCGCTCTCTTCAGTGCCGGCGGGTCCATCAGCAAGGAGTTCGGGCCGGTCGCGGTGGAGAGGGGAACCATAGTGGTGGACAATAGCTCCGCGTTTCGGATGGAGGAGAAGGTCCCATTGGTGATACCAGAGGTGAATCCCGAGGCCATGAATGGGATCAAGCTCGGAACGGGGAAGGGGGCACTTATTGCCAACCCCAACTGTTCCACCATCATTTGCTTGATGGCCGCCACGCCTCTTCATCAACGAGCCAAGGTGAGACTTTATACATTTGGGTTTATTTTCTTCGTCTTTTTTTATGCACTGCATGCACATGTGAATTGAAACAGGTTTTTCTGTATTGATATTGCTGTAGGGATTCATCTAGTCTCTGTTTTTAGCGTAAGAAACGCATTTTCAACTAGCTTGTTTATGTGACAGGGATTAGTGATTTAGCTTTCTAACCAATTATTCTTTTCATTTCGTAAATTTGTGAGTGTCTGGAAAGTGTTAGTTTTTGAGGGGAGAGATCTTTTGTTTCTACACTCAAGAGGTACATCTTACAGGCATGCCGTGTTATTCGAATATCGTGATAAAGTAATTTTATAAGAGTCGCAGGAGAATTTCGGTTGGCTTGAGTAGGGTTTAATTTTAAAAAAATAATCGTTTATTGTGTGGTTATCATTACTCTTAATTTTATTCTAATTTTGGAGTCTTGCGGTAATCAAGCTAATTAGAGTGATGATAAAAATGCAACCTTTTTGTACAACTATTTTACAACTGCATTTTAAATGGAGGACATTTTTATATCATTGAGTTGTTGGAGTATCATTATTTTATAAAACTACCATCCATTTAAAAGAGTCACAAAGGTTGCAAAAGAGTTGTCCCCACTACTCTTATAATTGTGATTCACTGTTCGGGTTGTGCTTCTTTCATGATTCTAAGAAAATAGTGAATGTATCAAGCAAGTTACCTTTAGTGGTGTTTCTGCAGCATACTTTTGCATGTTCCACTACGTCTCAAAACCTGCTTGCTTTGTTGGTCATTGAGTATTTCAGGTACAACGCATGGTTGTTAGTACATACCAGGCCGCCAGTGGTGCTGGTGCTGCTGCAATGGAGGAGCTTGAGCTGCAAACTCGTGAGGTTTTTTTCTCTTACACCATTTCATTGTTGTTTTTTGACATTTATTTTCATGGGAAGTGGATCAATCCGTCCCCTGGTTATTTATTCTAAAAGGATTGTTTCCTCCTTTTTAAAGGTCCTGGAAGGCAAATCACCAACTTGTAAAATCTTCAAGCAACAGGTCTGTCAATTTCTTGTCGCAGTATACCTGCTTTTCTCATATTCTATTCCATCTTTTCCCTACCTCTGAAAGACTTTCTCCATCTGCAGTATGCTTTTAATTTGTTCTCGCACAATGCACCTGTCCTGTCAAATGGATACAATGAAGAGGAAATGAAATTAGTAAAAGAGACAAGGAAAATATGGGTAAGTATCGAAACGTTATCTTTTACTTTATTCTTAATATCATCTTATCAGCGATTGGTTGAGTTACTGAAATTTCCTTTGGTGTTTGGGAGAACAAGTCTGTCTGGTCTTATACCAAATGATTCTTGTACATTTTTCAGAATGACAAGAATGTTAAAGTGACTGCCACATGCATACGAGTTCCTGTTATGCGTGCACATGCTGAGAGTATAAATCTTCAATTTGAGAACCCCCTTGATGAGGTAATGATGTGGTCCTCTGAATTATAAACCGCATTATTCTTGTTAATTTTTCTTTATGATAATATCTGTTGATAGAACAGATTTGATTTGTTCTCTTTTAAATATCATTACTGGGGAGAACATAAAAATTGAGGTGGATGATATTTTATACAATGTAGGTTTTTGTTGTGTTCATTTTCAGGGATGGGTTCATTTGTAATAGCAGTCATTTGTGTTTTTTGGTTTATTTTATTTTTTTGAGTTATTTGGTTTTATAACAAGGGGATTCTTATTTCTGCCAATGATACTTCAAACTAGCTTGAAGAAATGAATGAGTAGATGTACTGACCAATTCAATTTATCTTCTTTGGTCAGAATTGATATCATGAAACATGAGCACCTGTTTAAAGGATTGGTCTGTTTTGCTTGATCTGGTGCCTGCATGTATGCTGTTTGTTTATTTTTTGTTCTTTTTGTAATTAGCATCTTTCCTTTTCCCTCTCTTTGAAAAGGAAAAGAATTGATATAATTACCCAAGGTGTTGTAACCATCGAATTTAGTACCTCGGTAGTGCATTGTTTTGCATGTTTTCTTATATAAAAGAAACTATCTCATTGAGTAGTTGCCCTCATAAAATTGCTTTTCCTGAATATTGGAATTTTCAGCATGTTATTACGTACAAATTAGTCGGCTGCAAATTTGAGTTGCCTTCTGCAGTTCCTTTTTTCACTTTTTAAGTTGCTGATGCTTGGTGGTTCAAGAAAGAAGTGTTTTATCACACTCCAAATCCTTTGCATGGGGTCGCTACTCAAAATCCTGAGCATCCTACGCATTTATGGTCCTATGATTGCTGACAATAGTGGGGCTTTTCTCCCTCCGTCCCTCCTTCCTCCCTCCCATTGTAGAGTCATTTTGGTTATCTGCCCATTTGATCTTTGGAAAGAGATTTTGGAGAATTATAAAAAATTTCTACTTGAAGGTCCAACTCTTAATTCATTGAGTTTCTCTGTTGTCCAGGACACAGCCAGGAATATTCTGAAGAATGCTCCTGGTGTAGTGGTTATTGATGATCGGGCATCAAATCTATTCCCTACTCCATTGGAGGTGTCAAACAAAGATGATGTTGCAGTTGGTAGGATCCGCCGTGATGTGTCTCAGGAGGGGAACCATGGGTGAGACTAATTTATAGGCGATACTGTTTCAATCATTATATCTCTGCTTTGACAAACCTTAATACTAATGGAATACTTACAAGCAGGCTGGAAATTTTTGTCTGTGGCGATCAAATACGCAAGGGAGCAGCACTCAATGCAGTTCAGATTGCTGAGATGTTGCTATAGTCCCGCCAATTGTTTTCAGTGATGAGATTTCAATTATGGATTTACCAGTATGGTGAGATAAGATGCTTTTAGTTTTTCATCATATGTAGTTTTCAGATGCCGATGAGTTGAGAAAAATGAGTGCTTTTAGTGTAACCTCTAAAAGTCTAAATCATGTTCATTATGTTCATCGTAGGCTTCATTAAGTAGCTTGATGTTTTCAGTTTAAATTGAAATTATATACCTCATCAATCCTTAACGGGAAGATTTTGTAGTAATAATTTGTGGTTCAGAATCAGAGATACCTGGAATCTTTTACTGTTGCTTTGGATACGTAGGCGATGAGTGTCGATCTCCAACACTATGCAATTGTTGTTAAAATATGTGAATTTTGTCTACCAGAATCTGTACATTCCTTGCACTAAAATACGAGAATTTTGCAGGAACCAAGGTTGGTTGGTTAAGTGTGATATTTGATTGAATTTTCAGTCAGGTTAGTGGAAAATTGATATGAAAACTGGCAAGCCAGTAAAAGTGTTCAACCGGGTATTCGGGTATACTCAGACCAGAATTCAGATTTCAAATCCGGACAGGGTTCCGGCCTGGATATGCCCGGGTTATTACTTGGGCCGAAACCCAACCCGGAAATCCGGGTTCCGGCCTATACGGGGGGTCTTTTTTTATTTTTAAAGCCCATATTTTAGAGCCTAATTTTTTTTTTTCAAAAAAATTGCTTATATTATATTAAAGACTTTTTAAGAAAAATGCAAGCTGAAGAGCATACTTCCCTTTATGTAATAGCCTATATTTATTTAAAAAAATGTTGAAAATCCCTGTATTTTATGAAAACTTTTTCTAAGTCATGTTAAAAAGTATAATACTGACGTTGTTTAGGATAATAAAAATATATAAAAATGAAAAATTAGAATGTATGCAATCAACTACATATTCCATTATTTTGTTATTTATACATTACATTAACGTACTTAAAGTGAATTTTATAATTTATCATGCTAAACTAATAATCTGTTTCTATCATGTAAAAAAATAATTTATCATTACTATGTAATACACTGACAACACCTTACCAATCATGGAAAGTACCACTTCCTCTTAGACAATAAATAGCTGATGTCCCTTTCACCAACTCCATATAAATACAAACAGAAAAAGTAAGGTTATCCAACATATCATGAACTACAAATTTACTGCAGTCTAAGAGCATCAACTAAAAATTAAGCATGAAAAATAAAAGCAAGTTGGTAACCTAGTTTCCAGTCTCTTGGAAACTCGTCCTTCCCTAGATCTCTAAACAGTACCACTTCCAACTTTGTAACTGCAAGCAGAGAAGAAAAGCTAGAGGTAGAATAAAACGCATGAAGTTAGGAGATAAAACCTGACTGAAATCCCCAACACATGCCACTCCTCACCCTTCTTTCTTGTTATGCTTATTTGGCAAAGGAAACACATTATATATACATTGTCTACTAATATCCTTATATATTCTATTTACAAGCATAGCTTTCTACTTAATCTCAAATGATTTGTTTTATTTACATAAAGACTACCATTTTATCAAACATACAAGCATAGCTTTCTAATTGCAATCCCCAACCAGAAGTGTGTGCAAACCCAGCATAAGATCCAAATATCAATTCCAACACTTGTAAATTCAAAAAACAGAATAAGCACCCATGTGAAGGAGATACTTTATTTAACCAGAAAAATGCTAGCACCAAAAACCCTAAAAAAAACCCATATTCTACTATGTTTTTTTTGTTTGAAAAGCAGTTCTCCATAAAATAATGCAAGAAATTAATTTTCTAAGAACATCAAAGTCATATACCAGACTCCACAAGTCAAAAAACAACCCAAAAAAAAAAAACCCAGATATTAGAGCACATCAAGCATTCTAAGATCTACAAATAAATAGAAAATATAATGCAAATTATAGGATCAGATCTAAGAGTAGATCTAGAACAAAAAAGCAAAACAACTCAAAGCCATGTCTTAGATCTAAGAGTAGATCTAAGAGTGTTAGGGTTTCGGCACTCGGTAGACGAAGGCTATGGTTTCGGCACTTAACAATCCAAAACTCAAACCCATGACAGAAAATACTGAAATTTCCCTCATTCGGTTGCGGAATCTTAACGACGCGAGAGAGATGGAGATGACAGAGCGACGGAGGTGATGGAGACAACAGAGCAACAGAGGTGATGAAGGCAGAGGAGGCTAGGGTTTCGACATGAGAGTGAGAGTGAGAGAGGATATTGGCGCAAGTTGCAGAGAGAGAGAGAGATATCGATATGAAGGAGTGAATTCGAGAATCTGAACTCTGGGTTTCAACCCTTGCCCTTTGGGCTTTACCATATTGTTTTGATACGGTTTAAAAAAAAAAAACACAAGTACCGGATGTTAAATTTGGGTTTTGGATTAAAAATCCGGTACTCGGACCGGATAAAACCGGTTTTAGTCATGTAGGTACCGGCCGGGATATAAGATAATATTCCGGACTGGAATCCGTAATTGAAAACCTGGTTATCTGGATTTTGGGCCAGGCTCGAATGAACAGCCCTACAAGCCAGTCAGTCAGTTACACTATATCAATGTAACTAAATATTCTTCCGAGATAGATTCTTGCATCAGCATGATTATAAGATAATAAATGAGTTAAATCAGTCTTAAATCCCCCCAAGAATCGTGTCAGTGTCTACCCTTCTCAAGCAAGGACCTTCCTGGGTTTCACAAGCTACTCCAATATTTTCATTTTTCAATTTCAATTTTAATTTATTTATATAGATTCTATTTGACTGAATTATTCTATTTTCTTTTTATTCTTATTTTGAGAAAAATCTATGTGAAAGTAATATTTTTTTCGAATTCTCTCTCTCTCTTCTCCTATATAGATTCAGATTATAGTATAATAAGTTATTAATACATAATACTAATTTATTAAAGTATAATAACATGTAATTCGACATTAAAAAGTCTAGTGTAGAAATAAGGTATAAATAAGTTAGACATAAGTATAATATAAAAACATGTAATAATATGGTATAATAACGTATAATTAGGCATTAAAAGTAATATGTAATACTATAGTATGATAATGTGTACTTAGACACTATATCATGGTATAGTATAATTCTAGTATAAAAAGAAGTTAGATATTAATATAGAAGTATATTAGTAGTGAATGATTTAATTTGAGTTTTTAACTTTTTGGAAAAATTTAAAGTTGAAAACTGCCTCAAAAAATTCATTTTTAAAAGTGACTAAATATGAAGCTAAAAAAAGTTAAAGTTGATAGCCTAAATCGACTCTGATTTGATAAGTTAAAATCAAAATCGAATTAGAGTATATACAAGTCGGAGTCAGAGTTAGGATTTGAATTTTGATAAAGTCAGAATCGGATTTTGGAAAATTCGAATATGAATAAGTCAGTGATCACCCTAATCCCTCGTAGTGGAAAAATTTTCCCTCCTGCATCCATGCTGAAATATATGTTAATATGATGGCTTCTGCTAGTGCAGCTAGCAGCCCTAGATGTAGAGCTGTGCTAGGCTGCCATCCAGCAATGGCTGCTGGCATGTTACTTAGTACATTTATATTTTATTATTATTATTATTTTTATATATTTAAATATTTTTAAAAATATAAAAAATACACCAATACACTAAAATTCTTTTCTTAATTATTAAGTAATTTTTTTTCCTGAACAGTCAAATGGAATGGTAAGAAATGGATGGCATAGTAAATTTATTCCTAGATGTAATAACCTTTTCTAATGATTGCTCATTAAAATAGTAGCGTCAAACCATCGGTTTCACTATCGTTTCAATAAGAAGGCAAAAGACATTGGAATGCTAGTTCGTTTTCTAGGCTTATTTTTTGGGTTTGATCATTAGTGTTTTTATTTTAATGTTTAAGAAAGTTATTATTAATAAATTTATGTATTTTTTTAAAAATATTTTTAAAAAAATGAATTTCTACTAGTAATCACACCCAACGGTAAGTGCTTGACGGTCAACTAGCAGGACCCATAAACATTGTACGGAACCTATTCCCAATTTAGCGGCATCGACTTTTACCTATCGTTGCGTGCTTACATTTATTTCTATTTTTTTAGAAATGTTATTATTTCATTTTATTATTCCACTCTCAGTGACGCTAGTTGATATATATTTTAAGTAGTCTTCATTTAAGTGGGTATGACTAAGAATAATAAAATCAACAAAGATAATTAGCATTTTTTTTATTAACTTTTTCATAAGTAAGCATATTAGATTCTTTCATTTATATTTATATTTCACTTATGAAATACTTTTAAGAAACATATAGTATCAATAAGAGACAAGAAAAAGTGGTAATGATCCTTTGGTCTAATGGAATCACTACCAATTCCAATTTATGGGATATCTAGGTACCAAGCCTATAGGCTATTACCCCAATTTCTTAGGGCAGCTGTAACCCATGCCTTGGGTAGTAGTACAGTTCCTGTGGTTGTGGTTAGATGGTAACCTCCTATACTTGAGTGGTGCAAAGTTAATTGGGATGTTGCTGTTTAAGAGGGTTCTGCTAAGATTGGAATTGGTGTGGTGATAAGAGATCGTCAAGGGGATGTTCTTGCAACAAAAGGAAATCTTTGAGTTGTTGCACTTCTCCAATTGTAATTGAGGCAAGGAGAATGGTTGAAGCTGTTAGACTCTGTAAGGCACTTGAATCGAATAAGTTTATCTTAGAAGGAGATGCTATCAAAGTAATACAAGCTTTTACAGTAAGGTGAAATGGAATCTAGCTCTTTTGGTAGCCTTATTGCTGATGCTAGAAAGCTGTTGGCACAAACTATAGAGTGGCAAATCAAGCATGTTAAGAGAGACTAATATGGTGGCTCACCATTTGGCCAAAGATCGATGCTGTCACGAAAGATGCGCACAAATCTGACGTGGCACGTCAGCACTTATTTTATTAAAAAGAGAGAGAGAGAAGAATAGAAAATAGAAAAACATGAAGAAGAGAGAAGAGGACTGAGACTCATGTACAAACTTCAATTTAGATCCAATCGACTTGCAGGAGGTGTTTATTTGTTCATGAGTTGTTGATAAATTATCTCTTATCTCCACAATATTTTTCAAATGATTTGAATTGTTAAGTTGAAGATCAAGATTAGGGAGTACGAGTGAGATTATTCAAGCATTGAAGATTTAGCATAAAAGTACGCCATGGTTATTGGAGAATTTATTAAATTTGTTGTGCTCTAATGACGTGATATGTTGAGAGGTTTACGTTTAAATTAAGACTTTGTGGTTTTCTTAGTTAATTATTTTGGAGTATGTTGATTTGAAACAATGAGTTGTATGTGTCATTGAAACTTTGGAGTTTATGATTATATGATTGGGAGATAATTTTAGGCAATAAGTCGTAACTCCCTCACCCTCTGGGTATGAGGCGTTACACCTTCATAGTGGAGTAATTCAATAGAGCTATTGTAAATCAAGATTGGATCATTACTTTTGGAAAAACTTAAGAAGAGGTTATCCAAAATTTGGTTTCTCATCACAACCAAATCTTGCTCTGTGTTCAATCCAGAAGGAATGATTCTAAGTATAGAATGAAGTTATGGAGATATGATGCATGCTGGAATCTAGATGAAAAATGCAAAGAAGTTTTTCTAAATTGTTGGGGACCAAGATGCATAACTCTCTGATAGTCTGGTAGCCTTAACAAGCTCTTTGAGTAATTGTAGATCAGCTTTGAAAAGTTGGAGTCAAGATAAATATGCAGATGAAAGGAGAATTCCGAGTATTGGAGGCAAAACTGAAGATATTGCAGAATGATATAACTCAAGATTTAATGGATGAGTTAAAAGAGATACAAAATGCAATGAATTTCTACTAGAAAAGGATGACACGAGATGCAAGAAAAGGGCAAAAGTTGATTGGCTAAAGTATGGAGATCGTAATACTATGTACTAGTACACTTATGCCAACTAGAGAAAACAAGTTAGCTACATTGTAAGATTGAAAGTGAGAATGGAATTTTGTAGTAAGACGAGACTGGCATAAAAAATGATTTCACATGGTATTTCTCTAACATTTTTACTTCGTCCAAACCCGAGGGTATTGATGCTTGCTTACTAGTCCTGGAAAAGATAGTGACTTATGATATGAATGAAGCTTTGACCAAAATCTTCAAGGGAGAGAAGTCTTAATGGGTATATTTCAGATGTTTCCATACAAGTCACCTAGTCCATATGGTTATTCTCCATCATTATTTTTCAAGCTAATTGGGAAGTTGTTGGAGATAAGATATGCAATAGTGTTTTACAGTTTCTTCTCGATAGAGATTCCTTAGTGTCCATCAATGAAACTTTCGTAACTCTTATCCCAAAAACCAAGAGCCTGTCAACTTATCAGACAACTATCCCATAAGTATGTGTAATATACTCTATAATATTATCCACAAAGTTTTAGCCTATTGACTCAAGCATATTTTGCCTCATGTTATGTCGAAAAATCAGAGTGATTTTATTCCTGGTTGTTTAATTATTGACAATGTGTTAGCTGTGTATGAAACAATACTTGCCATGAATTCTTGCTTCCAAGAGCAGGAAGGTTATATTGGCGTGAAGCTTAATATGAATAAGCCTTATGATCGGGTAGAATTGGCCTTTTTAAAACTTGTGATGGAAACAATGAGATTTAGTGTGAGATGGGTTAACTTGATAATTGAGTGTGTAACATCAATTTCTTATTCCATTTTAGTCATTGGTGAACCACAAAAACCATTTCTACACTCAAGAGGGATCCATGAAGGAGATTCTCTTTCTCCCTACCTATTCATCCTCTAAGTTGAAGTTGAAGGACCGATCCTTGCAAGTACAGTTGTGAGATTGGTTCTTGGTGGCTCATGAGCAACATATACACTGCTCTTTCTATTCTCTTTCATCTATGGTTACTCCATACGAACCCTGAATGGTATACTTACACATGCAAATATGAATGGTATTCTTACTGGTGTATCAATTTCGAGAGGTATGATCTAGGTTCCTCATCTATTGACTGTTTGCTTTTCATCAAAGCAAACTCTTTGGAGTGGAGTAAATTGCATGAAATCTTAGCATGTTATGAAAGGGCATCTGGCCAGTAATTGAATTATGACAAGACTTTAATCCATTTCAATAGCAACACAGACAGAGCAGTTAGGGACAATATTTAACATATTTTAGGAATTCGATCTACTAGCAGCTTAGAAAAGTATCTTGACTTACCATCTATGATGGGAAGAAATAAAATCAATTCTTTTAAAAGTATTACAAATGGAATTTCTGGGATGATAAGCTATTGGAAATCTAGATTTATATCTTGGATTGGGAAAGTAATTTTCCTCAAAGCAGTCATCCAAGCAATTCCAACATATTGCATGGGTATATTTTGATTGCCTAAAACTCTTCATTCACAAATACGATGATGTAGAGGTTTATTGGAGCCATAAGGAAAATAACACCAACATTGGTTGAGCTGTAAGAAAATTGGTAGACCAAAGAAAAAAGGAGGCCTGTGTTTTTCGAGAACTAGAAAATTTTAATACTGTTCTTCTACCAAAAAAATTTTGGAGGCTACTGCAAACAACATCATCACTGTCTGCCAAGATTATCAAAACCAAATACTTTCCTCATTCATCACTTTTTGAGGAAGCATTTCCAAGAAATGCTTCTTATGCATGGAAGACTATTTTTTCAGCCCGAGAATTATTTATGGAAGGATTGCTGTGGAGAGTAGGAAATGGAAAAAGTATCCGTAATTGTAAAGATAGATGGATTCAAACACCTATCAACTTCTCAAGAAATTCACCAGGGACCATACTTGTGAGAGTGCTAAAGTTGAGGAATTAATCAATCAAGACTCAAAAGCATGAAATAAGAATTTACTGCAAGAGTTTTTTAGTGTAGATGAAGTTGAAATGATTTTAAATCATTGCCTCAACCCTCTAGCTGGTGAAGATAAGTTAACAATAAGTGGTTTTCTGTGAGAAATGCATACCTTTTTCTGGTAGATTTTTGTAGCAGAAGCCCGGGTTCTCCTCTCAAGATAGCAATGAAGAGACTTGTTGGAAGAGAATATGGAATTAATATTCCATAAGTGGTCAAGGCATTTATGTGGAAAGCTTGTTGTAATATTCTACCCACTAGACAAAATCTTAAGACGAAAAATGTTGTGCAGGAAGCATTCTGTCCTATTTGTGAACTGGAAGAGGAATCCATAGAACATCATTTGTGGGAATTTCCTTGGCTAATGATGTTTGGAGTATCTGTAGTAAGATGATTAAAAAAAATGCAATCTGTTGCCCAAATGAGTAACACAAGAGGGGGGGTGAATTGAGTTGTATTTAAAAAAATAACAATTATAAATTAAATATACAATATAAAATATGAAACAACAATAAATATAAAGAGTAAGGGTAAGAGAGAAGCAAACTCAATATGTTAACGAGGTTCGGCCCCACTGCCTACGTCCTCGCCTCAAGCTACCCATTGAGAATCCCCAAATTCACTATTCAACCTCCTTCAGGTGGAGATAGAAACCTATTACACCTTTGAATAACACTGCTACAAAGGATCCGTGTAGAACACCATCTACACTTGCAATCACCTTACACGTGGTGATTCAACTATTCCCTGTGTAAAATAATTTCTACACGCACAAGGGTTATACACATCCTTTTACTGATACAAGAATTGATAGTGGGTAGGTTATCAGAAAACACTCATCAATGAGTGAAATAAGAACAATACAGTACAAATTATATCTCTCAAAATGAACAAGGGTTAAGGCTCAATACTTAGAGAAGAGAGAATGAAAGGTTTGAATGAATATTGTATGCTCTTGGTGATGTGAATGTGAAACTCTCAAATGATCTATTTATAGGCATATGAGACTTCATATTCAAATTTAAAAAGATTCACATGTCAAAGACATCATTATTCACTTTTCAAAAAATTCAAACCTAATCTTTTACTTTTTGCATATGATAAAAAGAGCACACTTTACTTTTCAAAATTTTCAAACAAAGACATCTTCCTTTTGCATAAGTCAAGAAAAGCATCAATCACTTTTGAAAATATTCAAATAAAACATGCACATATGAAATATGACAATCAATCATTTTTAATATTTTCAAAGTTCAAACCTTTAATCATGTCATGCACATGTGAAAGATGACAATCAATCATCATTCAAAATATTCAAATTTAATTTTCAAAATATTCATGCACATGTGAAAAATGTATTTTAATGCTTCATGATAAAATATTAATTTTGAGCCTTAATTCTAATTTCGAGTTTTTAGAGATTTACAATATTATTCTATGACTTTAATGTGAATTTGTTCCCTTCTTGCTCATGCTTGGTTCCTTGATGTGCTTGATTCCATTGTATGAACAACTTGAACTTGAGACTCCTTTATTTTTTGAATTCATTTGTTATCATCAAAATCCATGTGTAGATTTATAATTACACGAAACTTGAAACCTTGGGTTCAACAATCTCCCCCTTTTTGATGATGACAAATACTTGATAGAACCTGAAGCCTGTATTAATACTTAAGCTTCCCTTGAGAATGTGCGTTAGTTTTTCAAGCAAAAATATAAATATAATTCCAAGCATATATAACAAGTTTAGCAATTTAAACAATGTTAATGTTCTAGTCTAAAACTTCTCCCCCTTTTGGTATCATTAAAAAGGATCGGCAGCAAGTAAATAGATTGAAGAAAACGGTGCGTTAATAGACACTGTAGATAGTTGAAAGAGGAAGCCGTCCGTGACCCGACAAGTGCTGCAAAGCCTCGAGGCCTAACTCTATGAATTTAGTGCGGCTGAAGATTTAAACAATCGCCTGATATTGTTAACAAATGGGATTGAAGGTTCTGAGTTTCTATAAAAAAATGATCATTTTCACCTATCGGATACAAAAAAAAAACATCGCTTCTTGACCTGAGTTCTGTTTTTCCATAACGATAGAATGACCGAACAATTCTCTTCCACTAATGTTCCAGACTTGAATCAGGAACCCTTGGCACATCAACCATCAATCTTCTCTCCTGAGGCCATCAATACTATGATAGGAGCAGAGAACCGTTTTTCTAGTATGGCTGATTATGAGATTATTGCAGAATCAAGAATGCTCAGTAGTCAATATGCTGCCTCTGTTACGATCATGTCTTGGAGGTTAATGGCGAGGGTGAGTGAGATTGATCATTTTAACATCCAAATATCTGAGTTACGACAGAAGCTTGCTAATAAGGATAGAGAGAATAAAAGGCTAAAGCAAGAAAATAAAGAGTTGAAAAAATTTACAGATTGGTATGCTCATAATCTGCAACCAGAAATAGAGGAGTTGGAATGAGAAAGAATTCAGATACAAGGTCAACATCGGCAGATAACAGCAGAGGTTCATCGTTTACTAGAAAAATACGGACAATCTACTATTAATCTCGCTGGCTTAGTAAGAAAACTTTTGACAATGTGTGTCCAGCATATCTTGTATTTCTTTTGACTAAATAAGATTTGAAGAGACAATAGTTTGTCTTGTTCTTTATGCTATCTCTATAAAATCAGTCTTAAAGTTCATTCGATTTGCATCAAATCTTATTCTCATCTGCATTCTTTCATCATTCTCGCTTTAAGTTTTCAATTCTTTTCTCAATGGCTCATTCTTCTAACATTCCTCTAGATCCATCCATAAGGTATTCTACACCTCAATCTCCTGTCCTTTCTGCAGCTACCATTGGTGCCATGTTGCAGCAAGAGAATAATAGTTTGGCTAATAAGTCAGACTCTGATGCTATCTACGACTTGGTGAGTCTTGGGACTCGCTACTCATCCTCTATTGTTGCTTTTTCCCAGCGGGTACAAGCCAAAAACCATGAGGTTGAAAGGCTCAAAGAACAAATTGTTGTACTTCAACAAATTATTCAAGAGTCTCACACAAGGGAAGGAATCATTCGGCAGAAGAATAAACAGTTAAAATCTCTATTAGATTCTTCATTCCGCTTGCCAGTTCCCATGGATATGGATGACATGATATTGTATGAAGAGAATGAGCATATCAAACATGAGGCTAAGAACCTCAAGTTTATGTAAAAGTATTTAAAAAAAAAATATCTCTCTATTTTTATGAACTCTAGTCTACCTTTTAAGAGATATTTATAACATGCATCATACCTATTTCTCTTCTAATCATACACAATCTATCTTCTGGTAAAGGTTTTGTGAATATATCTGCTAACTGATTGTGTGTGTTTGTGAACTCTAGTACTATATCACCTTTCTGCACATGATCTCGAAGAAAATGATATCTTATTTCAATATGCTTAGTTCTAGAATGTTGTATTGGGTTCTTTGAAAGATTTATAGCACTTGTATTATCACATTTGATTGGAATGTGATTATACATGAGTTTAAAATCTTCAAGTTGTTGCTTCATGTAAAGAACTTGAGCACAACAACTACCCGCAGCAACATATTCTGCCTCAGCAGTAGATAGTGCAACAGAATTTTGTTTTTTACTAAACCAGGAAACTAGTGCATGACCTAAGAAGTGACATGCTCCACTAGTGCTTTTTCGATCTATTTTACAGCCAGCATAATCTGCATCTGTGTAGCTGATTAGATCGAAAGATGTGTGCTTAGGGTACCATAACCCTAAGTTAATTGTACCACTAAGATATCTAAGAATGCGCTTAACTGCAATTAAATGTGATTCTTTTGGAGATGATTGAAAGCGTGCACATAAGCACACACTAAACATAATATCTGGTCTACTGGCTGTCAAATATAATAAGCTACCAATCATACCTCGATATACCTTCGAGTCAACTGGTTTACCGGATTCATCTTTATCAAGTTTAGTGGATGGGCTCATTGGTGTTCCAGTTTCCTTAGCACCTTCCATCCCAAACTTCTTCAGCAATTCCTTAATATATTTCGATTGATTGATGAATGTCCCACTTTTTGCTTGCTTAATTTGCAATCCGAGAAAGAATGTAAGCTCTCCCATCATACTCATTTCAAATTCTTCCTGCATAGTCTTAGCAAAAACTTGACACATATTCTCATTAGTAGCACCGAATATTATATCATCAATATAAATTTGAATAAAAAAAATATCATAATTTTATATTATAATGAAAAGAGTTGTATCAATTTTTCCTCTTGAAAAACCTTTTTCAATAAAGAAACCACTGAGTCTTTCGTACCAAGCTCTAGGAGCTTGTTTGAGTCCATATAGTGCTTTTGTGAGTTTGAAAATATGATTTGGAGAAATATGATTTTCAAAACCTGGAGGTTGCTCAACATATACCTCTTCATTTATAAAACCGTTTAAGAAAACACTTTTAACATCTATTTGAAAAAGTTTGAAATCTTTATAACAAGCATATGCAAGTAGCATTCGAATAGCTTCTAATCTTGCGACTGGTGCATATGTTTCATCATAATCGATTCCTTCTTCTTGATTGAAACCTTGGGCTACAAGTCGAGCCTTATTTCTAGTAATGACTTCGGACTCATCTTTCTTGTTTCTAAAAACCCATTTTGTTCCAATAATAGTATGATTTTTGGATCTATCAAGTGTCCAAACATCATTTCATTGAAATTGATTAAGCTCTTTTTGCATAGCTATAATCCAAGATTCATCAAAAAGTGATTCATCAATATTTTTAGGTTCAATCTGAGATAGAAAAGCAGTATGATTGCAAATATTTCTAAGAGATGATCGAGTACTTACACCTCGAGAAGGTTCTCCCAGAATTTGTTCCACTGGATGATCTTTGACAAATTTCAATTGTTTGGTTGCATCTTGTATTAAATTTTGATGATCTTTCCTGATGTCTCCATGTTGGACTTCCTCTATTGTGTTCTCTTTGTTGAGATTGAGACTTTCCGTATTATTTATACCTCATGTTTCTTCATCAATGGATTTCTTGGAGAGTAGAGAATTAGATTCATCAAATACTACATGCATAGATTCTTGTACAGTCAAAGTTTTTTTATTGAATACTCTATAAGCTTTACTATTAGTAGAATATCCAAAAAAGATACCTTCATCTGATTTTGCATCAAATTTGCCTAAATTATTCATGTCATTCAAAATAAAACATTTGCATCTAAATACATGAAAGTAACCAATGTTGGGCTTTTTCTCATTCCAAAGCTCATAGGGGGATTTAGACCTTAGCATAACTCTATTTATAACATAACATGCAGTATTTACCGCTTCGGCCCAAAAATAACTAGACAAGTTGTTCTCATTAAGCATTGTTCTTACCATCTCTTGAAGAGATCTATTTTTCCTATCTACTATCCCATTTTGTTGAGAAGTTCGTGGAGCAGAAAAATTATGCACAAAACCATTTTCATCACAAAATGTTTCAATATTTTTATTAACAAACTCTTTTCCCCTATCACTTCGGATACTTGAAATAATATAGCCCTTTTCATTTTGAATTCTCTTGCATAACTTGGTAAAGGCATTATGTGCCTCATCTTTATGAGTAAGAAAGATGACCCAAGTATATCTAGAGAAATCATCAACAATAACAAATGCATAATATTTTCCTCCTAAACTTGCAACTCTATTTGGTTCAAAAAGATCTATGTGTATCAGTTGCAGTGGTTTAGTAGTGGAAATATGTTTCTTGGTTTTAAAAGAAGTTTTTGTTTGTTTACCAAATTGGCATGCATCACAAATTTTGTCTTTAATAAAAATTACTTTCGGTAAACCTCTTACAAGATCATTTTTTTGAAAGTTTAGAAATAAGTTCCATATTGGCATGGCCTAGTCTTCTATGCCATAGCCAACTATTTTCATTTTGAACTGAAAAACAAATAGTATCTTGTGAGGTAATTTTTTCAAAATCGATTGTATAAATATTGTTGCTTCTAAAAGCAGTAAAACAAATATTACAATCTTGATTATTTAAAATAATGCACTTATCCATTTTGAAAGTAACTGTAAATCCTTTATCACATAATTGACTTATACTCAAAAGATTATGTTTTAGACATTCAACAAGTAGAACATCTTCAATTATGAGAGAAGATTTATTACCAATTTTACCTATTCCCACGATATTCCCTTTTGAGTTGTCTCCAAATGTCACGTGTCCTTCTTCTTTAGATCTAAGATCAAAGAACTTAATCTTGTCTCCTGTCATGTGTCTTGAACATCCACTGTCTAAAAGCCATTTCTTTTTGCTTGTGGATGACTTCATGCATACCTATAAAAACAATTAAAATAATTTTTCTTGGTACCCAAGTTCTTTGGGTCCTTTATTTATTAGTATTAGAAGAAACAAAATTTTTAGGTACCCATATGGCCCTAATAGTCATTGTATGCTTTCTTCTAATAGGACAAGTATGATAATTATGACCATTTCTATTATAAAAATTGCAAATAGCATGTGACATAGATGAAGAACTTAAGCGATTATAATAGTATCCTTTTTTGACAAAATTATTATGAAAAGAATTTTGAATATTGGATTTTGATGTAGAATGATTATCAAAGAAGTTTTTATAAGATTTGTATTTTTGTTTTGGCATATATCCCAAGCCTGCCTTGTCAAAAACACATATTTGACTACCAAGAAGTTTTTCAAAATTTCTTTTTCCATTCGTAAAATTTTCAACAATATTTTCTAAATCAGTTTTCTTCTTTTTCAACTCAAGATTTTCATCTTTCAAAACAATACTTTCTTTTTTTAAAATATCAATTTCGTTTGTTAAAGAAGAATTTTTCTTTTTCAAAACAGTATACTTGATACCCAATTTTTCAAATTCCTCATATACCTCTTCTAAAACATTTTACAATTCTTCATATGAAGGATCTTCAATATTATCAAGATTTGTTACCTCAATGTCATCTTTAGCCATAAGACAAAGATTTGCTAATTCTCCATTGCTTGCTTCACTATCTGAGCTACTTGAATCATCATCCCATGTAGTTTTCATTGCTTTCTTGCCTTTGTTTCGATCTTTCTTTAGCAGAGGACAATCTAGCTTGATATGACCAGGCTTATTGCATTTATAACAAATTAAAATGTCATTTTTACCTGAATCTTTCTTGGAAAACTTTTTGAAGGATTTCCTCGAAGGAGTTTTATTTTTCTTTAAGAACCTCTGAATTTTTCTTCTTATCATCGCAACTTCTTCATCTTTGTCGTCATTTTCCTCATTTTCATCACTTTCACTTTCATGAGGAACAGCTTTAAGTGCCAAACTTTTATTTGACTTTCCTTCTTCTTCTCCTCTTTTCAATGTGTACTCATGGGTGATAAGTGACCCGATGAGTTCATTTACTTCGAGCTTATTGAGGTCTCTAGCTTCAAGAATCGCTGTCACTTTTGATTCCCAATGTTTTGGTAGAGAGTTGAAAATTTTTTTTACTATCTCCACTTTGGAATAAACTTTGCCAAGAGCTGTCAACCTGTTTATGATGTTAGTAAAACGAGTGTGCATACTAGAAATAGATTCATCATCATTCATCTTAAACATTTCATATTCATGAGTAAGAATATAAATTTTTGATTCCTTGACTTGAGAAATTCCTTCATAAGTAACTTCCAAATTATCCCAAATTTCCTTTGCCGTAGCGCAAGTCATTATTCTATTAAATTCATTACCATTGAGAGCATTAAATAATAAATTTATAGCAGTTAAATTCAAAGTATAAAGTCTATCGTCTTCACGATCAAACTCTTCTTCTTCCTTTTTGACCTTTACTCCATCAACCACTTTTGTTGGAATATAAGGTCAATTTACATTGCATTTCCAGATTTCTCGACCTTGAGCCTGAATGAATATTCTCATTCTAACTTTCCAGAATGAGTAATTGTCTCCACAAAGAGTGAAGGCCGATTGCTAGAGTGAAGGCCGATTGCTAGATTGACCTTCACCAAATGAAGCTACAATGTTAACCATAAGATCTTAACTCAAAAGATATTTAATCTTATAACAGAGCTCTAGCTCTGATACCAATTGTTGCCCAGATGACTAACACAAGAGGGGGGGTGAATTGAGTTGTATTTAAAAAAATAACAATTATAAATTAAATATATCATATAAAATATGAAACAACAATAAATATAAAGAGTAAGGGTAAGAGAGAAGCAAACTCAATATGTTAACTAGGACTGTACAAATAACCCATCTGGCCGACCCGGCCGTTTTTCCGACCCGATCCGATCCGAAATACTGACCCGTTTACAGGCTGAATCGGAAACGGGTTATTCCGTACCCGTTTTTATTTTTATCGGGTAATACCCGTAACCCGTTTCTACTCAAAATCTGCAGCAGTTGAAGCAAAACACAGAGTCGACTCTCGATTAGCTCACTCCGTCGGCGTTGCTCAGAAAGAATCCCTCAAGTCTACACTTGATTTTGGGAATAATCTATAGGTATTACTCTCTCTCTCTCTCTCTCTCTCTCTCTCTCTCTATGTCTCTGTGTTATTGTGATTTTGTACGTGATTTAGATGCAATGTTGTTGTCTGAGTCCTCAAAATGGATTGAAAAATGGGTGTATAACAGATACGATTGGAAAAGTCTAAACATCCCCGCGCTGCGTCCCCTTTGCGTCCCCGTTGCCTACGTGGCAACTAAATCCAACGACGCCGTTTTCATTTCAGTCATCCTACTCAAATGACTCCGCAGCCTTCATATCAAATCGAATGAAAAACTCGTCCCCCTCATCTCTCTCTTCTCTGAAGCCTCTCGGAGCCCCAATACGAACCCTAACCCTAACCTCTCATCATCCCTCTCATCCCATGCTAACCCACCCGAACCCTATCGACACATACTAAATCTCATCCCATGCTAACCCACCCCAACCCTAACCCTAACCTCCAAGTTGAAACCCAGACGAACCCTAACTCAAAGATAGATTTAGGAAACCCATTCTGCACAGTTGAGAAACAACCCATTCGAGAACGACACCGCCACCGCGAGCTGCACGGGCAGTACATAAGCTGTGGGAAGACCGAAGGAATTTAGGTTTATTTCATTTCTTTATATTCTTATTGCCTTGTGACCTTCTATACCCATTTCTTTATATTCTTATTGCCTTGCTTTATCTCTATACGCTTTCATTTAGTTTAAAATTTCTGATTTTTCTATTCCTCTGTTGTTGGTCTTGGAATTCGATGGTTGGATATTGCTATGCTATGAATGTACTTCGTGGTATTTGGATCGGTGTGGATGGATTCTACAAGTTAGACAATAGTGTTTTTTTTTAGCCCTTTTCTGTTTAGATACAGATTATAATTTGAGAATCTGAAACGTGCATTCAAACGTGCATTCAAGGTCCTAATATGATTCAATCCATGGATTTTCTTCGGTTGCACATAATTTCAGAGTAGTGTTGTTGTCTTGGTAGAAGAAATGCCATATAGTATTTCAGAGTAGTGTGCAGTATTATGACATAACCATATACCAAATTGAAGCTTTGTGAGGAAGATAAAATTTCATTGGCTAGGTTTTTTCATTTTGAACTTTGAATGCTAGTTATTTTCTGGTTGGTAGGGCGTTAAATTCCTGGTTTAAGAAATACAAGGAAAATAATTATTTGGAATAAGAAGAAAATGGTTCTAAACTTGGGTACAAGGGTGATGTAAACTAGGTTTTTTTTAAACTACATCTTTCCTGCATTACTCGGTAGCCCCTGAAACTGTAACTTGGGTATAAAAGAAGTTGTAAAACATAAATATAGTTATAAACTTGTAGATGAAGTCCCCACATAGTTTTTTTTTTCTTTTTCCATTTTTCTTGGAATATTCTCATTTTCTCTGTGGAAGTTGTAATGTCTATGATGAGCATAATAGGAAGAATTCTCAATTCATTACTCTGTTTCAATATGCCTAAAAGTCAAACTTGGGTTTCTATTTTCACATTTTGAGGCCTAGAGTACTTTGGGGGTATGAATGAACTCTTATATAGGTGAAACTCCCAACTAATTAGAAATTAGTTTTTAATGGAAACATTGAACAAAACATTAACTTCCCTTCATTAAATTAGTTTTATGTTTCAGAGTACTATTTGATTAACTTCCCTTCGTTAATATCATTTGAAATTTAAAAAATAATTACACTGAACAGAATACTTTCTAACTTTTGCTGCTCTTCATTAAATTGTCAAAACTTGCTGCTCTTCACCAATTATTCCATCATTATTCAACTTTATTCAACTGTTATCCAATTGTTTTATGGGGGTTCATCTTAGAATGTCAAAATCATCTTCATCAATATCTTCATCATCTTTTCCCAAACTACGTTTGGGAAAAGAAGTGTGCTTCTGTGAGCTGGAAGCCACATTGAAATGGTCAAGTACTACAAAAAATCCTAGAAGACCCTTCTTAGGGTGTTCAAAGTATAATACCCAGGTAACTACATTATTTGTTGCCTAAAATATTTTGTATATATAAGCATTAATATAATGTACAGTTCCTGTTATTAATAAATGCATGAAATATTTTTGAGTAGGGATTACCATATTGTAAGTTTTTCAAGTGGTTGGATGGTAATGAAGTGATTGAGCTACAACTTCAAGAAAGAATTGATGATCTGTTAAAGAAGGAGAAAGAAGTAGAGAAGATACTTGAGACGCTGGAAAAGAGGAAGATTGAGCTCCGTAAGATAGTGGATTGCCTCGAGAGGGTAAGCATGGTGCTGTCCAATAAAAGCGACGAGTTCACGCAAAAGGAGTTGGTGCTTAACGCACAAGGAGCTAGAAGAAAGGGATTCTGCACACTATTTTGCATTTATTGTTGTTTTGTATTTGTACATGCATTTTACCTAGCTAACTATAAGTGAATTTGGGAATCTTGTTAACTAGTTGTTTGTATTTTGTGGAATATTATCCTAGATGGTGTTGTTTTTTGGAGATGAAGTAAAAAATCATCTTGTTTCTGTGCCAAAGTGCAGAAAATGTTTCTGCCCAAATGCTTGGTTATATGAAATTGATAAATACTACTTTATTGGGTTATGGTGTTGTTTCTTAGTAATTATTTCTTGTGGATTATTGTGATGGAAATTATAGTTGGTTGAGATGTTCTATTTGGAAGGCTGATGAACAATTTTTTTGGATTATAGTGTTGTGGAATTGGTCTATCTTAGTGATTCCAGGTGCTTCTACGGGTATACATATATAAGTTATAAAAACTGGTATATTCCAAGTAAATGCTGGAATATTGATCAGGAATATTCTAAGTAAATGACAGATTCAACCATAGCTATCCAATTTCACCTTGCGAATGGATACTATATATCCAACTGAACATAGCAACATTTAGAATAAAATGTCCAGCGAATCAAACTAAATACAACATTATTTTTGGGGCATGTAATGTAAAATGCATTCGGATTACACAACCAAATTTCAAGCTCATAAACTAAATACATGTAAAATGCATTCGGATTACACAACCAATTGTCAAGCTCATAAACTAAATACATGTAAAATGCATTCAGATTACACAACCAATTGTCAAGCTCATAAACTAAATACTTCATCTCTCCTGTTATTTTCTTCCGAAGTGATCACACATGCAATACCGCATCTTGCAAATTGGTAACAAAACAATACATTATCAAATCGTCAACCACAACACAGAAAAAAAGTACAACAAAAAAAAAAATAACTTAGATAGATTAGTACCCTGAAGGTGGAGTCTTGCCACAATCTATTCCCATCTTTTTCCACACATCCAAGTACACATCCAACCGTCAAGGAATACACTCAATACTAATAAATACTCACAACCAGCTGCTCAATGCAAATAACAATATTTTCATTCCAACCGTTGTGTACCGCCCAACTCAAACAAATCAAGTTGTACTCCATCCAACCCAACTTGCATCTGTAAATAATAAACCAAAATATTATCTATTATTAATAAATAGTAGTATTAAAGTCGAGGATAAAGTGCACAAATCCACTTACGCTTTCTTGACTCTGCATCACTATTTCTCGAGACTGTGTTCCAGTAATAGACATACCCACACCCGGAATAGCTTGCTAGAAATCAATGGTAAATATTCAACCAAATCAATGAACTTATTAATAACATTTAACTTATTAATATACCTGCATGTCTCCAACATTGGAGACATCGATCTCTCTTATTTCACTCAATGAGGAGTGTTTTCTGATAACCTACCACTATTCTCTTGTATCAGTAAAAGGATGTGTATAACCCTTGTCGTGTAGAAAGTGTTCTACACAGGGAATATTTGAATCACCACGTTAAGTGATTGCAGTGTAGAGGGTGTTCTACACGGATCTTTGTAGCGGTGTTGTTCAAATGTATAATAGGTTTCTATCTCCACCGAAAAGGTTGAATAGTGAATTTGGGATTCTCAAGGGGTAGCTTGAGGGAGGAGTAGGCAGTGGGCGAACCTCGTTAACATATTGAGTTTGCTTCTCTCTTACCCTTACTCTTTATATTTATTGTTGTTTCATATTTTATATGTATATTTATTTATAATTGTTATTTTTTTAAATACAACTCAATTCACCCCCCCTCTTGTGTTAGTCATCTGGGCAACAATTGCATTTTTTTCATTTTATTATATTTTTAATATAATATATAAAAAAAAAATTATATTTTTTAACATTATATTTTTATTATTAATGCCAAATGTATGTAGTGGGTGCAAATTGTAATATATATATATATATAATTAATTTTAGGAAAGAAAATTAATAATAATAATAAAAATAATATTTTGTTATTATTTTGACACAAATATACATGATCTAATATGAGAGTTTTTCTTAAATGGCAAAGATAATCTCTAAGACATGTGATTTTACATTTGTATGTAGAGAAACCAATGCCTTAGAGAAATCTCAATTCTCAATATATTATCATTTTAAATCTAATCCAAGTTTTAACTTTTGTGATATGAAAATGTCTTGGCCTGTTTCATTTACATCCAATTCTCATGTTGAATTATATATTTATTTTTTATATAATAAAAAAAATATTTTCAATTTATTTATTTTTATCATATTTTACCCTTCTACCAATTATAGATATTAATTAGTAATTATATTCTAATTAAATATATTTTTAATCATATTCTACCAAGAAAAGAAATGCAATTCACAGCATGGATGATTTTTATTTTGCATTTACTTAAGCATAAATGAACTGTTCATATACTAATAGCTCCCAACAGATATTTTTTTTACCTTTGAGATATTTTCTCTAATGCTCTTAATATTGAGTACCCCTCGAGACCATTTCTGGAATACTCGAGACCATTTCGGGAATAAAAATCAATGTGTGCATGTTTATCTGTTATGCTATTAAGAAGGATAAGTTTTGGAATTCATTGCCAACTTTTCTTTGACTTTTACCTCTTACCCTGTTATCCCCATTATCTAGCGACAGTCTCGGCATCATCGTTATTAATGATAACATTGAAATTTATACATATTTGAAGCTGAGAATAGATATTTATAATTGAGAATTGTGTAATCATCGTGTAATCGTTTTAAAAAAAATAAAATATAAAATTTATATAAAAAATTAATTTTTTAATAATAGATTCCACTCTTTTTCAAAACGACTATGCGGTAGTTACACAATTCACGGTTATATGCAAAATTATTCTTTGAAGTGGGATTTGGGAATCTACGGGATAACTCATAAACATGCAAACAATCTAGTTTGTTTTTGTAAATATATGAGATGAGATAAGAAGAATTAGAATTTTTTTAAAATCCAGTGACTATTAAATATGCACAACTAATGTGCACACTGGTACAAATTAATTTTTTTAAAATCATTTTTTAAACATTCATATCCATTAAGAAAAATATAAAAAATATAGAAATTCATTAATAGTCAATTCCTTAATCATTGAGAAAAAATAAATAAAATAATAAATAAAAATATATGAGCTGGCATATTTAATAGGCATATTTGATAGTTATACCATCATTTTTTTTATAAAATATTGTTATAATATATTTTTTTATTTTAAAATTTAAAAAAGTTAAATTGTTTATTTTATTTTGTGTAAAAATTTTTAAAAAAATTGTAATAATTAAATTAGATGAAATTAAATGGGATGGATGAGAATAGTTATGAATTGAAACGAAAGAGCTCAAAATATAACTCGAGGAATATTTTATATAATTTACACCCAAATAAAACATACTTCATTCCTAATTAATTCTCTCTCATTTTTTTTTTCTTTTCAATGGGTAAGCCAAAGTATTAATTATTGTATATATACACGTTGCATCATCAGACTATTATTTTTCTTCAAATAACACTATCTATCTATTCAATTTCATCTTTAAGATAGACAGGAAATATACAAATGATGTAACATAATCTTAACAGTATAATTTTTCCAAAGTATTTTGATTTTTTTTTTCCTCAAAGCAAGCTTCATTGAAGAAAAATAATCTACAGTATATACAGATTACAAAAGAAAATTAATTATACAATACAAATGTGTGGATCTTTTCTACTATAAAAATACTTTCATAAGTTTCGTTGGAAGCTACTCACTGTACAGATTAATATGCGCATATTGATTTTGAGATCAATAAATTTTTTATTGTTATTTTTCACTTTGATTCAAATAATAGAACTTTAACAAAACGTATTCGTCAAAACGTATTCGTCTATATATATATATATATTTTTTTTGTGTACAAAACTTTCTTATTTAATAAAATAAACTTTCTTATTTATTTTTACTGTCCTTGTTTGGTTTTTCATTGGGATGCACTTCTAGGGAGTAAATTTCGAGTCAAAGCCAGCATGCTAAAAGTAAACACAAATTTGGATCCGATGACAAGTGTAAAGTCTTGTTTTTGGTTTTTTATGTATTTTTAAAATACTCTTAAATATTAAAACATAAAAAAAATATTTACTTAATCACATTACAAGAAAAGCCACTATTTCCGGCAACTTAATATCGTCGCAAAAAGTCTAAACAATTCTCTACTACCCGCCAGTATTGTGCCGCAATTGTTGAGTGAGGAAAAGAGGATTTCGGCGTGGCTTATCGTGGCCGGAAATAATATTTTTAGCGGCGACAAATTGTGGCCGCTAATGCTCTAATAGTGCGCCGGAAAAATATTTTGCAAAGCCTGTTGATTTAATAGTGAAATTGAGTTTTTGCGGCGGCAAATAGTCGCCACAAAAAGTCTTCCCTGCTAATTTTTCGTGATTTATAATTATTTACCATTTCAGCCTCTTTTTTTTTAAACATCTGTAGTCCCCCATTACATACAATATCCAATGCATGTAATAGATCAACATATTCTCTAATAAGCATATAATATCATGAATTAATCATTTACATGATATCGATGTTTCAAATACCCCCAACATGTATCGGTATATCATTCATTCATAAAAAAAAAGTGCTATTTGAAATTCACCCCAACATGCCACATTAATAGATCAATGTAAGTTTACATGTATACTCCTCATCTTTATTGTGTAATAAGGATTTCCTAAGCAAGTCTTGATCATCATGGAAGCTGCCTTCTTCATCTCAAAACCTAAAGGTATACCTCTTCATCTGAAAACTGGAAACCTCCTTCATTGATCTCAAAGCTGCAAAAATTTAGATTCACAAATTTTTCTTTAGTTTCCAAAACCCAACAGAAATTTAAATTGCAACTACAAAATTAGGAAACCTAAAAACTATTATAAACCAAAAGAAAATGGGTGCATGCATGTAAGTCATATTAATCATTGAGGTACTTAGAAAATCACAAAAAACATGCAATTCTGTGATATGATAAGAAAAAGAGCAATATTTAGGGGGACTAATTAATATTTTAGATATATATATATATATAAGGTTAGAGAATCATAGATATGCACCTTTTTCACTTCTTCATTTGGTCCCAGCCTACAGAAACCAAAGTACTGCAAAACCAGACTTCCACATCAAAATCCTTCACAGTGAAGGTTGTACTGTGTGCAGCTCCAAGTCAGTGGAAACCCTTTCAAAACATACATCCTAACACCAAATATCTAATAATAAAAAAAAGTTATACTAGGAGACACTTTTCTATGACATGTAAGGCACAAATCCATCTCCATACAAAAAAGGCACAAAAAACTTATTGACTAAAAAAGGAACTGCCTATGCAGGTCCCTGGGTTTCTCTATGAGACTCTCCTTGGGTTTGTCTCTGTGATTCCATGTATGAACTTAATAATTTTTCGTTCTCGGCTTGCTTTGCCAACACTTTCTCTACATTCCCCCGTAATTCTTCCAACTGATTCTTGTAATACTCAGCATCCTTCTCATGCCTCTCTGCACATTCTGTTAATGCTGTAAATTTTTCTGCAGTGTTCTGTCTAGATGACTTAGGGATAACCATCTCCCCCAACCCCCTTGCATACCCTGGCCTGTGGCCTAGCACCTCCCTAAAGATTGATGCAGCAACATCCTTAGTCTGCTTCTCAGGCTCTAACTTAGAGTACTTGGCAACCATTTCATTCTATTCAAGGAAGTGAAATCACACGTTAATATGTACACATGGATTCGTTCAAAACTACAAGGTAAATAATACGTACACACGGATTCATTCAAAGTCACTCACATGTTTTTCTTCCGTCGCTGGAGTCACAAATTTACCCTTCTTCTTACTCCACCTCACCTCTTTAAAGAAATCAATAAGGTGCTCATCACTCTCAGACTACAAATACAAGCAAGGATTAATACCATTTGTCGGTTAAAATCAGCAAATAATATGTTACTTTCTACATTTGCATGTACAAATTTGAATAAAATTCGTACCCTCATTTGCATTAGTCTTACGAAGGAGTTCGTCCAGCCGTGTGGTTTGTTTGTTGCTTCTCTCTATTACTTTTATTTTTCTCAGATATCATCTACAACCACAGACTTGTATTAACACAACTAGATCATAAACATATAAAAAATAGCACAATCAACATCGATGAGACTTACCCTAAATTCCGCGCATAACTTCACCCAAGTAGCTGGTGTCACCAACTCTGGCACATTCGCAAGAGCTTCTTCGTTTGTCTTGTAACTCTTGTATATTTTGTGAAGATCATATCGAATATGATTGAACCTCTTCCTAAGTGTCTTCGTTACTGTATCGTGGTGATTCTTCTTCGTCCAGTCAAGGACAAAGTCGACGTAGAGACAAACAACAAACACATTAATTATCTGGTAACACAAATAATAACTAAAAATACACTAGAACATGTGCTAGTATGAGTTTGTGTTATTTTACCCGAACACGAGCAATCAACTCTTCCATCTCATTATCTGGTAAATCATGCTAGCTCGGGTGACTCAGGTCGACATGGTGCTTTGACTCACTCAAAAATGAGTAGCACTAATGCTATCCCAAGTGCAGGAGGATGTCGTGTAATAATTAGGAATAAATTCCTAGATCGTCTCCTCAGGGAAAATTACTTAAAAATCAAACTGATTGAAAAAGGTGAAGTCGAGCCGCAACCCGCTCGAGCCCACTGTCGAGCGGAAGTCGAGCGTTTGAATCTGCCTGACTTAGCTCAAGCGGCGGCTTCTGGCATTTGGTAATCAACAGTTGGTAAAATTAAAGCAGAAATTCATACTTTTAATCAATTAGAATCACAACTTTGATTTAATCATTTTTCCATAGAAAACCAATGATAAAGTAATGAAAGAATTACTTTATATTGGTTCCAAAAGTATTAAAAATGCAATAATTCAGCTCAATCACACCCCCCAACTAGCATTTCGCTAATCCTTGAGCAAAATAGTGAAAATTAATTGAGATGAATATTGCATAAAGATTGAAATTAAAACAAAAACAATTAAACATAATTCTGAATTCTCACAAAAGTGACACGTTACTACTCAACCCCCAAGGGTTATACCCACCAAGATTATCTCAACAATCTTTCACATAGAATTAAGGCAAATGTCTCAGAACTCAAATGTGTGTGTCGAGCTAAACCGGTTGTGTGTTCCTTATTACTAGCCATGATTTGTCATAGGATTTTTCAACCTTAAGATTAATCATTGCTGATTCGAACTACCTCAAAGCCCAAGAAACTAGCAGTTTTCACGCCAGCTCTATTTTTAAAGCTTGGACACTCAACCCCCAAAGTCTTGGGTAACTGTTTCTAGCCCTTTTTACTTAGGAAAGTTCACTAGGTCGCCTTTATTCCTTTTCTCTCTCTCTCTCTTTTTTTTCCTTTCTTCTTTTCTTTTCAAATCCTTTTCCTTCTTTTTTTTTTTTCTTTTTGGCATGGCTCGGTAGTCCTGCAGTTTACTTCTCCAGTGTTAAATCAATGAATGGTAAATAAGAAACACTACAAGCGTAAACATGTGCAAAATGTCCTTCAAAATTTTCCTTTCATTCTACAAAAATTTTATCAAGTTTCATCTCAATAAGCATAACATCCCGGTGTTTCAAGCCACATATCAACAAAATATGATGCATCAAAAATCATGCTCTATGTTTAAGCTTGAAAATAAATCTTCACAAATGATCCCGCTCAACTACTTCGCCAAGATGCTCAAATTTCACAAATCTTATTTTTTTATTTTTTTAAACTGTGCACACATGCTACCCCCCAACTAGCGAGAGACATAGCCCTCAATGAGTCGAACGAATGAAAACAAAGTGCATAGAACTAAGCAAGCAAACCAATCAATCAACATGAAATATAAAATCAAAGCAAGAGAACAAATAAAAAAATGCAAGTAAAGAAAACTGTAAAGAAGG